>JAWNMV010000391.1:117500-717500 GCA_035043635.1 Drosophila rellima | reverse complement strand
CATGTTTTGTTGTCAATACATTTGTTGAATATATTGATAAATTGATTAAGGTTTTTACCATTTAAATGACATTTCGTACAAATGAATGTACACCAACACCGACCGACTTCAGTGTACAAAAAGCCAAGACTTTTGTATAGCGAACTGACATATTCGAAGGCTGATTAAAAACTTTTTTAATTAATTTCCAAGCCGAAAATAACTGAAAGACCGAGAGGGGGGTTGCTAAATGAAAGGCGTTGGCACCGAAGCCATCGTCCAATCAATTGAACGAAAAGTTTGCCGAGGCTATGTCTTTGTGTGTGCCAGCTCTGGTTTATATGCATGTATCTTATGTACATATGTATGTACATACACACAGAGAAAAAAAGTGTACAAAAATGATATACAATTATATTTATTATTTTATATTAAACAGAAAACGTGTTAAAAATAAATACAGAACACTTTGTCAAGTTAAAATGCCATATTTAATTTTACATTATTTTAAAAATGCACTAATGATAATTAAGTTGTATTCAAATGAAATATGTTTCATTTGTTTCTTTTAATGCAAAAACTCAAAATTAATTCAACCAATTAAAAAGAATATTTGTTTTAGCTATGAAGTATATTCAAATTGAACACTAAATCAAAGGGGAAACTGTTTTGCCTCATTTTGTTTTGAGTGCATGTATATATATGTACATGTATATGAGTACATTCACTTTGACTCTAATCTCTAAGGTGAGAGACGATGGAAATATGTCTTGAAACATTGATATAACTTACAGAGGACATGATTGCTTTACCGAGCACATGAAAAATTAATTTTACTCCATTGCTCGTGGCTCAGTGTCTAATTTCCGGATAAAATATATTTATGAGCTAACAGCGCGTATCAGGAGTCTTGAAAATGTCACCTACGTGATTGTTGGATACGAGCGCGTGATTTTTCTGCCTGTGTCAAAAACATTTTCAATAATATATAAATCAAAACGTCATAAAGTCACGGTCGCACGTTGCAAAATTGGTACGCTAAGCGACATATTTTATTTGCTTTTATTTAAGAAACAATTCGTTTTGGTAGATATTTTTCGTAGACAGTTTAAGTTGCCGTTTCTTAACACTGATGCGCATTTAATATATATTGGTGTATGTATGTATGCATATAAATATATGTGTTTACATATCTTCTAAAAAAAATCCTCCTTACGAGGTAAAATTCTAGTGACGAAAACGTATCCATGATTCAAATTTTCTATTATGAAATTATGTGACGAATGGTATTAAATAGTTAACATAACTTATAATTAAAAGAAAAGTTTGGCCACTATATTGGTGTCAATTTTAGCGGGGTTTGCGTTTTCCCGATAAACCAGCGGTTATTTAAAAAAAGTCGTAAGACAAATGTTTCTAGTTTTATGATCAGGAATAAGTCCACGTTCACAAAATTTAACCTAAATCAATGATTTGATATAAACAGACAAAATGACTTTCATCTCATTTTGGGAAGGCGTATTTTTGTTAAGAATCGTAAAAATTTAAAACTTGTACCAAAAGGCTTTAACGGTCCCATTTGCTGCATTCATCTAAATTTTACCCCCCCCCCCCCCCATTTACACCTGCTTCTCTCACAATTCAGGTGAGTTTCCAAAGGTCTGGGACTTTTGTTAGTTAAAACTGTACCTTTTGATCGGTAAATAACTCGTTTTGATCAGATAGTCGTAGCAAATTTGGCATTATTCCTGTATATATTGCTTGTCGCCGTTCGCACCCTTCGTGATGCTTTAGTCACTAGCGCTGGCTGCCGTCCGCAGTGATACGTATTTGAGTGCCTAGCCATTACAAGCAGACAGACAGACAGAGAGACTGAAAAAAATGTAAGAAGCGACAACCACCCCTGCTGTTACCTGTCTGAAGCAGGGGCGTACCCAGGATGAAAATTGTGGGGGAGGGGAGGGGCGGCTTGTGTATACATTATTTTAATAGTATGTATTTTTGTATTTTATTTACAAAATGTAATTGTCACAATGTAAGGTAAAAATTAATATAAATTTATTTCAACTTTACTAGAATTATAAAGTAGATGTCGAAAATTCCCAGTATACAAACAATTCTTATTTCAAAAATGCATACTATAGCATTTTTTTGTTTTTTAATATTGGTTGTGAAATTCTCTACTAATATTAAAATTTGCAAATTTAAAAAAAATACCGAAACTAAAATATTAAACAGTTAAAAGTTTAAGTACAGAAAAATCTTAAAAGTGGCGGTCATCTAGGGCCCTAGACACATTTTGGTCTACATAAGCAAAGTTAAACTTTCCTTTTTTTTGTATCTATTATTATTCTTGCTCCTTTTCTTCAACCGACTGTTTAATTGCGCATTGAATCAGATTAATTTTGATATTTTGTATTTTACATAATTTGTCTTGGAAACTACTTAATACTACTAAATAATTTTCTATATATCTTTATCATTTTAAAGGATTTTGTGAGGGCAGTTAACTCTTCCCCATCTGTTCATACCTGCGTACGCCCTTGGTCAAACGTTTTCTTAGTGTTTGCCAGAATCGCTGCAACTTCTTTTCCTTTCAACGTTTTTTTCACTTTCATGGAAATATGTCACAAAATTTATTGCAAAATAATTTTGCTGCTGTGACTGGAGTGTGGGTCTCCTCTAATGTCCATAACGTAGCCCAAGCTCAACGACACCACTCACCCGTCACTTAAGCTATTTAAGGAATATCTTTCAGGCGTTCTCTAACTTTATGTTTGTTCTTGTCACGCTCTGTATTTTTTCATGCACATTAAAATATGAAAAATTCCTTTAGAATCCAAAGAATGCCTCTGTAACCGTATTTGGTAACTGTTTTCTTGCGAGTAAATGTTTTATCTTTTCTCGCCTCAAAACGTTTAAGTCAATCAAACATTGCCTTTGATGCAAAGATTTCACTTTAAAATTGCAAAAAATTAAATAAAATTCTTTTTATTACCCGCATTCACAAAGTACAAGGGTATATTGTACTCGTTGCGATATTCTTAATAGAGAGAGTAGGAGGTAAAATTTAAAATTAAAATTTAGTATTAAGAATAATACTAATAATAATACACAGATAATAAATATTTGTCGGGAACTCAACTATAGGGTTCTCACTTATTTTATATTCCATGCAAAAGTCTCCTAAAAAATTTTCAGTAAAAAGAAAAACCGAAAACGTCTCCCTATAAGTCAGAAGTTACAGTGTCAAGTAGTAAAATAAAATTTTGTATAGATTTGCAAACATTTCGAACTGAGGAACAATTTATTGCACCAACTCGGCTCGAGTCGAATCAATTCACCCAATCCCAATCCCGTTTTATCTATCAGCTTCACCATTCACTGCAATGTTCGATTGCAAAAACTGTGGCGCATGGACTTTGGTTGGAACCAAATTAAATGAAAGGAGTGCAGAGAAAGTACGCAAATGTTTGTTTATGTGTGTTTCAATCCGTTTGAATGCGAAATATTTTTCACAAATATTTTCAAAAATGCGCTCAAAAGCGGTCCAATTTAATCGTCTGGGCATGTACGTATCGAGAGAAAGGGTTTGGGATCTATATGATCTCTGTACGCATTTAAACACCAATTTCGCAATGCAAATCGACAAATACATTCACAGGCAGAACGCACAGTACGGAGATGGTGAGAGATGAGGCTGTTATGGCTTTGCAATATCAAACAAACCAACAAACAACTCCATGACAGCCGCTGTGTGTCGATTTCCATTCCCTCTTTACCACAACTTTTATTTGTAAATTATTTTTAATTGAAATCGATTAAAATAGGCACATATTAAAACAAATTAAAATGCTGCAATTGAGAATGCTAAGCCTCAAGATACCCAGTATCTATCAGTTATGATGTGTTAAAATGTCACCCTTCTTAGCTCCACAGTGATCAGTCAGCGACATGCTTAGTTGAATATTCTAGTTTTATAATAATGGAATGTGACGAAACAAAAAAAAAAAAAAGCTTTCGTAATATTTAGCGTATATGTCTCGAGGAAGCATTATAAGTGCTGAAGATGGTGTGTGACCCTCTCTCTGTTTATGAATGTGATTTATATTCACTGGGAATATCGTTATAGTACAATGTCGGCAGCAAAGAATCGATCTCTGTAAGTTTCTGTTTTCATTATCAAAAAATTATATAACTCTTGCCTATCTATTTGGTATAACTACAAGTTTTGATATCACAAATTCCTTACCAGGTATTTCGCAGTTAAGCACGTTCGACTACTGCGTTTTTGTCTATTTTAGTATGTAGGCTTAATAAACAAAACACGCTAATTGATAAAATTCAGTAAATGAATACTTTCATTATGCTGAACAAGCTCTGCAATAGCCATTTTTAAGAAGCTCCCTGTCAATTTTAAATTCTAAATGAATTTACACGGATATTTTTATACTTCGTCACTAGCGTGGACTGTCGCTCACAGTGATTGTGAATTGTGGAAATCAACTTTGCAATGCTTATATAGTTTTTATAAACAGAGACTGTCTGTTAAATATAACAGGACGTAAAAACGTGATTTAATCGATAGCCATTCTAAGGGTTTAACTCAGCTATTCGCTGGTGTAGCTGTACTGTGGTTAGAAATTTTGTGATTTATTTACTAATTTGGCAGCAATATTATTTATAGCCGCATTATCTCCAAAAAGAAGAAGTTGTGTAGAAAAGTCGATTTTACAAACGGCCCTTGGAGGTCAACAAGGGCAGAAGCTGAATTTAACCACGCCTTTAACTGAATGGAGACTGTAGAGGGGGAACATTGAACTTTCCGTGCAATAATATATAGTCCCAGCTGCAACAACAATGCACAAGTTTGTAAACTTAAAGAAATTTACACCATCAGCGAATAAGAGGGCATGTTCTCGTACTCGTACGCGCACTGCACAGTGGTGTTGCCTTTATGGAGATAGTGGCCAAAAATTCTTCTAATGTACTATGTATACAAAACGGACTATCATTTGTACTAGAGATATCAAACTTAATTTCACGTGTGTTTATAAGAAGAAGAAGGCGACAATGCAGCAAAATGAATAAGGAAAAAATTAAATTTTTTATTTCTATAGTAATATCGGGCCGGGCCTCTTGAAAATTTTACCGGGCCTGGCCTTCAAAATTTGTTCCGGCCTCGGGCCGAGCCGAGCCTTCAAAGGGAGGCCCGTGCCCATCTTTAATTTGTACTGTGAGCTCTATGGAGGATAATAGCTATATTATGTGAAAAGGAGCGTGGTTGGAGACTCCTATGCCCAGTTGTGTCCCCAAAATAAAGAAAATAATATATATACGGGGATACAATTCTTAATACGATGTCTCAAAAATTAATAGAATTTACATAAGGTGCTTATCTAAGTAGCTATTTCTCTACGGCCTCGAAAATAATTGCCATTTAATTTATCTTAGCTTACATTATTTTATGTAAATTGGCTATTTGTAATTGTAAATTTAGATTACAAATATTAAAAAAAAATATAAGCAGTGCAATAAAATAAACTTAAAATAAAAGAGTTTTAAGGATTGCATTACTTATATAATCTTAAAGTATTTACGAATAGCATATAAAATAAACTTGGTGGGGTGAGGAGGGGGACACACATGAAACTTTAACTAAACTCTTAAAAAACAAAAAAAAAACTATCAAATGGAAGTATTTATTAAAAATTATTCTATTAGTTTTATTGAAAAAATAAAGTCGAATGTGGCTTTATAAAGTTTGCACATTTATTGATGTTAATAAGACAGTTAAACATTCAAAATTATGAGTTCAATTTTGTTTTGTTTTTGACCAGCTACATAGCCCACTGTACACTGTTGCTGCCAGATCAGAGCCTGTAGCTCCGGTGCTTTTTGGGGGCAGGAAGCTCAAACAGCTAAAGAAAATGTGCAGAGCTCGGCAGTTTTTGCATTACCGTTGTGTTGTTGTTTGCTGCAAACAATCTGTTTCCGAGTATCAAACATGGTTGCAGAAATTGAAACAAGATGATGAGGAACGCTAGTCAACTTGAGCAGTAGAACATTATTTATTGGGAGTATTGGGAGCTATTCACAAGGCGAAATAATCAAGCATCTTGTACTTAAAACAAGACACTTCCAACTTAAGTTCTCACTAAAATTGAGATTACTGTAGTCGAAATTCTCGATCTTATTTCAAGTACGATATCAAAGCATTCTTGTTTTAAGTACACCTCATACCTTATCAAAGTTCTTTAGTCTCCGTAACCAAGAAAATTAGGGTCTTTAAATAAGAACACGATACTTGATCTAAAGATACTGCAGACTTAAATCAAAATCGCGTTAGCTTAATTTGTAAGTGTAAATTTTTTATGAAATAATTATTTATCAACTAACTTTTCAGTGTCCCTCGAACTCTTTTCTAGTAAATCCAGAGTTAATTATTTGATTTAAGATTCTTTGTTCTTATATCAAGGTAGATAGTACCTGATTAAAGAATTTATATGCTTGTTCTTCGTTCTTATTTACTTACTATTTTTCTTTTGCTACAAATGTTTTTTCTCTGTGTTGTAGATTAACTTTTGCAGTACTTGCAAGTTGCAACTTCAACTTGTAACAGCGGCATGTATCATATTTAGACATAAGAAAGACGAAAATATAAACTTATAAAGACCAGGCATAAAAATGGCCCAACAGTTGAATATAACGGGCAACACAAACCATATTTGGCAACTGAGCGGCAGTTGAAAGGTCTTTCGAGCCCACATCAGATGAATTATGGCCAAAGTTATCGGCTTTTGCTTTGTTTGTGTCTGGGTGTGCATCTGAGTCTGTATAAATGTGAGCTGCAATGCACCATGGGGCATTTGACCAGTTTTTTTTTTTTTTTTTTTTTGGCATTAATCCGTCATCTAAATTCAAATAAATTAAACTGTTATGTTAATTATATATTTTTTAAAAATAAAAAGTTGTAATGGATACTAATTATTAAATCATTTTTAAAAATTTAGTGAGTAGTATCAAAAGATATTTTTCAAGGTTTTCATAATACTTATTAGGGCATGTATAACACTAGAAACAACCGCATCAAAATATCTCTCTTAGCTCATAATTTATTAATTAATGTCACAAAAATTGGTAAAGTGCCCCATAGTGCAATGTACAGTTGCAGTTTTGCACTCCGGCTACGTAAATTGCGTGGTATATACTGATAATGTAAAATATACTTGGAATGGCGATGGAATGGAATGGCTGTCCATTGGTTCGTCCATCCGGATGTGCACAGCTTACGAAATAACAAGTTGCGAAAACTGCCAGCGAATACTGAGAAGCGGAGAAAATAAAATTCAACTTAAGTTTAATTGTACAAAACGGAAACAAAACTTTGCCCTTAATATTCTCTTTTCCCCATCATTGAAGTGCTTTTCTTCTATGTTCCTATTTTTGAAATAAACTCAAGCTCAAAGCTAAAAAGATTCTACTACAAGGAAGCACTTGTAATTTATCCTAATAGTTTAGACCCAAAATGTCAGTAAAATCTTTATTTAGCTAGTATAAATGATAACTGGCAGAACAGTCGAGTGCTTTCGACAGTAAAATTCCCTGTAGATGCTGTTCGCGCCCTTGCAAAACGATGCGAGCTCAAATAAGATATCTCTAAAACGACCAACAGTTTTATACTAATCCTTAATTTTAGGCCAATCGTTTCTATGGCAGCTACAAGCATATATGATATAAATAAGTGATTATAAATTTGGAAAATTCTTGAATTTATTTTGGAACTCATGATTCTCTAAGGTGTTTCAAACCCTATGCTTGACATTCAAGGTTAATGATCTATAATATTAGAAGTTATTAGATTTGATACTATATATTTGATTAGATACTATAGAATAGATTAGTGTTAGGCACAGGCTTAGTCCACACTTAACAACTTTCCTATAATCAGTGAGAAATGAAGCGACAACAAGCCTATCTATATTTACGAGTATTTACGGACGTGTGCAAAATAATAAGAACATCTTCCCATATTGATGCTATTCAACGAACTGCTCAATTAACCTTAATCCAATGGAACATCATAGGAGAGATATTATGTGAAAGATGCAAGGACCAGAAGAAGTGTGTTAAGCAAAAAAATAGGATACCCTGTAAAGTATGTCACATTCAGAAGCCGCGTCTATACAGCTTTTGTAAAGTCAAGATTGCTAAAATGTTCGAAAAAAATGAGGGAGCTTCTTTATAAGACATATTAGGACCTAAGTATTTACTCAAAAAGTTTTAATGCCAAGAAATAAAACCGTAACCGGAACTAGAACAGCTAACCGAAATTAACCATTTCAAATGGAGTTCCGAAAACCAAAACGTTTATACCGGTACGGTTTCGGTAATTTAAAAAAAAACAAAAAATGTATGTTGTATCCTGTTACATATGGATATACATAATTTTGCTTTTAATTAAAAAATACTTAAAATTAAAGCTAGGTTTATCTCGATAAAATACATTTATAAAACTGTTTTGTGAATCGATAATATGTCAATTTGTCACTTCGTTCTTGTTTTTTTAACGCCAAATTTTTGAGCTAACCCAACAAAGTTAACTGGATAGTAAAATATGGACATATCAGGATGTGTGGAAATATTCACGAATTCTAGAAGCTTTTTTGATATAATATAAATTTAAAAATAATATAAAAAAAAAATAATAATAATAAAAATAATAAAGAAAAGAAAGAAATTGGACAAATTATACTGTTTTTATTATTTAGCACACTTTTGTATGTGCATGAAAACAGTAAAAAGGGCAACCAAAGTCTAGTCCAGTTCAATGGGCATCAAGTCTAGTATACCGTGCCGATTTGGAATGACAGCCAGCCGATGATTGCCGTCAATTGAAAGCAAATTGTTTTTATACTCTTTCCTGAAAAAATCGAAAAATGGGTTGTATAATTGAAACCATGAGCATGTTTATATAATAGGTATTGTGTAAATATCACATTCCATACCATTTCAAAAACAATTTAATCGTTTCCATATATTTTTTTTAGATAAAATCACACTACATCGAAAGAAATTATTGTTTATTATTAAAGTATCTAGAATCAGTAAAAATTATAAAATCTGAGGAATTATTTTCGATACAAAAAGCGTCTTACAGGACATTTTTTAGTCCATCATGATTACAAAGCATTAGATACGTTTTTTTTTTTATGCGGCGACTATTGCTTTTCTGGGTTGGCTGAATCCAATGATATTTTTCTTTTTACCAGATCATGTCGCTAAAGGTTGTTTTTTATTTTGAGTAGCTTTTGCAAGCTTAGCAGCGGCATTTTCAACTCAACCTTTGCTCTTAGCCAATTGTCTGTATATCTGTTAACACTGCACTGAATTGTCAAAAAACGATTAAACTGAAACATCGAAAACTGAAAGCAATTTGCCAATCTTCATTGTCTTTGATTTAAGTTGCTGCTATTTTTTTGTACATAGAGTTCATTGCCTATAAAATGAATGCTTCTAAAAAAACTTCTTTACGAGGTAAAATTCTAGTGACGAAAGTATTTCCGTGCCCCAAAATTTCTGATATCAACTTTTGTGACGAACGATATTAAGTTGTATATACAACTAATTCTCAAAAAAAAAAGTTTGGCATTCGGCGCAGTGCGCAAAAAGGCCCTTATTAGACTCTTATTACCTAATAATTGCAGGAAGACTCTAATTCATTTGAATAAATGAAAGCCCACAAAACAAAAAAACACTGTCTGGCAGCACTGGTTACTTAAGCAATGCGCACGTATGAAGATCAATTCTTTTGAACGCAAAATTAAGCAATTCATTAATTACATAAAAAAAATAAAATAATTTTGCAGGAAGACTCTAATGTTTAACTCATTTGAATAAATTAAAACCCGCATTGTTACACAACAAACTTAAACTACCTGGCAGCACTGGTTATTTCTGTAAGCATGAACATACATACATGTAAGCAGGCAATGTGATAATATACATCGTTAACAGGTTATGTCTTGCCGAAACGAATTTTCACAGATATGTGTTATATGTAAAAATAGCGGAATTTAATTGACTATAAAATATTGAAGTTTTAGAGTGATTTGTGGCGTACATTTTTATATATCGCCGAAGAAATCTTTATTCACCTTTAGCCTTTTACCTATGTATTTTAGAAGACAAGGTGAGAGGTATGCTTAAAACTCCATCAAAATACCTTTACAATTACAGTTTATAGAACATATCTGTAACTTCTATCGCTTGGATTCTATGGGAGTGTCGATTTTAGAGGCTTTAGCGATTCCTGCTAAACTAGCGACTTTTCGAAAAAGTCGTTGAAAAAACGTTTCTAGTTATACCCTGTGTCCATTGAAAATTATCAAAAAGGGTATAGTGGACTACCGTCCGCAGTGATTTCTATCTTAAATCTGATTCAAATTCAATATATATTTTATTGGGCAACGTATTAAAGAGAAATTAAAATTGTGGACTATATACATAAATACATATATATAAGAACTTTTATTAACGAGGATCCCAAAGTGAATCCCCATTTTCGTCGACTGTCAGTTTGGATAAAATGTTGTACAATTTAAGGCAATTGATCGCCATTTTATGCTTTTTTTTTTTTGAGAGTGTAGCTGTGTCTATTTATATATTTTCGTCACCAGATAACAAACTGAATGTCGCGACGTGAATTCAGTAGTGGAACGTGACTACGAGTATATTTTCATTCATATAAACAAAAGGTCCTCGGAGTATAAGCACGCAAAACCTAAGAATTGACTCCTTAAATATATTAAAGGTCAATGTGTGAAGCCTTCAGATGTATGTAGATGTGTGTGTGCTTCAAATCCATAGCGTACTGTAACACTGTGTTGCGAAAACGGTAGCTCTGAAAAAGGGAAATTGTACTAGGAAATTTGCCGGAAATTAAAACTTGTGCAAAATAAATCGCCAATCCTCCATCTAACATGCACATTGACATAGGCACATTCACAGACTCGGGCAAGTAGATTCATTGAAAGATCGAAGCACTCACTCACTCAAACACGTACACACACACGCACACACATACACACACACACACACACACACACACACACACACAAAAAAACACTCATTTGTATGAACAAGTACATTCTGAAAATACGTACTCTTACACACACTCAAACAAATGTAGATAAACAGATTAATATTCGACGTTAATTACGCACAGTGGGAATTATAGGGTCAGGAAAAAAATCTGGATTTGCGTACCTGACCAAGCTCGGACTTTCCAAAAGGTACAAAAAGTACAATAATCTCATTTTAAGTTCGCTTTCCATTATCCCGGAATTTTTAAATAAGATTTTTTTGGAATACTTGAGACACATTATGTGAGTAATTCAAGTCTGTAAAAGAACGAAACATACTAAGTACACAAAATTTTGAACTGATCCCAAAATGATCTTGTTTCTAGTACAAAACACTCTTATATTTAGAACGTAATATACTCGTACTTCATTAAATAAAAGTTTCTTTGGCTTAAGATATTTTAAAAATATTTATTCTGACCAAATTTAAAATTTAAGACCGTTCATAATATTAAAGAAAAGTATAAATTTAAGAACGAACGTACCATCTTTTTATTTGACATTGTTATTTTTTAAAGTGTACATAATACCCCAAACCTCAGATCCAACTCGAAATTTAAAATCGCTTCCGCTACCTCGACTGACTTCAGTCAGGAAATGGCTGGTGCTACCCGGCCGTGCTATATACTGCCCACACACACACACCCACACTTCTATCCGTATCAAACAAGTGCTGTGGTGATTTTTCATTCCGTCGGATTTGGCGCTAATGGAGTGACAGTTGGCAAAGAATTATTATATTTCCCCATGCATAGCGCATTTAAAATGCAATGCATCGACTAATGCAAGATGTGATTGCCCAAAAAAACGAAACAGGCAATCGGTCAAGAGAATCGAATCGACACAGTGTCAGACCTAATTTCCTTAAATGACCAACAATTACATGATGTTGAGTCGGCGCTGAGTGACAAAGTTGACAACACGGCTGACTGGATTGCTTGGCTCAGATTAACGTAGTCATTGAGGATACACAACCAATTGAGTTGTTTAACAATCATGAAATTTAATTTCCTTCTTTTGGAACAATCAAAAAACATGGGTAAGCAGCATTCTGTCAGGATGAAACTATAAAGTATTGGTAATTGATTAAATAACCAATTGTCAGATAGCAATCAACTGATCTAACTAAAAGCTGATTAAGCCTTTTTATTTTAAATTTTTTATGGTTGACATTTTTTCAAAAGCTTCAAAATCACATAACGTTGTCAAAACCTAACCGATTTTCTTGCGAAATATTAATTTAATCATTGCCAGACCTAATCGTTTAAGAAATTAAATTTTTCCAGCACAGTCCACTTTTTCCATACTTACCCCTTGTCACTTTTTCATAGACTTAGAAAACTGTAATGACATGCAAATAGAAACGTTTGTTCTACGACTTTTTAAGAAAATCGCTAGTTTAGCCGGAAAACGCAAAAACCCGCTAAAATTGAGCTGCAGATATGTTATAGATATCGTTGGAAAGGTATTTTGAAGATCTTTTAGGCATGCTAATCTATTTTGTGAAGTACATAGGTAAAAAGCTGCAGGTGAAAAAAAATTTCTTTGGCGATTTAAAAAAAAAATTTACACCTCAAATCACTATAAAATATGTTATATGTTGTAGTCAATTGAATTCTTTAAAAATTCGTTAGTTGCTTAGTAATTGCATGTAACTTATTCTTAAAAAAAAAGTTTGGCATACATACATAGTTAACAGGTAATGTCTTGCCGAAACGATTTCTTACAGATATCTGATATATGCTGATTTTTCAATTGGCAAAGAAATATTTTTCACCATAACCTTCTACCTAAGTACTTTTTAAGAAAAGTTGAAAGGTATGCCTAAAAGACTTTCAAAATACGTTTTCAGATATATATTGAACATATCTGAACCTTCTATCGTTTGAATACTAGGGTGTGTAATTTTTTGCGGTTTTAATAAATTTCCCGCTAAACTAGCTATTTTTCGAAAAAGTTTCTAGTTTTTTAAATAGGGAATAGATCCTCATTCTTTTATTTAAGCTACATATATCAACGATTTGATGCAAACAAACAGACACGCAGAAGGACCGACTTTTCATCTCATTTTCAAAAGGCGACTAAAATTTTCAAAATGAATTAGTTTTTGAACCAGTGGTCGGATTTTGATTATCGAGAGGTCATTCGACGCGTATTTTTAATAAGAATATTTAGAAGTTAAAGAAATTTCCAAAGGGCTCCAACGGCCTTATTTGCTGCAATCATTTAAATCTTGTCCCTTCCACTAACACCTGCTTATCTTACGAACCAGGTGAATTTAAAAAGTCCTAGTATGCACTTTTGTTATATAAAACTAAACCTTTCGCTCAATATATAACTTGATCTGATCGGACAGTCACAGCAAATTTTCCATTCTTCCTGTATACATTGCTATATATTGCTAGTCGTCACTAGCGCGGTCCGCAATGATTTCTTTTTATCTTCTGTTCGGTATGGAGGTATCTGCATCATATTTTTGAACGCCAGGAATTCAAATGGCTGACCGCAAATCTGGCAGCGCCTACCGAGGTTTGTTAAAATATAATATTCAATTTTATCATTGTTTAAACTCTCAGCACTGTCCACTTTTACCAAAGAATGTCAGTTTGAGGTCTTTGGAACCTCCTACAATATTAAATTACTATTTCATTTCAGGGCTATTGACGGGCGGTTAATCTAAGCGGCCGTTAGCACTTGACTAAGGCTAAAGTTACATCCCGGTCGCAGAAGCTGCGATGTCTATCGTCTGTATGCTCGTACTTAGTTTGTAAGTGACCAGATATTACACTCAAACAGCAAAATCCCGAATTATTCTCCTTTATTTCTCTTGTCTTCCGTCTTTCGTCGTATGAAACGATAGAGGAATCCAACTTTTCGCTTTATGCGACATTATTTTAGCTTATCAACGGCTCAAGCTTTATAAAATTACACTCATTTCAAAATTGTTATTGAATCTTTGGTGAAGTAAATAATCCTAGTTGAATTGAGCCAGAAATCTCGTTGGCCGTTGCGGCTGCAAAACGACATTCAGTGCGAAAATGAGGGAATAACGCCATATTCTCCTCTCTCATTTTCCCTTTCGGTGGCGAAAAGAGCTTTAGGAATGAGCGGACCACAATAAATGCGTCCAAATTATACGCAATTATTTTGAGCTTAACCAAAGTGCGGCATGTCTGCAGCCTAGATGGAAGATGAGTGTCGAGTGCCAGACATATACAAGTTACCCGCCTTACTTAAAAAATCCGAACGTTATGTCTTTTCGTAAATTGTTAGAGTGCACAATATATATATATTTATATATATATATTAAAGTCACCAATCATTTTCATTGAACAGGTAAATGTCTTTAATGAACGTATACTATTTATTACTCCTCTAGCTAATGGTATATAAAATGTGTAACTGATGAATTAAGGAGTTGGTATATAAAACTATTAACTGATGAAATAAGGTGTTACCCTCGAGTTTTAGGATATAAGATATTGATTAAAACTTTCTGTTTTGTATCTTGTAGCTGAGGTCTCTTGTTTGGTAGATCTTAGGTCCGTGCTTAATTCTGCTCTGCTCCGAAATATTGTGTACTGTTCAATTTATGTTTATGTTTTCACGTTGTGCTTTACAATTGCTAAAGTCAATATTTATTTTGGCTAGAAGCTTTTACGGTTGCCCCACCAATGCATTAAATATAATAGAATCAATTAAAGCTCAACTGGAAACGAGTACTAAAATCTAAAGCAACGTTACAAATTTTTAACCTTGCACTAAAATGTATATTTTTTTTGGAAATGCTGTTGATTTTTCCTGTAATTGAAATAAAAATGACTTTTAAGGCTCACACAAAAATAAATTAGGCGTGTTGGTTTTATTTTATTCATTGCCAATGAGAGGAAATAAGTTCAAACTTAATTATAACGGTAAAGAATGTTAAACTCGAGTATTGTTGATAATGGGTACTCACTTCCTGTGCCTTCACAGGCGCTCGAATGAATAAAAAAATCCGAATTGTTATACAACCAAAAACGAACGAAATACTTAAAATAAAAAATGTATTCGGATAAATTATTCAACATCTCTTTGCTATATAAAATCTATATCAAATACCATCAGTTTCTTACTCAAATGAAGAGTCAAGGAATGGAATTGTTCTTCTAATCTAAAATGAAGGACTAGCATAAAATATACCAATTCCTCGAATTCACCAAATATTTAGTTTATAATATGTATAACAGTTACAAAAATCACTAAAACGAACATATTCCAGTTGGCAAAATGCATACATACTCTGTATATAAAGTATATTATGCTTGGTTGGCTTACACTTATTTTTGTCTTTGAATGCGCATAGAAATGAAAGTAAAAACAAATACCGCTCAATTTGCTGTGCAAATATAAAAAAAATTAAATGAGTGCTGGGCGACAAAAACTTTGCAGGGATGATGTAAAAGCATGACTGAGATGGGTGAATACTGGAAAACGGGAATAGGGGAAAGCGGGAGAAAGGGGAAAATGGGAAGCGCACTCGCCATCGCACCATGGCTCGTTTTAGAAAAATAGTGGCAAAAACCTGTCCCTTTTGAATTAGGTCGTCCAATTTTGAGACGAACGATATTAAATTGTAACTTATTTAAAAAAAAGCTTAAAGATATATTGATCAAAACATGTCCTTAAAAAACGTATTTCGTTTACTTTCGCAATTTTTAGAAAATTACCTTTACTTTGAAGAGGTCGAACCATATTAAAATTCTTGTGGATGAAACAATGCGAAAATTTATTCTTTCCACCTACTCTTGCCAAATGCCCCATAGTGCTTTGCCTGTGTGAATGTGATTGCGAGGGTGTATGCAATGTGAGTACAGCGGGAGAAGCGCCTAAGTGTCGCCAGCTGCAGTAGCAGTAGTACAATTTATGACAACTTAATTGATTTACTTTTCGTACGTGACCAGAAAAATGAAAATTGCATTACGTTGGGATTTTCTCTGGTTTTTTTTTTTATTTTTTTGCAGCAGTACAGCCGGAAATTCTATTTCAATGCTAGCAGCATTATTGTCCTAGTCAAAAGCCCATGATGTTTCTGCCGTCTCTGTCTAATACGCGCTATTAACAACACCATTCCATACCAATCTACGCATAGATTCAGATAGGAGTTTACTTAAATTATGTGCGAGTATGTATTCAGCTCAGGGTATTATTCAAGCTTCTGTATACAGTAAATTAGATATCCGAGCTAGTGACCAAAGCATATACATTAGGGCGGGTCAATTTTTTTTCTCGCAAAAATCGTCCACCAGAAGTATTGTCGAATTGAAAAAAATTGTTGGTACCTCAAAATACCTTAAAATACCTTAACCTGAAAACTTCATACTTCTCAGCGGTGGCTAGAAATTGATTTTAGACACATAGTATGTTGGTAAATTTTCTTAGAATTCATCGTGAATTCCGGTTCTGGTGGACGCTTACCACGAACAAATTGACGAGCCCTAATATACATACATATTAAAATAATTACTTATTAAAATAACAAAAAGCATTTCAAATCCAATGTATTTAAGTAAATATAAATGCGAATTTATTAGTATTTGATAATTTGTTTATTTATTTAGTGAATATGTGATCTAAATTATTTAAATAGCCAGTTCATTTCACTGCCAAAAATTTAAACAAATCCTAACGGCCCCAAAGTTTTTGGTCGACATTTTGGCAACAGCTGCTGCGAACATAATCGCTCAACGACATTCTCATCCCCGTCGTAGACACAAACAAATACCCGATCCGATTCGAGTGTTGTTCGTTGCCGACTTTTGTAACTTCATCTAGAACTTACTTCCGTTCCGATTCCATGCAAAATGCAAAAGGGAACCACCAAACTTTAAGCGAATGCCATTTGAGTTACTTAAGCACGCCGGTTTATCCCATCTAAGTTCTTTTGACCTTTCTTTGGACTTTTTTTACAGCACAGCACAGCTTTTTAGACCCGGTACCTAAAAAAAGTACAGGGGTTCATTAAATTTTGTCGAAAACAAAAAAATAACTTAACAGACAATAAGAGCCGTGGCATAGACACTATAAGAGCTAGAGACACCGAACTGGCTTCTTTATGTTGCAAGCAGATTAAGTTTGTTTGTTACGGGGTCTTCTACAGCCGAGTTTGCTCGAATTTAGTTTTTTCACTATATTCTTTCGTCTACTTTTTTGTGCAGCAACTTTGCATGGGTCGCGATAACTGTCTTAACTTTCTTATTATTTGCTTCGTGCGATTAAGCTTGCAAATTGCGCTGGCCATGGATGTACTACTCCACAGCACACAGCACCCACAAAAGTTTGTCGAAAAACGCTTCATCAATTCACTTTGACTGGTTCTGTTGGCCCGTTCACATCTCCCTTGCTTGGCCTACATAGTTGCGTTAACTGCACGCAAGTAAATACACTCATATAAAGACACATACGGACAAACAAATCCGAACACATACATATACTCACTTGTTCACTCAGTTCACTCAGTCCTTTTCCCTTTGCGGCTACTTTGGCTTATGCGCATATTAGCGGCAAGTTTTTTCTGTACTTAAGAAACCACTTAAGAAGTCGTTAAATAATCAATGAAAAAGATTTTTACCCCATACTTTTAAGAGGTTTTTTTCTTTAATAAATTTATTCTGACAGCAACGTTTCGCTGACATCAGGGATGCATACCTCGAGAGTAAGATTTTGGTTCGGTTTATTGGCCAGTCCAATAAAAAACCGGTAATCTTGGCATTAACTCCAAAGTTTTGTCGTTCAGAATCCAAATTTTTGTTTTGTTTTTTGAAATCTTAGTACTCAAGAGAAGAGAAATATTTTTTTTTTTTCGATTTTTGCGGGGTACCTTTTTATGATTATGTTATGTTTAACAGCTGATTAAAGTCAGTAAAAAGTATAGTTTGTCAAAGAATTCAACTTAAGATTATGATTTTTTCGTCCATGTCTTCGAACAACATTGACTTATAAATAAATATTTATACATACAATTATACATATAGTCGAACTGTGATATTGTGTTTATCACAGTATTTTCAATAGAAGCACCTAACAAAGCTGGAATATTTGCAGCAATTAATAATTAACATTTTCGTACGTTAACTAAGGTTTACCCAACTTCTTGAATTAATTTGCATATTTCTTTTCATATTCAAAATTCTACTATTGTAGTTTGACATAAGTAAATAAACAAAGGACCAACTAATCGAACATCGAATGGTGCCACCGTACTTTTGTATCTCCATTAACGTCAGGTAATTGACTGGAAACTTCAATCGATTTTATAATTTACATACAGATTCACATGCAAACTTATATAGTCGTCTGTGTTTACTCGTGAATAGCGGAAAGCCAAAATAAAAGATTTTTGTGAGAATAAAATTGGTGCTTGTGATTAGAATGCAGAGCTGGAGAGAGTGAACAAAAGTCACAAAAAAACCACAACGTTGCTACTTGCATAACCCTGACTACAAAATGAGGATTCCTAGACAAGGAAAATTAAAAAAAGGGCGTCATGCTTTAAGGCACACCCGATTGCAGTTCAACATTGGATGAACTTATCAACGATGATGATGATCCGGAAATGCCGAAAATTTAAGGATTTCGAATGTGATGCTGACGGACAGCAAATTTTTATTTTTTCAATGTACACATAAGTTTTATTTAACATATAGTTTCAAATTTGACATTAATTTCTATACATTTTACGTCAAATTCTTTTATTGTCAAATACCTTTTTTAGACATTGAAAAAACGGACCTAACTGTAATATCTGGACTCAGAAAAAGAATTTTCCAAAAATTTAAGGAAAATTAGTTTGATTGTTAGGTAAAGGTCATAAACTTTTATTTATATAAGAGGGGGCTGCACCCCATGCTCACTTCGCTCGCGGAATTCAAAGGCTGGTCTTTAGTTGTCCGGCCTGTCAAAATTGTACTGAATAACAAACTTATACAATCGAGTCTGTTTTGAAATCCGAAAGCGAGTGGAATTCCCGCAAATCGAGTTGTTTGCTGTTCCGAACTCCGTAAATCGACAAGAATTGTCATTTTCAAAACGTGTGCTGTTGAGTCAGCGGAATTCCTTAAAATCGTTTAACATCACTTTTTTAAGTGTTTAAAGTTGATATATATTTTAAATAAATTTCTTATGAACATCTATAAAATATTGCATGAAAAACAAAACCGAGCGGAAATGACTAAACCGAGCTGTTCTGAATTCCACTTTAATTTGTATTGTCGATATCAACTCTCGCTATCGAAAGCTGGTAGAATTGCTTTAATTGAATAATAATATTCGAACAACGAAGCTTAAGTCAAAGTTCGCTTCTATCTGCTAGAATAAACATGAACTATTTAAAATGAATTTTCAAAAATAGTTTTAAATAAATTTAATCGGATTTATGATGCAAATTTAAGCTTTCTTTTTGATTTGGTGACAGCTCTGGTTCTTATCGATATGAAGAAACACATGCACAAGCTAGGTGCAAAAAAAAAAGAAAGTACAATTTAATACATTGATTAATCACCATAGCTGCAGGCATTTTGCAAAATTAACTTAGCAATTTATATTATTTTATCAATTTCTTCTTGTAATTGACTAAAACAGCTGATATGGTCGATGACTTACTGATATCGAAACGTTTTCGAAACCGAGTTCGAAAAGTAATAACAAGTCCATGTCGGTCGGAATTGGGAACAGCAAATAGCAAAACGTTCGTTTTCGTTTCGTTTTTACTTTGTGAAAACGTTCGGAATTTAGGTTTGAAATGTTGAGCCAGAAATTTTGGGCCATGGAAATGTTTTAGTCACTAGACTTTAACTTCGTATCGAGGTTTTCCTTAGAAGACATAGATTACCCTAAAAAAAAGAAATTTTTCTACAACTTATAGCCACATTTTGTCCAAATTTCTTCCTTAGAACTCCTAATTGGCGACTTAAATGTGACATTAAACAGCATTTGTTGAAACAGTTGTGTATTGCGATATTGACGTAAAGTTATTAATAGAAAGTTAATAACGAAATACTTTGCGGTGCCTCTACGTGAATATTCAAGGCACATTTAATATATCGAATTGCCTTTCATATTTTCTCTACTTTTTACGCAGACTTTTATTGCATTTGATTGCTGTTTTTTCTCCTCCAATAAGTCATTGACTTTGATTTTACTTTTCGAATTGGTTTTGTGGCGCTCACAGCACAAAAAGCCACCCAGTCAAGCACAGAGCTCGACAGTCATTTGTATTTTCACGGAATGTTCGTTCTTTCAGGCAGTTTGACGGGAGCAAGTGCCTTTGTTTGAGGATTTCATACAAATACAAATGGTTTGGAAGAATGGCTTTAAGTAATTGTTTTCCTATCTCTACTGTGAGCATTTTGTGATTTTTTCGTTTGTCTTTCATTCTCTAAAATGTTTGCTGCGAGGCATTTGTGCAACTTTTGAATGGTTTTTGTTGTTTGAGAATAGGTTAGCCAAATTTTTTCACCTTCACCATTTTTAGCACTTTTTTTTCAATATGGCTCAAACTTTCGTAAAATTTTAGCATTGATTTATTAGCCATAATGATTTCAAATATGGGCTATTTGTACACATAATCAATGTTGGCATTTTTATAAAGAACAAGGGGGTTCCACCCCCAGCACGCATCGCTCGCGAGGAGGTGCGGCTACAGTCGAGTGTGCTCGACTGTAGGATAACCTGTGCCCTGGCACTCCGACAGCCTCTTACGTATTTGCACGCCGTTAGGTACGTCGAAGAGTTGTTGAAGCCGCATTCAATTTTGGACTTATTGTTCGTATTACATCTATATGATTTAGTGAACCGATTTAAACGGACATGGCTCAATCGACTCGGCTGTTGATGTGATCAAGAATAAATATACTTTATAGGGTCGGAGATGCTTCCTTCTGCCTGTTACATACTTTCCAAAAAACCATTATTTTCTTTTTGACCATAAACGGTATAATCACTGCAGACGGCAGTCCGCGCTAGTGACGAAAGCATCACGAAGGGTGCAAAATGTGACTACCAATATGTACAGACAGAATGGAAAACCTGGAATGGAAAAAAACGACTGTCCGATCAGATTGATTTATAAATCGATCGAAAGGTATAGTTTTAGCTAACAAAAGTGCCTAGTAAGACTTTAAGAAACTCACTTGTATCGTGCGATAAGCACGATGAAATTGAAATGATTGCAGCAAATGCGGCCGTTGGAGCTTTTTTGTTAAGTCTTTTAATTTTTCGTTTTTTTTTTATATACGCATTGATTGACACCTCGATCATCAAAATTAAACCACTGATTAAAAAAAAATTAAACTTAAAATTTTTAGGAGCCTTCCCAAAAGGATTTGAAAGTCAGTTTGTTTGTGTGTTTTGAGATAGTTTAATGTTATAATGTGGACTTATTCCCGAGTGCATAAGTAAAAGCCTACAGCTGAAATAACGTGGCAAAAAAATTTTTTTTTTATAATTTATAGGTTCAATTTAATATTGTTCACCACAAAATTGGATATCAGAAATTTTGGGGAATTGAAATGTTTTCACTAGGTATTTTACCTTGTAAGAATTTTTTTATAAGATGCTAGGGGGCCTCAAAAGGCTGGTCTTTAGTTGTCCGGCTTATCAAACTTGTACTTAGTAACAAATTTATTTAATATAGAGGAATCCGCCCCCTGCTCGCTTTGCTCGCCAACCCCTGGCTCGCTTCGCTGGCAGAATCAAAAGGCTGGTCTTTAGTTGTCCGGCTTATCAAACTTGTACTTAATAACAAATTTATATAATATAGAGGGCTCCGCCCCATGATCGCTTCGCTCCGGCTTAATTTTTCGGAATTGTCGAAATTTGGCAGGAAGAGCTAATCTGCGAATTTCATACTAATGGTTAATTTGCATCCGATTGTTCATAAGGGAGGATGTAAGAAACAGCCCCTACAAAAAAATTGGTGAGTTTGGTTCAGATATCTTAAGAAACAAAAAAGGTTTTCATACTAAGAAATTCCATGACCTTTGACCCCGAATTCGACCTACTTACAGGTCAAATTTCGCAAATCGCCGTCATGTTTCACGATTAAATTGTCTGAGCTATGTTGTGTGAAAATGTCAGCTTATATCTTTAACGATTTGGCCTACACGTTGATCCTATGTCGGTCAGTGAGTCAGATGATATATATAGATAGATAGATCATATATTTATATATATATATATATATATTTTTTTTTGATAACTCTTAAAATTATTTTTTCCATGTGTATTTCCAATACAAATTCTAGCTTAATCTTGTTAGGAAAGTCACTATTATAAATTTGAGAATGAAAGCAAATTACAAAGTTAGAATTTTTACTGGTATGAAAAAAGACATCACAACAAAAATATTCAACTTAAATGGAAATAATATTTTTCTTTAGAAAATTAAAATTATAATTTTTGTTTTTAATGATGATTTAAAAATAACAAAAAAAAAAGCTACATGCACCAAAAATTAAAAATTCAACACTTTCGTATTTCCATATATTGCTCAACAAAAAACCCATGACAGATAGCACAAACGGACCGAAATAAGTGTTTGATGAAGTGTTCGATGCGACCCAGAGCTACTTAATAACATGAGATCAGAAATTTGGTAATAACTTTTGGTATGTATGTATATCCGACAGGAGCACATGTGGCAACTTTAATCAGACCAACAGTCGATGCCCTTTTGAAAGGAAGCTCGGGGTTGCGGGATGAAGGCCTGGGCTTGGAGGCCGATTTAACGCTTTCGAACCAACTGCGCCTTTTTTCCATTTTACATATTGCCCTCGGAGTTGTACATTTTTTTCTTTTGCTTTTGTATTTTTGCCAGCTTCCTCACCTGGCAGGCCAGGACCTCAATGTTGCTCTTAGGCCTTGCGCACACTATAGCTGGGTGGGGAGCTAAAATCGGCACTGAAATCTGAGTTCTTGCTCAGAGTTTTTTCTGCTAGCAAGAGTCGAAGAAGTTGCGAGCACTGTAGCCTAGTTGAAAGTTAGTCAGAAAGCTTGTTGTTCTCTTTTGTTCATGGCTGCTCTCTCCCTGATTCTCTATTCGGTGTCAAATTTTTGGTCAATCAAACGGCAAGAAGTTTCGATGAAAAAGCTTCAAGGCCTGCAAAGTGATAATGCTCGCATTTGCATGAGTGCAGTGTATTTGTTTTTTTTTTATAGTGAAAGCTCAGATGATTACTCAGCTTTCAACTCAGCAGTTAGCTATAGTGTGTGCGAGGCCTAAGAGTGTGTCTGTCGGCCTACCGGTCGGTCGCCTATCTGTTTGCGCAAACTGCCTGCATTCCTCTTTCTATTTTGCACCTTTTGTACGTTTTTAATTTTCCTGTTTTATTTCCGGTTTTACGATTCCGATCTCAAATCTAGATTGCAATGGCGTCACTGTTGACGTTGGTCGGCCGACCATACCACAACTCCAACAGATTTGCCTTGAATGCATAGCATACCATATTCTTTCAACTTTAAAATGATGTCTCTTTAAAATGCCGGCATAATGTTTAGTTCCATCTAACCACTTAGGCATTTACACGACTCGAAGATTTTTTTTTAGACTAAAACTGTATGTGAAGCTTCTGTCGTTTAACGATAAGCTACATTGCGTGGGTTCCATGACTCGAAGTCAGCCTGAAGGATACGATGAACATTTATGTGCTTATCCACCTTTGTAAAAATATTTGAATAAAAAGGTCAGCACCATTCTTTCATACACAACACAACAAGTGGGCGCACTGAATATGTCTACAAAATGGGTGAACATATGTACGTGTATATATGTGTACATGTATGAGTATGTATGTCATTATGGAAGAAGCATCTATTCTCATGGAGAGCTAGGTATGAAACATTAAGAGGTATGGAACATTAAGATGCGAAATTATATGACCGACAAAATACATATTTTAGAGATTATTAAAACTAAAATCTATGTAAGTCATACACAGTTATGGATGTGTTAATGTGTGTCTCTTAAAGTTGATGCAGTGTAAATTGTAGTCGAGTACTCCGATTTGTACTGACGATTTGTTCATTAAGAACTATTACTGTCATATTAAGTTTTATGTCTTTTATGTCTTTTCGCCAACCCCCGGCTCGCTTCGCTCGCGGTGCTACAGTCGAGCTTACTCGACATCCCGTACTTACTATGGAAAAGCAACTCCTGATTAAAAGAAAATAATATAAATCGCTACATATATTAAATATTGTATAGTAAAAAAATTCCCAACCTGCAAGTCTTATTGTGGTACCTGCAGAAACAACAAAAATTGTCATACTCAATATAAATTTCGACCAATCGTTCCTATGGCAGCTATATACTATAGTACACCGATTTCAACCAAATTTGGTCAGGATGTAGAAAAGCATCCCAGATGCATATTCTATTAGATCTTTTGAGATATCTCAAATAAAACAAAAAAGTTGTTCTCACTAAATCTTCGTTTTTGACTGATCTTCCTATCGCAGCTATACGATATAGCAGACTGATTTCAACCAAACATGGTCAGAATGTATGAGACCATCCCATATGCATATTCTGTTATATTGGTTAAGATATACCGAAAACCAAAAAAGTTTTTCTCACTAAAGCTTGATGTGTAAGATCACTGCAGATGCATATTTTTGTTAGAATGGTTAAGATATCTCAATAAAAAAAAAAGTTTTTTATACTAAAGCTTGATTTAGACTGATTGTTTCTATGTCACCTGTATGATATAGCAGACGGATTTCAACCAAACTTGGTCCGAATGTATAAAATGCATATTCTGTTATGCATATTCTGTTAGATTGGTTGAGATATCTTTTAAATTGTTTTTTTGATTAGGATATTTCTAATTTGTTAAAGTGGGCGTGGCCAAAATCTAACAAACTTGATCTGCTTGCAATATAGACGAACCTACATACCAAGTTTGGAGTCTCTAGCTCTTATAGTCTCTGAGATCTAGACGCTCTTAAAGTCGGCCAATCAGACAGACGGACAGACACGGCTATACCGACTCGGCTGATAATGCTGATCAAGAATATATACTTTATGGGGTCTGCCAAACCTCCTTCTGCCTGTTACGCACATTTTTTTTTCTGACAAAGCTAATAGACCCATATACTTTTTTAAATACGGGGTCTTAAAACTAGCCAATAACAGAGAAATTCAATTGGCGAAAATGAGTTATGGAATAAAAAGAATAGACATCACAACTCGGTTATATCCTTACTTAGTTTATGAATGAATGAAAAACATAGTCAATTAATAAATCGGTTAATAATTAAAATTTTTAATAATTTAAGAATAATTTTTGTTTTATCCCAGTGTAAGTTGTAAAAAAATGTTTTCCCATCGTTTCATATTTCATATATAATAACAGGCAATGATAACAATGAGTTAATCTATATAAGTAAATAAAACTCTTTATCTTAATTGACTGACTGAGAATCAACGTGTAGGCTAAACGGGTAAAGATAGAAAGCTGATGTTTTCACACAACAATGCTGCGAAATCGTGCAATATGACGGCGTTTTGTGAAATTCGACCTGCAAGATGGTCAAATTCGGGGTCAAAGTTCAGGAAATTGCTAAGTATGATTGTTTATGAGCATATCTCAACCAAACTCACATTGTAGGTTTGGGACAGTCTCTTACATCCTGATCAAAATTGGTCAAAGTAATATTACTATGTCAAATTCGGGGTCAAAGTTCAGGAAATTGCTAAGTATGTTAAACTTTTTTTGTTTATGAGGATATCTCAACCAAACTCACATTGTATGTTTGGGACTGTCTCTTACATCCTGATCAAATTTGGTCAAAGTCATATACTATAGCTTCCATATAAACAATCGGATGCAAATTAACCTTTAGTATAAAACTCGCAGATTATCTCTTCTTGCCAAGTCTCGACTTTTCCGCTAAATTTAGCTTTTTATTTTTACAAAAATTATATATTATATAAATTTGTTATTCAGTACAGTACTGATAGGCCGGACAACTGAAGACCAGCTTTTCAATTCTGCGAGCGAAGCGAGCAGGGGGCGGAACCACCAAGTAGTTAATAAATACCTTGCAAACCATTGTATACCCGTTAGACATTTACATACGTTCAGGTATAAAAACAGTAGAGTTGAACTGATGGCTGATAGACATTTAACAAAAGGTCTAGCGGGATTCGGGAAACATACAGCAGCGCACAGTTCAGAATAAGGAAGGATGATGACTGCAAGTAAGCGTATAAGAGGAGAGACAGAGTCATAACAAAGCACAAAGTATACAAGGCATTGTTAGAAACAGAAGAACAGTAGAATGTTGAATGCCACCCGTTGCGAGCTCTTACAGTTGTTCTTGTTGCTTTTAGCCGCTACTCAACGCCAGCTGCTGGCCCCAAGCTGCCAAAACAAATAAGTTTTCTGCCGACGCACAGTGGGAAAATCACTAGATTCGCTTAATTTAATTTCAGCTTTTGAATCTCAAAGTTTAATTTTATTTTAATATATTTTTTTAAGCATTTGAATACCAATATTTGCAGCATATTTTAACAACTATTTTTATGTTACAGTTCAATTTTTTTATGGTTATTTATAAAGTTCTGAGGGATCATAAACAACAAGTCTTTAAGTTTTGGCGATCAAAATAAAATATATGCATTATATTTTTCCAGGAATTAAATTTAAAAAAAATATTTCGATATAGTTAAATCGATGAAATGAAAAATAATAGATCCTTCGATGTTTATTTTGTATTTTTTCCTAAATAAATTGATTATTTAATATTTCGATTGCTTACAGTTTTTGGGTGATTTTGCTTGGTGTACCCCTTTGAATGTGCAAAAGTCCCTCAATCTTGTTTAAAGTTTGTGTCAAAAATTTTTTCAAGAGTTACACGGAAGCCAATCTGTATTCGGATCCCCCACAACAAGAATATGCTATTTAAGCACCTCATTTACTTATTTTTCGATGTTATTTGATTAACCTTATATATATATTTTTTTAAATATATTTTTAATAACTAAGCAAAGAAAATAAAAAAGACATTTACTTGGTACTTTTTTTTATTGTTTATATAAGCTAATCAAGCCATTTTGCCCACTGTGCAACGCTGCGCTGGTACTGAAATATACTATTACCCGCTTACTTTACTATATGTACGTCTGTAGCTCTGGCTTGGCAGATTTGTTGATAAAAAGATTGACAGCGTTGATAGCCGAAATAATTAATTGAATGAAAATGCTACAACAAATGCCTTTAATTAGTGTCGGATTTCGCTACTGCTTGGTCAGGCCGTTGTCTCAGTTTGAGGGTGTTCTGTCTGTCTGTCTGAATAAATATTTTTTTTTCTATCCTTCACATTTCAAATAGAAAAACGGGTACAATGAAAGCTGATAACCATGGCCAACATTTTTCATTCACATTTCATTTTATATTTTTGTTCTGATATAGCCAACTCATCATTGATTCAATATAAATTTAAATAACATTCATTAAGATACATACTAAATAAATATATATATATACATTTAAAACTCTTTATCCTGACTGGCTCACTGAGTAACTAAACATTGTGGAGCAAGAACGCGCTTTGCGAAATTCGAACTGAAGTCCAGCTAAAATATTAACCGAAATATTTGTAAGCTACCTAATGCTTTAAGATTATGTGCATAAATGGAGTACTTTTGGTTATCAGCCTATGGAAGAAATAAACAAGTTGCCCTTAGAAATTCTGGCTAAGTATCTTACAGTCAAGCAATTACAGTAACAACTGTAAGTCACAAAGTTTTCCTTCCTGGATTAAAAATAAGAATAAAGCTTCGTATGACTAGTCGACATCCTAGAAGCCAACACGTCAGAGCTTTGAATATCGCGATGAGACGAGACGAGTTGCGTATCAGGGGTAGGGGAAACTGACAGGTGTGTTTCTATAGATGTTTGTTGTGCGAGCTCATGTCGCGATTTCCATCAAAATTATTCAAGCTGAAGACTTTATGATAATTTCCGACGGAAGTGTAATCAAAAATCGCTTAGACAACTCTGGCAAAAAGTGTTTGCCTATGTACTGTGACTATGACTTCTTTTACATACATACATGTGCGAGGTAGAAAAGTGTAACCTGATAAGGAATTTGCTTATTTGGCCTGTCTTTGCATTAACATATTTGCGCATTTACCAAAAATGCACTTATATAGTGTGTTATAAATGTGCGTATGTATTCTTGAGAGCCCGACTTGATCTCCAATGTTCCCATTGGTAGGGTTATCTCCCAAATTTTTATACCCGTACTTCAAAAATAAGTAAAAGGGTATATGGTATTCGTTGCAATGTATGTAATTCAAACATCAAATTGTACATTGTATTTCGCTTTGTTTAAATCTAATTGTATATCATAAACTGATACCTTGAATAGCATTACAATATTGATAAGTTTTACTGTATTTAGTAAGTGACAGATTTTTAGACATCTGCCAATGGTCGAATTTTTATTATTATTATTTTTTTTTGAAGAGTCCGAGAAAACTTCCTGTACACCTGACAGTTCGCCAATCGTGCCCATTTACGGTTGACTTGACTCGTTCATAGCACACAGGTTCCGTTTGGATAAAGCAGCGGCCAAAAATACTTCTAATGGAGATAGCGCGCTAAAGTCTTATTTTTTAACAGTGCTTCTAATAATAATGTCAAAATATGGCATTATATGGAATATGATGGAACAGCTCCACCCCCTCCCCTAAAACCTTTCAGAAAAAATAGTCGATAATTTTTCTACGAAAAACTAATTCAATATTTTAATGATTCTAAATTTGAAAAACAAAATATATATAAAAAATAACAATATTAAAAAAAAAAATTATAAATAATCATCTAACAAGTTAAAAACAGATTTTTGTAAAGTCGACTTGTCTTTTTTTGTTGTTTGTTGCCTCATGGATCCTGTTATAAATTTTATAAATGAGTCTGTCCGTATAAGTAGAGACACTGACAAAACAAGCGACTTATTTAGTAGGCATATAATTTTTTGTATTGCTCTTAATTTTAAACTAATCGCACTGCTGAAACAGAGAAAGTAATAAAATTGAATGAACTACTGTATAAAAAAGTGGTTTTACGGGAAATAGATTCTACTTATTTGGTTATAATATTTATACTTTTATTTGGCATTTTTGGCCTCTGACGGAACCACTGTGCAGTGGCCCTCTTTTTTTTCGTTTTTAATTAATTCACCCATTTATTGCCTATTGATCCTAGTCTGATTTTGGGCACATTTTCACCGCCAGTTGATGCAACTATGTACATGAAAATATGCAATCGGGTATATACAGACGTGTGCAATACAATAAGAACACTGGGACCAGATAATGCTTAAGAATTATGAAAAAAAAGAAATTATCGAAAAAAAAGCGTCCAAGTGTGCACATACAAATTGTTAAACTGCTGGAATCGATGATTGGTAAATTTTTTTTTTGCTCTTATTTTTTGACCAGCAAATTTTTAAGTTAGACCAACAATAAACACTATATAACTTATTTTACATACTATATTCGTACTTCCATAACTCGAATTTTCTCTTATTTTGCACTAAATCAACTGGCAATAAACTTAATAAATTAATAAAAAAGGATTCCATGAGACGATGTCTCCATAGCTCCAACTTTTTCTTCGGATAATGGTGATTCGAGTTAGGGAAGTTCGACTGCATAAAAAAAAGAAGAAACTATATTAGAAAACAATTATTTTAACAACGTTATTGGTCAAGTCAGTTGTTTATACTGATGTGCACATATCTGTGCGTCTGTAAATACTTTATGTTTTTCAGGAAGGTTTTAATTTTTTACACATTGTATGCAATATACATCAATCCGGGCAAAAAACAAAACGATTTGATACTATAAATTCATATTTCCATCATTTAACTTACAAATGGCTATATGTGGTCAGTAGATTTATGCTGAATTTTACTTAAATAATTGATAAGAATTTGACGCACAGGTTTATTTATATGCAGAAAAAAACAAAGTGAATATGTAAATATATAATATTAAATTGGGTGGCTTAACAATTACATAAGAGTCAAATGAAAGTGGCTTGAGTATTGTTGTTGATCAATATGCGAGTTCTACACACATTGACATTTAATATGTAGTGTTATGGAATAAGCAGACAGCTTCGCTTCGCTTCGCGTCGACTGCCGCCCTCCGACCTCAGCACTATTCAAAAAAAGGCAAAAGTACAAACGTTATCAAAGCCAATTGCTGTCGTCTGTCATTGACGCTACCGCCGTGATGTATGCAACACAAAAATGAAATGTACAAAGTGGAATTGAAGTGGAATTATTCATAGGATTTTTGTGCACTCGAATCCTCGTACTCTTGAATACTCGTTCTTGGGCCTGTGACTGGGCTTGAACACAAGACTGAGACCATTCCACAGCACTATGGGAAAAATTTAAATTTTGTTTGGTATTTAGTAATTTTTTAAAGTGTTAAAATTTATATTTTTGGTGTTAAGATCTTAAAAAACTTAACACTGCAAAGTTCTGTACCAAAAATGTTATATAACAGACCAATGTTAAACTAGCAGCTGTTAAAGTCCGTTGTTGCTGTCGAAAAGCAAGTGCTTTAAGATTGCAATATTTTTGCAGCCTATTTTCAAATTGCCAATATTCAAATCCAAAACATATTTTTTATGAAATTTAAAATGGATACCAATTATACGGGCTTGTACCATGTGTTGGTTGTACTAATATTTTGTATTTATACGTCTTCTAATAATATTTTGTAAAATTAGCAAGTGTTCTCAAATTGCCAATATTCAAACCCAAAACATATTTTTTATGAAATTTAAAATGGATACCAATTATACGGGCTTGTACCATGTGTTGGTTGTACTAATATTTCCGCACATTTTGTGTAAATTAATTTTTTGTAGGTGACTTCGACGTTTGATATATGGCTTTAGGAGAATGGCAAAAAACAAGCTGCAGCTCTAGTAAAATCTCAAGGGTGCAGCGTCTCTTTGTTAATTCAAGCAGCAAGCACAGCTGCGCACAAGCAAGGGCTGACTGATCTGCTGCAGTTCTTAAAATGCTTGCGAGCAGTCCTGAAAAGCCAAGGATATTAGAATATATTTTGAGAATTCGCTTAGAAAGTCCTATTCGAGCATCTTAAGACGAAGCATTAGCTTTAACTTTGGATCAGAGCTTGTCAAAGGAGCAGCATAATGCCGACATTTATGCTCTGTGTTGAGATGTACATGACAAAAAAAAGCATTGCAGACCTGCTAATCTTCAAATTAACGAAACCGTTGTTGTCTTATCTTGTCTCTGCAAGACCTCTTAAGTCATACGGCCACTCGAATTGTCTTGCTCCAATGGTAAAACTTTATTTTTATGTATAAAAGAGTATTATAGTTAATAATTTTTTTTATAGATATTCAGTTTCTTAATATATTTAAAAAAAAAATGTATGGGTGGGCGGTGACACGCCCACTTTTCCACAAATATTTCGGAGGACGTACATAATATTAATAAAAAAAACAGCATCGAAAAATTTGAATTTTCCCCATAGTACACAGTTCCAGGCCTCGCAGTTCGTGATCGTTAGCTGGTTGAATTTTGGTGCACTTCGGCAGGAACAGGAAGTAACGACCAATGCTGTTCAGGATGATGTCGTCGATGCTGATGCTGATGCTGTTACTGTGCTGTTTCTCTCACCAGCTTTGCTTTTAGCCCAGTACTCATATGGTACACAGGCTTATAAGTTTGTGACAATGTCTGTCTGTCCGTATGAACACCCAGATCGCAGTGGCTACTCAAGTTAGTATTAGTTTCGAAAAAAGTTTGTTTTACACTGAAAAAAAAAAATGAAAGGATATTTGAAGTGTAACATCGTTACAGATGGCGAAGTAAAGACCAGCATTAGCTAAAGTGTATGAATAATTTAATGCGCTTTAAATTCTGTCTTCATTGAACGCTTGAAGGTGACAGATCTCATTTATAAAAATATATTATTGTCGCTGACAGAAAATTTGTCTGGCCTCACCTTAATAACGACATTGGATAAGGGGAATGCTATAGGATAATGCACCCTTTCGCACCCATCGTGTGATGCTTTCGACAGTAGCGCGGAATTATTTAAATTGCTGATTGAATTGAAGTACTGCGATGACAGACACATGTACTAGGCATCTAACTATCGAGCAGCTTGACTACAGCGTTCTTACTTGTTGTCACTGCTGATGGCCTGATGATGCCATCAGCCGCAAAAAATAAAAAAAGACCAACTATTCCCACTCACGTTGAAACAATTGATGGACTGACTGACTGACTTGCTCATCGGCAACTGGAATGACTGTCTATCTCTCTATCTCAATATCTTTACTTACTTTATGACGTGCAATTCAGTGTATTGACGTTTGGTGTTTGCTGTTGACAGCACAAAGTTCGAGTCGACTAGTCTATATATAAATTGCGTTTACTTTTTCAACTAGAATCAGGTAAGGCTAGTTTTGGCCAACACGCTTTAGACCACTATGGTGCTTTCGTCCATTTTTTTGGAATTGAATTATAAATCGAGAACGATACACCATATTTTGGTCTATTTTCTTTCACTGGAATTATAATATCAATTGGTATTATGCCTGCAAAAAGTGCGTATGGCACCGCCTTTCTTAACTTTAGCACATGCAATTTTTGTGCTTCTCATGCTATGCGTGCTCTTTTAACACTTTGTCAAAAAATGATTTAAATCGGACGGCTATGTCATAAAGTTTCCATAAGAAAAATCTGTTGAAACACAGTTAGTTGCACATCGTTCATGTTTTTCAAAATATCTGGAGATTTTTATGCTCTAGACAATTTGGCCAAAAATTATCAAGACGAACGGAGGCAAGGATTTACATTGTACATAATACAATAACTTAATTAGAGAATATTGCCAAATGACCAGTGAGTGAGTAGTGATGTGAATTAAAATTTTGGATCGAGTTTTTATCGAAATGTGAATATCGTCAAATTAAATATCGGGTTATCGGTATATCGAACTTTGTCTCCATTGAATTTCTTTGATTTAATCTTAAAAAAATTCAATATTGATAAAGATAGTTACTTCAGTTGTCGATTCATCGATGCTTATTAGTTCATAGCTGAGTTTGTGTTTGAAAAGTTTGTATATATATATTATTTTTTGCTAATACGAGTTTCTTGATTTTAACAACTTTACACGTTGACTTTATTCCAAAAAAAAATGGCACAAGCACTATAGTGCAGTTGGCTATAACTGCTAAAAGTTTCATGTGTAGTGGCCATTTTTAGAGGGCAATCAATTTGGAATTTATTTCGAATAATCAGCTTGCACGCAATCCAAGTATTCATTCTGTTAATTGTTAGACCACCAAGAATTTTTCACATAATCGAATAACGTTGTCTTTACTAGTTAGTCAACACAATTAACCAATAATCCCCCTAATAATTTTTTTAGACAAAATTGCAAATAAATAAAATTTTATGAGTTTTTATGCCATATTTGTTACTTTGTGTGATTAAGCCAGACAGTCAGAAGCCCATCGAACGTTTTTATCAAGTATCAGTATCAACATGTGTTAATACGTGCGTACATTTTTATTATATGTACATACGAGTATTTTCATTTTATATTCACATATATGATTACAAAAGAGCGCATAGATATCCTACCTGTTTATCAAATTAAAATTTAATTACTGTGCAATCGATTGATTGTTGATTGATATATATATTGATATATTTATATATTTTTGTCTTTTCTTTTGTTTACGAGTAAGTCGAACAAAAGTGCAAAATGCAAAATAACTCTTTGGTCAAAGTGTCAAATATTGGCATTCGCAAAAGTATTCAAATATTGGCATTCGAAAAGTATTTTTGTTTGCTTTTTGCTAAAGGCTAGCTATTTCATTAATCGTCGACAGCAAAAAGGGTCAAAAGGAGCAAAAGAGGATAATTTACGAAACTTTTTTTAGGTTTGCGGAGAAAGTTAATGTTCATGTTAATGTTAAAATGCTTGGCATTGAAAGGTATGCCTAAAAGCCCTTCAAAATTCCTTTTTAACGATATATACATATATAGAACATATGTGCTCTTTCGTCGTTGTGAAACTGTGGTTTTAGCTATTTTTCGCTAAGCTTGAGATTTTTTTAAAAATCGTAAAGCAAACGTTTCTAGATTTTTGTTATGATATCATATCATACCATACCAACATCATAGTTATCTCAACGCTTTGATACAAGCAATCAGATAAACAAGTGGACTGTCGTTTCAACCCAGTTTTCGAAGCCCAATAAAAACTCAAATTAAATTATCTTTTGTGGTCGGATTTTGATGATCAAGTTGTCATTCAAGAATAATTCAAATCCGCTCCAATCATATTAATTGTGCCCCTTCCACTTACACCCCTTTATTTCACGAACCAAATGAATTACCAAATGTCTTAGTAAGCACTTTCGTTAGGTAAAACTACACATTTCGCTCGGTTTTTAACTCATTGTCCTGTATATATTACTCGTCGCCTTTCGCACCCTTTATGATGCTTTCGTCACTAGCGCGGATTACCGTCCAAAGTGATTAACTTATTATTATTCTAGAAAACGCACTTTGTCAAATGCAAGAAAAAATACCCTTTAAGACAAATTGTAAAATGAATAGTAAATGATTAATTTGTAGACCAACTCTGCTCCGCAACTGACTTCTTTTCTCGAGAGAACAATAAATATGGACATGCAAGCATATGAATGTGAATGTCTGTATCCAAATATATGTGACTTTCAATGTGTTTATTTATGAATAAAATGTCAAGTCGAATAGGAAGGCACAATTACAAGGGTCTTTGGTTGATGTGTAGTTCCGTTATGCCTCTAGGCAGATAAGCCACACTCAAATGTAAAGTATTATAAATACAAAGTCAGAAGCTGTTCGCAGCTTTTAACAATAGGCAAATAAGTTATGGAACGGCAAAAGCTGACAGCTTTGTGTGAGAGAATATTAAGCAAGGCCTTGAAAGGGGATGACCGTATAAAAGATCTTGATTCCATCAGTTGGGGGCCCAAAAGCCGGTTTTTGGCATATGCCGCACCTGCAGCATTGTGGGGCGTCTTTGGCACCCTTTGGCAGCTGTTGGTAAGGACAATTAAAAGGATGCCATGTGCGTGTGTGTGCTATAATAGCAACCCTGTTCTAGTGGTCTTAATGAAAGGCGCAAAAATTATGAACTTTGGCCAAAGATGAAATCGCTTTTAATTTGCAAGCACACTCAGAATTCAACATACGAGTATGGCCTATAAAAGGTCAGCCCAGATACCCGCCCTATTTTATTCTTTTGTCCCCTTTAATGACAAAAACGCTCAAGTTCAGACAATGAATTCACAAATAACGCGCTTCTTAAATCTGTAACAAAAATAAATAAACTACCCATTTGAACAAAATTCATTTAACTCAAACGTACACTATTCTTTAAATAATTCCGCAACTTTGTTGGTTATCTTGGGAATTTCTTGGGATTTGACTAAATGAACAACTTAATCGCTTAAATAAATACACCTCAAAGTTCTACCCTCCATACGTGGTCAATAATTTGAAATATAGTTTTATTTATATTTTACATTAAATTAAAGACTATAATAGTGAAAAATGATATATTTTAAAATTATTGTAAATAACTTATGAAACGATGACTAATGTACTATACTAATACTAACATATTTGACTAAATCTTGTTACTTGACACTGATTTGCCAAGGTAAACAAAAGAAAACTAAAGTTCCAACAACCACTTGTTGCATGTGCCGCAACGTAAACAAGCCAACGAGCGGCATGCCCAAGTGTCGGCTCCGTTCGGCTCCAGTTGCCGAGCGTAGCCGACCACACCCGACCTACCAGTGCGAGCGATTCTCCGAGCGTATTCGTCTCTATAGATTTGAGTGAAACTTTCGCCAGTATTCGGGGAAAAAAGCTTTATGGATACGATGCTTTAGTTGCTGCTTTTGTAAAGTAAAAGCCAGTGCCAATTTCCACTGGCTGCCGCCGCAGTGGCCACGGAAGTGTTGATGTTTCGCCAAATTGAATGTTCCGTCAGTTGTAATTCAAACGTTCACGGCTTCAGTACACACGGAATCATACGTACAATTACTTTATCAACAAAATGTTAATTCAAAATTCTCGTATTCGATCATTTTTTTTAAATCTTTACTTTTGAATTAACTTGTGATAGTTTCTTTATCGGCCGGGGTTTTTTTTTTTTTTTTGGACAAAGGTGCCCTTTAAACGCCCTTTAATATAATTTGTCAGTTTCTAGCATTGTGCACTCGGTAGCTATTAAAAAAACTTGCAAGTCTAATGGCATATTGAAATATATAATATTTTTATATAAAAAGAATGAAAAAAGTCCCTAAAAATAAATGTTAGTTAACTACGAATATTTTTATTTACATTACCAGAACATGTGCAGAAGCGAATTGTTCTATATAACTTCGAATTGATTTGCGACCAAAGCTTGGAGTCAGTTTGCTGCAGTTTTAAAAAAAAAGTGTGTGCACATCTAAAAACAAAAAAAAAACAATCCGGTAAGTGTGGTAGTGTGCCGGTAATTACTTGTATTTGTCATGTAAAGGCTCAGACAGTTTAGACAACAACTAACTATTAAATCTCAAAGATTTGTCATAACAGATTCTTTGTCCTAGGAAATTCGGAAATGATCTTATTTTCGGCTATAAAAGTGTTTAAAAATGTATAAGTCTATTGAATGGAAACTTCAATATTTCTTACATTTCTTACATTCTACCAAGATAAGCACCTTAAACCGAAATTATAACATTGATTAAATATTTTTAGAAAATAGATTGTACTCTATTGAGTGTGATAAACTTAATTCAAACGAGTCCGAAATGTTTATGACCAAATATGAATAAATAACTGTTTTTTAGATATTTCAAACAAAATGGATGAATCCAAATACATATGTAAAATTTTAAAAATAATGCAAATTTAACCGCTGATATTTAATAAAAAAACTATTAGACAGTTTTTCGACCATTTCTAATGGGCTCAGGGCTTAAACATTAAATTCTAACTTACTGAGTACAAACATGGACTATTTTTATTTTTCTTTTTTAAGAAATGTAGAAATCGTGATGCATTTTGGGTACAGAATTTAAGGTTTATTGTCCGCACGCGTGATTTGAATAAAAAAGTGGTTGGCAACGACAAAGTCGACGACACCAAGAACGACAAGAACTGCAGGTTGTCCGTTGTCCGTAGTCGAAATATACGAGCGCTATCCAATTAAGCAACTACAACACCTTAGAAAGTCGTATTAAGAACTTTAAACAACAAAATATGAAATTACTTTAGCGGAGTCGGGTAGCTTACGTTACATTCAAAAGTATATAGACACTCAGAAAAATTTACCCACCTAAAATTAGGTGCATCCGTGCTTGAACTCTTACCGTTTTGATTTTAACATTTAAGGATACCAGTGTGTTATAACTCTCAAATTAAGTTTGAATCAATCTTATGTATAAAATTCTGGATGACTATGACCGTGAAATTAAATCCAAAAACAATATAGTTTTTAATACCAATCATTTTTTCTGAAAATTTAAGGCTGCTTTGTTCTACTTTTTTTTTTTGAATCAAGCATAAAATGATCCTACATTTTTAATTGACCAGAATGTATTCATGAAAATATTTATAATATAATCTCCGAGCTTGGTTAAGATATTTAAAAAAAAGATAAAATCCTATATTTTCAACTGGGATCGGGATTATCTTAAGATTTGTATGTACTTTAAAAAGTTTGATTCAGGATTGAAATGAACTTAAATTTAAAAACTTTAGAAGTATATTGTGTTTTTAATATGGATCCGTTCAAGTTATTGTATTCTTAAACTTATATGTTTTGTTCTTTTAGTTAATTCCAGGAGAATCTTATTTTGAATTTTCTGGGATTATTAAAAGTAAATTTAACATTCGATTATTTTAATTGCTCAATTTTGAAATAGTTAGTATTTTAATATCCCCTGTTAAAGTACAAAATTGTAATGTTTTTTTCTGAGTGTATATATGTATATAAGCGACAATATAGACACCCGAACAATTACGTGCCGGACCTGAACTCATGAACTTTTTGCAAACATGTGTGTTTGCTGTTGTTGATAACTTAATAGCAGGACAATGCAATACTTTCCATTTACGAAATGGCCAAGTGTCTGGCCTGTTGTTGTTGGCAATTTAGCCATACTAAGCGTGTGCTTCCCGTCTACTAGTTATTGGTTGAAATAAGCCCACTTCGCTTAAAATTACCCATTGTCAAGGACTCTTAAATAACTTCATAGAAGGAGCCGTTTCTGAAAGTGTGCCCACATATCCACAAACATAATTATTCACGCACATGAGGCCCAAATGTATACAAATACTTATACTTACTTGTACTTATTTACGAGTACGAATACTCGTATGCAGATATTTTGGAAGTGGTGTGAGTGCTTCTACAGTAAATTTACAGTAACGTCCGTGTACATTCAGTTGTTTGAACAAGTTAAAATATTATCACATTGTATTTAAAAAACAAAATTCATACCATGGTTAAACTTCGGATGTTCCAAATTAATTACTTTATATTACTTTTGTTTTCACAAAGGATTTTTACAAAAATATATATGTCCATAGCAAAAATTAAAACTTCAAAGGCCAATTATTTTATTTTCAAATTAATATCTCTGATAACTTTCAAAGGGGTTTTAAAAGTGAAATGCATAGAAATTAATACCGAATATTGAATTATTTGTTTTTTTTTTTTTCTTTTTTTTACTTTCCACAACTTTCTTGCTTTCAAATAACCCAACAAAATTATCTGAAATATTAAATAAGAACATATCAGGGTTTAAAGAATACGGATTTTAAAAGTTAATTCAAATAGCTATAAATAAAGTCAGAGATTTAATTAGAAAAGATTTATTTCAACAACGTAATTATGATGTTCTTACTATTTTGCACATGTCTGTATATATGCCAATGTGCGTTTCGCAGTAATTTAGTTTGACTATCGCAAGCAAATATCGTCCAAAATATAATACAACTGCTGGTCGAAAAATTTGCAGCAGTTGCTGGAAATGTTTCATATGTGGCAATAAAATCGTGTGACAACAACAACAACAATTTGAACGTGCAACATTAACTAAGCGGCAACTATATCTCTTAACTCGAACTAAAACTGAGCGTACGTGTTTTCTGCTTTCTGTTTTCCAGCCACTGTTACTAATAGTAGATACTGTCCTCATTTCCGCCCAGTAAACCCTTTGCCCTTAGAGAGCGTCTAATAACCGGCTGTCTGTAGATACTAAATCAAGTCTCTGAGTACTTATACTCGTACTCGTACTCGTATTTGCATTCGGGTGCTAGTTTACCGGGTGCGATTCACAGGACACGTTCCCCGGCCGACATTGTCCAAGCTCTACTGTTAGATTACGTACATGCACTTATAATATGCACTTTCCTTGCTGTCCCAATATTATTGAATTATGTTGTCTCACGAACAAAGTCGGCAGTCAACGTCGTTCACTCGATAACTACACTGAGCCAAACAATGACGGAAGCTAAAATCAAGAATTTTCGTTTTCAAAATCAAAATGACGGAAGCTAAAATCAAGAATTTTCGTTTTCAAAATCAATTTAAGTAAATCTCAGTACTCTATTCGTTATATTTTGACAAGTGGCGCCAGAGATACGCACAATCGCTAGAGAAGACAGGTGCCGATCGCGGGCGACCTTACAAATATAATATATGTATGTATGCATTAATTCTTTCAGCAGCATAGTGAAACCCAATGATTTTACTGTAGTCGTCTTTACTTTAAAAATATATATAATTATCTTGCTAATCAAAAAGGTTAGTACCTTCTGTTCGCTCTTACAAGTATTTGTAATAAATTCGATAAGACAATCAAGCAAACTAATCAGCGAATAACAATTTTAAATCCATTTAACAAAATAAGTAGATTATAAAGATATTTACATAAATACGAGAATCTAATTCAATTTTCACTAACTTCACTTTTCGATGAGCACTTGAATTCCAGAGTTGTATTTATTCATTCGTTCAGAAAAGGTTTGTTCGGTCATTTATCAATAATTTAACGACTGAACTAAAGCTCTGCAAATGAGCTATGATGAACAAACTCTCGTGAGCTGTAGATTTTTCTTGACAATCGATTTTACTAACTCGATATATCATCAAATAAATTATTGAGTCGAAAAACTTAAAAATCGCATCCGATTTTTCGATGTACTTTTACATCACTACACTTTTGTTTCTCTTAAAAAATCTTGATTTATGAAATGTGGTTATAGAATAATATAAAAAGAAACGATCTGCTAAGACCTAAAGTTATTGAAACTATCCCGAGTACAGACGTTCTTTCTTTCTTTGTTCTTTTCATAATTATTTACACTCGAATTTGTGTAAACAAATTGTTGATGTGCTAAGTAGCACTGAATAAACATAAACAGTTTCAAGTGTGTAGTATAATTAAGTATTATGACCACGAATAAAGTACGTGCTTGTAGTATTTCGGATATGCCATAATAGAAGTATTGGAATAAAAAGAATAAGTTGTATTTAAATATATTTTTAACCTAACCTAACATTTTCAAACTAGAACACTTACACAACTCAGACTAGAATAAATGCATAAAAAAAATATACTCTCCGAAAGGAAAATACCTACACACTCAATTTATTTATATATTTTATTGAGTGAACGAAAATATATATAGTTTCCATGGTACTCACGTTGACCATGAACATGAATACGCACTCATATTTTCTAAATATAGATTGATTTACACTTCTAAATAGTTTTGGACTGAACTATTTGTAGATATTAAAAACGTAACGGAAACAATGAGTACAGTGCAAATAGGGGCCAAATATATGTAACAGGCAGAGCATTCGGACATTGAAGATTTGGGTACATGATAAATAGCGAAGGGAGAAGTCATTCGTATTATTAATTGCACTGTAATAGTTTTTTTCAAAAAAAAAAAAAAAAAAGACATGACCAAACTTAAGGGCTTGCCCTTATTTCGGGTCTTACGAATCGAACTGCATCATTACTTTTTTGAGTTACAATGATGGTTTCATATTGTATTACGTTAGCAACATTTATATTCATTGCTCATTGCTTGCTGACTTGTGTTGGAATTTAATAAACGAAAGCTATGAATAATACATATAATCTTAAACTTTATTATATAAAACACATTCATTACACATTTTAAAAACACTGATTACATATGTAAGACCAAATATTGTTACTTTAATAATGTTGCGAAATTTAAGTAAAAGATGATTTTCTGGATATCTGTAAAAGAAATGATGGGTTAATTTTTTCATAATGATTTCTTTGCTAAATGTACTAAGCATAACATGATCTTAATTTTGGTATAAGTATCAGATAGGAATAAAAATATTGGAACAGATTTGATTTTCTTGACTTATTGACCCAAAAGACCACAAAAACGGCAATTTAAGGGGTTGGTATGTTCCCAAAACTTGTAGCCTTAACTATTTCAAGCCACTTTGCCTAAGAAATTTTACCAAAAAATCAACACCTTACAAGTTAGAGACCGAAGAAGAATGCCCAAGTTCCTTAAAAACGGCTAACTTGACCCAAAACTTTCGCAACAAATTTTGTATGAAACCATCATTGTAACTCAAAAAAGTAATGATGCAGTTTGATTCGTAGGACCTGAAATAGGGGGAAACCGTTGAGTTTGGTCATGTCTTTTTTTTCGACTTGCTCGGACAAACCTAGTAAATGCATGGGATTGCACATCGCTGACTTACTTGACAGTGCGTTACAAATGTAACGAATGATCAGCTTATAAATCAGACTTTCCCAACAAATGCAAGCCTCTGGCTTTCTTAGGAACCATAACGGTTAAAGTTTTTTTTAAATTATAATCTATCAAAAGAAAGGATAGGTTTTGATTTAAAAAAAAATTTCTTGTTTTTGATCTGAATACGAATATAATAAAATAATATTTAAATTTTTATTTAAATATCATAAAACAATTTTTTTTTTAAAATACAAATTTAATATAACAACAATTTTTTAATTAAATTTTATTAAAGTACCATTTGAATTTAAAAACTGAAAACATAAATTATTCTATGATTTTTAAATAAGAAGTGAAACTTAATTATTTCGATCGAATGTGAAAAGGAAAATTAATGGCTTTGATAAAAGTCATTTTTTGCCAGATTTTTTTTTAAATTGAGTACAGCACTTGAACGTTATCTAATGTAAATAGTTATGTTAATATGTGTTTGTTTTTTATAGGTACTTTCTTAATGTTCGAAAAAACAAGAACTCAACAATGAACTTCAGTCGATAATGCGGTATATATCACTTTCGATTTTTGCACCCTTTAGTGCACTGCTGGACCAGAAGAAAGTGCCTTTCCTAGTCTACAGAAATAATCTACAGTAATCAACATATAACGCAAATGAAAATCAGCTTTAGCTAGTTTTAACGTTGAGTACATCCCAGATATGGATGTCATACATAATAAAAGCAGATCCTAAAAAGGGTTAGGAAAAATATTACTAGAAGAGATCGAAGCAAGTAATTGTAGACAGCGATGCGAAGAGAAATTGAAATTTGCATAGCAACTACAACGACATTACCAATGGAGTCAGGGCAGACACATCAGAAACATCAGCAACATCAGCAACAACAACAACAACAAACACAACATTTGGGAACAACACCTAAACAGATGCGTAATAGTAAAACCAATCAGTCAGTAATTATGTCACGCAACAACAATGGCAACTCTGGTGGCAGTGGAGGAAGTGTTGTCACAACCTCCAAGACGCCGACAATAATGGCAAAGGCCAAAGCCAACATCGACAGTCGAGGAGGCAATCGAAGTGATAAGGGACATGAAAATTCGAGTGGTTTCGTCGATGGTATCGAGATGTATCTGGGTCTTATCGGATGGCGTAAAAAGTGCCTGTATACGTTGCTATTGCTATTAATGCTTTTAATTATTACAAATCTGGTTCTGACCTTGTGGATACTGAAGGTTATGCAGTTTTCAACGGTAAGCACTTGCCCAAATGTCACATTCAATCATCGCTATGCGGAGCTGAAAGCTGAATTACCATCTCAGCTTTTGCATTCATAAAAAAAATCAGCGAATACAAGTTCAAGTTTCAGTTCCGCTTTCAACTATGATGTGCGGGAGCCCTTAATGCTACACTTCATATTATTCGGCATTTTTTTCTAGGAGGGTATGGGTCAATTAAAAATTGTACCTGGAGGAATCCAACTCACAGGCCAAGCGGTAATTATGGACATGTTGCGGGCATCTACAATACGTTCTAAATACGGACAGCCCATATCCATAGGTGAGTGTTTCAATAATATATATAAATACGAATATTGGCAAAAGACCCAAAACAGTCGGAAAATACTACAGTCTATACATATATATGTATATATAGATATATATATCACTGCGGACGGCAGTCTGAGCTAGTGACGAAAGTATCACGAAGGGTGAGAAAGGCGACTAGCAATATATACAGGAAGAATGGAAACTTTGCTAAAAGATATAGTTTTAGCGAACAAAAGCATACTTAGACTTTTGAAAACTCACCTGGTTCTTGAGATAAACAGGTGTAAGTTGGAGGGTCAAAATTTAAATGATTGCAGCAGATGGGGCCGTTGGAGCTGTTTGGTAAATGTTTTTAAATTTTAACTATTCTTATCAAAGTTAGAAACTTTTATTTTACGACTTTTCAAAAAATCGCTAGTTTAGCGGGAAATCGCTAAAACTCGCTGACATTGAATCCCCACAGTATCCAAACGATAGAAGTTACAGATAAGTATGTTCTATATTTCGTTGGAAAGGTACTACTGCCAAACTTTTTTTAAGAATTAGTTTTATATACAATTTAATACGATTCGTCACAAAACTGGATATAAGAAATTTTGGGGCATGAATAGGTTTGCTTAACAAGAATTTAACCTCGTAAAGAGAATTTTTTTAGAAGTCTATACCTAGAAATCTTGACTGCAGTATTTTCCGATTGTTTTTTTTTATATATATATAATTATTGTATATAATTTTTGCATTATTTCATGTGTAAATTGGTAAAATCAATAACATTTACATGTTTCTGGAAAATTTTTAAAAAAATATGAGTTAGTCATTAATTTTATGTTTTTGGTAACAGTTAAATTTTCCTGGAAGTCTCCATATAATTCAGATCAGGGCCCGTAAATACATTTTATATTGTTTTGTTTTGATCGACTGAGTAAGTAGTAAATTTTGCCCTTATTTCCTATGAAAAGCCATTTTAGCAAAATTTGCCTACTTGGCAGTTGAGCTTCGGGTTCATAACCTGCATCATTGAAGACGACTTTTACAAAACTCTTTTCTTGTTCGCATATTCGATTGTTTAACAGCACTTTGGTTGAACCTGGTCACAAATTGGACGACAAATGTGTTCCGTTGTCACTCGATGCATAAATCAATAGATACGCAGATAGTCAGACAGCAGACAAAATGCTTACTAAGGCCCAAGATGAGCGTTTCAACTTATGGTATTCGTGAATAGATATCTACATATATGTAGATATGTACATGCATACGTACATATATGGATGCGTATGTAGATGGGTAAAAGTAAGTTGATAGCATAGCATATGAGGTGGAGGCGGCAACTTACCAAATAAGATCGCAGCTGTAGATGAACAATTACAGATTAACTATGTAAGATCCGAAGAAGACAGATGCGAGCATATCAGTATTTTAGTCAAAGTACCATACATATGAATATTACATACATACAAAATACATAAGACAGACAATGTTATTAAAAACCCACATCAGCACACAGAAACAGGAGTTGTGGGTTGAACTTGAGTTCAAGGCGGACGTCAAGTTCTGAATATATAAGTCGTAACGCAAATGTTTAGCTTACTTTAATGTTGTCTGCAAAAATAGCTTTATTCTATGAGCATTTACCAAAAACTCAATTTCCAAAGTTCTTACAATACATTGAGTTAAATTCTAGTAAACTTGACGCAGTGATCTGTCCAGATAAAAGCTCCTTGGTCCCTGGAGCAATTGCGGTGTCACCATAATTTTCCTTCGAAAGTCAAATTTGAATTTATATTAGTGTGTATAAATTAGACCTTCTACTAATGCACTCATAAACGTTTTCTGTATTAACTTAACTCTTTCTTATTTTTATATCATTTTAATGTTATTCCTACTTTACGGGCGCAATCACATGCAGAATCATCACGTAATTTTTCAATAAATACTCGAGACCCAAACGGCGTTCTCGAGAATCATTTTTTCTTGGGTCATGATAAGTTCGAATGCCTGGCAGCGGGATTTCGCGTCAACGATACAACCGGGCGAAATTTATTTTCCGTAAATCGAAATGAAGTCACAATCGGTGCGCACGCTTTGCGGATCGAAGGCGAGGGTGGCGCCATCTTTCGGGAGTCCGTACAAACTCCACATGTGCGTGCCGAGCCAGGCCGCGAGCTCAGGTATGTATATATGTATGTATGTGCTTAGCACATAGGAACTATAAAGATCATCATATTTTGTAACATTTATACTATGAAAATCAAACTATTTGCTGATTTTTATTAATAAACTAAAATATAATAATTTTTAACTAAAAATAGCTTTAGTTTTGTTGTTCTAAACCTATTTTCGAGGTAAAAGTCTAGTGACGAAAACATTTTCATGCCTGTGATATTCAATTTTGTATCAAACGATATTGAATTGTATACGTAACTTATTCTAAAGAAAAAGTGTGGAACTCGGCACTGCCCAAAAAGGTATTTTTATTAGGAAGGAAGGATCGGGACCTTATTGCGCAATGTGCCGAATGCAAAATTTTTTTTTAGCTTGTTTTAGCGTTTTTCCGCCAAACTAGCGATTTTTTGAAAAAGTCGCAAAACAAACATTTCTAGTTTTTTTGATATGGAAGCAATAAAAACTAACACATGCTTATCTCACGAACCAGGTGAATTTCCAAAAGTCTTAGTATGCTAGTTGACATATATTGTTTGTGCATTACCATACACAACTAAGATAAAGTTCTAGGCAATCGATTAGTAACTTGTCATACAGCCCAATTAAAGTAACTGAATAAAAACAAAACTGATGGAATGCCACAGCAGAATTGTCCACAGTGTTGAAATTCGACAAGACTAATAAATTTCTTGAAATTCATATCAGAAATTTCATCCATATTTATGTGTGAATATGCGTACCTACATATATGTGTGTTTGTAAATATGTGTGGCCGCATCAAACACATTAGTCGGGCATGGAAAAATCTCTGAAATAAAAAATTAAAACAAATACTTTCGAGCGCCCGTGCCGCTACACAGAGAGAAAAGCATACTGCAATAAAGCTCGAATGATATTAATTCAAGTTCGATTATTTGAGTTACTTAAAATCCAGGCTTGATATAATGAATTACTGAATGTGAGCACCAGAATTCTTTAACCGAGTTTAACTATATATTTTTATATTAAGCAAAGAACCGAGAATCAAGTTCAATTACGAACTACTAGAGCTTTTTCTCTGTGTACTGCTCAACAGTGTATGTCAACGTCACCATCACCTTTGCGTCGACAACAACAACAACGACAGCAACAACAATCCAAATACAAAACATTGCCACTCATGAGGTGTTGCCATATACATGCATACGTATGTACATATGTATGTATGAATGGATGTGTGTATGTAAGTATGTGTGAATGTTTGTATATATGTAAGAGCATGCAGCTCGTTGGAGAGTGAACATATTTTGACATCCGAACATACATATGCACAAACACACTCACACAAACACACATGCATACATACTTACATATATAAGGCAGACGTGGGCAGAATATGTGTGTGTGTGTGTGTTGTGGATGACGTGGGGATAGCCATCGTCATTGAAATCGACATCAGTTGCGACGATTGAGTTGAAAACCGCTTTGGGGCACTGTTTTTTTTTTTTTTTTTTTTTTATACAAAAGAGAGGGAGAATTGTTGGTTTTACATTGGGACATTTGTGGTGATAACTCGCCTTATTCAATATCGGGTTGTGCGAAGGCTGGTTTACTGTGTTTGTCAATGTCGGCTATAGGTTTAAGGCTGTCCGTATACCTACATATGTATGTATATGTGTGTGCAGACCATTAATAGCACTGCGTTGCTTGTAATAACGTTTACATTGACAAATTTGCTGATGACCGGTTTGTTTTTTCGTGAAAATTAACAAATTGTCTGCTGATGTTCGAACAGCATTTGAAAAATAAGCTGTAGCACAAAAAACAATATTTGTTATTATATGCTTACACTAGAAATATACATACATATTTACATATCGTTAATTTACTCGAAGACTGACATATCTAAAAAAATGACATTTCGAGATAAAGGCATTTAAAGTTTTTTAATCCACTTTAAAACAGCGTTACCTTTTCTCGAATGATGTCACAAAAAAAAATATGACGCTCTTTTTGAAACACAAAAGATCTTTACTCGTCAACGATTGCAGCACAACTGAGATATGTCGCTCTTGTGAGTAAACGAAGTCGGAACATTGAATGTTTTTCGTTTATTATTTATTGTCTGCCTGAATGTATGTATAACACATTTGCCAGCGGTCAATACAATCGGTTACTGGGTCCGATGGTGAAGATATATTAACCCGTGCTTGAGAGGTCGTGGGTTAAAACCCGGACCACTATATCTATACATAGCTGCCGTAGGAACGGAACGATCAGTCGAAAATCAAGTTTTTAGTACAAAATCCCTATTTTTTGTTTGAGATACATCAACCAAACTAACAGACTATGCACCTGGGATGATATCATACATTCTGAACAAATTTTGTTAAAAGGGGCGGAGCCCCCTTGATAGTTAAGTTTTATAAAGACGTCGTATTTTTTTTGTGTAAATGTATATAAATTTGCGATACACAAATATTTAAAAAAATTAACATATTTTTAATATCATTGTAGGCTTGAATCGCCTACACGTCAATTAGAGCTAACGGCAGCCAAGGACATTAACTTGCAATCTCGAGCTGGCGGCATTGAGCTGCTAGCTCTCGAGGATGTCAAACTACGAGCACTCGATGGCAGTGTAAGTATACGAATATATGTCTACATATCTACATTAACAATCTAAGGCAAAACAGTAAGGAATCGTGCACACTATAGCTGAACGTGGATCTGAAATCTGAGTACTTGCTAAAAGGCGGGACATACGAAATTAAAACATGTTTGGTCGACCAAGCAAAGCGAAGATTCTATAAAGAAGATTTAAACTCTGCAAGGCGATCAGTGTGTGCACTTGCACTAGGGCAGTGCTTTTTATACCCTGTGCCTAGTGAAATGGGCAAAAAAGGATATAATGGATTTGAAATGTATGTAACAGGCAGAAGGATACATCTCCGACCACATAAAGTATATATACTCTTGATCAGTATCAACAGCCGATTCGATTAAGCCATGCCCATCTGTCTGTCCGTCTGTTTGATCACGTCGATCTCAGAGAGTATAAGAGCTAGAGAAATGTATCTTATAGCTTCCATAAGCACGATCTGTCGAAAATCAAGTTTTATTACGAAAAACACAGCGAGCAGCTTAAAAAGTAAAAAACCTAGGATTACAATTTAACAAAATAAATTATCTTTATATGAGAAATGTAGATTTCTTGGACTTTAACTAGCACAGCTTTGTCAAAGCTCAGCCGATTTCCACGAGAAATGTCTTATTTTCAACAATATTAACCCTTCTTTAACTTTGCATTTAAATTTTATGCTTTTGAGACAATTTTTTTTTTTTGAAAAATTGTCGATTTTTACATAGTTACCCCTTTACATTTTTTGAAAATTTTCAAAAATTTTAAATCATGAATTTAGTCTTTTAATCGAGTTCAGGTGATAAAATTAGGGTAAAAAAGTACTTTTAAACTAAATTTCCCTTTGTTTCTTTAAGATTTAAGCCAAAAATGTCAAAATTTTATCCTTTCAAGATCCCTGATTTTTAGTACTCGATATATGTATACTTTGAACTATAAAAGATTTAATAAAGGTATAGAAAATATATACTTATTACAAATTGTATTTATAAAGATGATGCATAAAAGGATTTACCTTATTTCTGGTAAAGCCGGGTATCCAGCACTGCGGAAAATAAAAATCACTGTCAAGCTTCATATAAAAAAAACTGCGCCAGGAATTTTTATTTTACGTTTTCGTTTTGTTGAGTATCCAGCAACGTAAACGAAATCCACAAATTATATCGAAAACTGGCCTATCGATTGCGTTTGTGGACTGAGGGAACAGCTGATTCACAGCTCAGGGATATACTGCTACCAATTATTACGGGAGTGTCTAATGAAAAATTAAGCCAAATACACAGCTCATTCGACAGAGAGACCATGCACCTTTTAGGTATATGGTCACAAGTCTTATGTACATGGTTACACTGGCTTAGTTATGACCCACACACACGAAATAACTAGCAAACTCCTGACATACATTTTTCGCGGTGCTGGAGACAGGACTTAACCAAAATAAATGATCTTTATATGAGAAAGTTTGAGTCTGTGGACTTTAAACTAGCACAACTTTATCAAAGCTCAGCCGATTTCCACGAGAAATGTCTTATTTTCAACAATATTAACCCTTCTTTAACTTTGCATTTAAATTTTATGCTTTTGAGAAAAATTTTTTTTTTCTAAAAATTGTCGATTTTTACATAGTTACCCCTTTACATTTTTTGAAAATTTTCAAAAATTTTAAATCATGAATTTAGTCTTTTAATCGAGTTCAGGTGATAAAATAAGGGTAAAAAAGTACTTTTAAACTAAATTTCGCTTTGTTTCTTTAAGATTTAAGCCACAAATGTCATAATTTTGACCTTTAAAGATGATTTTTAGTACACGATATTTTTAAACTTTGAACTATTATAGATTTACTAAAAATTTTGAAAATAAATACTTGTTTTATTTTGAATGTAAAAGGTTAGGAGATAATTCAGCTTACAGCTATAGTGTGCACGTGGGAAAATAATTTTTTTTTGGGGTAAGCGCTTGTAAAAAGTCAAGCTTGCAGTTGATAGAGAATTTTTCAGAGATTAAGAATCCAAAAGGATTTTTAAAATTGTGGGTGGTACAACCTCTTAAAGTTGACCCATTTTAATCAACACCTTTTTTTGAAACTTTTTACATAAAATACCAATTTTCAAACGAAATTGTAGAAAAATTATACAACCGATCTAGATTTTTTTTGTATTATCTGAAAAGTATATTCTTTTCAATAACAAGCAATAATATTTTGCTTCTTAACTTGTTTACTTTTTATGCCAGCAGAGTTAAAAGAAGAATAGTCTAGTTTTGAACTTTAATACATATTTTTTACCTGATTTAAAAAACCTTTTAGATTCTTAATCCTTAAAGAATTGTCTACCGAATGCATACGCTTTTCGGCCTGCGACACCAGTGTGCGGCGTCGCAGCCGATTCCCATTTAAAGAGAGTGAGGAAATACGTGAATTCTACGAATCGCGCGTTCGGCTGGTTGTGCTCTCTTTACCTCACCTACTGTATATGTATTCGAATATGCTTTCACTCAATTCATTCACTGTAATGCAGTATACATTTTTGATAGTGTGCGATTGGACACCACAACACAAAGCTAACTTTCATTTAAATTTGATATACAATAAATGCAATATTCTTTTATATTTTTTTTTTGTCATTTCGAAATGAAAATAATTCAGCTACGTTTGGAATCATCGAAAATATTAATGCCGAATTTGCGCACAGCGCAGCCACCAATATTAGGATCTGCGCAGAGTCGTGATCACATGCACCGAGTCTTCCAGTTGTGTGCCTGCTTCAATGGCAAGCTGTTTCTAGCGGCGCCACATTCAATATGCGCCGGTGACGATTCTACAGTTTGCAGATGATTGGTTAAGCTATCAATGCGATCATGACACTAATTATCTAAAAAAAAGATAAAATCAAAATTATAATAACTGCGGTCGCTGAATTCATTGGTATAACTATTCGATTTATATCGTCATAAATATACTAATTATAAGGGTGGAACGATTTTTAAACTGTATTTGAAGTTAATTTTGCCAGTTATTAAGTCTTTTGGAAGTCATTTTGATATATAATTCAAAAATTTCCAAATATCAAAAAAAAATATATAAATTAAAAATGTATAATAATTTGACACTTATTTATGTATAATTTTTCTTACTTACCGCTATCTTAACAGTCGATATCGTTTTACAAATTTTTATAGAAAAAAGAAAGTGCTAAATAAAAACAATTTTAAATTTTATCTTTTATCACAATTATCTCATGATTTGTAAGTTTTCTAAATTAAAATAAATTAATTTTTTTGCACAAATTATGCGAGTATATAGGATCATCTTTTTATAATACAAGAAAGAATTTGTTTATCGCTCCACCCTACTAACTATACTTATCTATTATGGTTATATACCATGGTTATACAAATACAGCACATACTCGTACTTATAGCCAAGTACATCATTGGTGTCTGTAAGATTTTTGTAATGTTTAACGCATACACTTACTATAATATACATAGATATGTATTCAGCATACAGATAAAGTATTTATAAATGTTTTTGTATAAATAAATATGTGAACAAATAGCCAGGTATATACGATTACATCATATACATAGATGTTTGTGTGTCAACATAAATAAGTTTCCAAGCTTGCCAAGCAAACTGAACTACAAGAAGAATTATTTGCATTATGTTAATAAAATACATTTACAATGTGTTGCATATAATAATAATATTAAAAAAAAACGACACAAGCACAAAATAGATTTGTTCGAATAAAAAAGTATTACAAGAGAGAGGCCTATACCATTTATTTAATTTAAGAGTATAAATAATAAATAATTTACATATAGAATTGTATGCATAAAAACATAGGTTCTCGTAAGTATGTTTAACCTTTAATATACACATTGAAATTCATATTCACTACAAGAGATATGAGCAGATACTTATGCATGATATGATTAATTCGTGAATTTTGTTTTGTTGCTCAAAAATAATACAAAAAAATAATTTAAAATAATATTTCTGTTAAAAAATTAAACTCAAATTGTGATTTTGAGTTTCAATAGGCTTAATTTGGTGAGCTAAATCTGTCTAGTCAATATTTTATTTACAAAAATTTATGATATACTGTAAATTAAATGAAACTTAAGGAATAATTATTATTGTATAAGTTTTATATTTTTTCGCAAAATAATGATTATTGGTTTAGCTGTAAAGTAACACTCAAAAAAATGCATTATTTTGTGAGTAAACCGATAATAAATCATAAATTTGTATATAATTTCACTCTCTCTTGATTGCTATTTTTTTTTATTTAAAAACAAATTATTTATGACTTACAGTCCCTGATGCTAACTTAATATTGTTACGATCGGAATTATTCTTTGCTAATTAATAACTGAATAGGGATTGCACTTATAATAAAGGTTACATGTCTACAAGGAAAGGCTGTTTTTCCAAGTTCACAACCTTAACTTATTGTTAAACTCGAATTTAATTTCTTACATTCACGATTGTGGAATTGCCTTGCAAAACTTGATTGAATGTACTTTGTCCTTAATATAAGAAAACGGTCATAAATCTTCTAAAATTGTTATAAAATTGTAATTCTCTGAAGGTAGTTTGTACAGCTTACGGAACAGATATTTTTGTTAAACAACAAGATACCATTTGCAATTTTAAAAAAGAATACTGAACTCGAGAACAAAATCAAGAGCTTCTAAGACACTGGCATGTTGTGTATATGCGATGACAACTGCAACAAAAATATATAAGAAATCACTAAATCAATATAATTAAAATAACAATGTATAGTTTTAAGAACAAGTGAACGGATGTATGTTGAGGATCTATATAACTCATAAGAAAATATGAAAAAATGTATTTTCCGTGAATGAGCCATCTTTTTGACAAAAACATGACCAGACTTAGGTTTATATATATTGAAACAATTTAATTTAGCTGATTTCCATCGTATGAGAGTTTATATCATAAAAAAAAAAATACCCCAGTGTTAGATATTCAGAGTTATACAAGTACCATAGAGCATTATGCTGATTTAAATCATATTCTTGTACTCAGTAAAAGAACAATTTTGTTTTCCACTGATAAATCATTTTCGACTTAGGTACGTTCAAGAATGCAATACTCAGCGATTGTCATTGTATATACGAATTTTTTTTGCAGATGAATAAGTAGTCGGACGTCTGATATATACATAAATGTAAAAGTGACACTGTATCAATTGCTTAGATAATATCAGACAATTATAAAAAAAAGAAAAACTATAGTTAATCACAATACGAAGACAATGAAATATCATCCAATGAATAATATGAGCTATTTATGTAGAAACTATAAATATGAATAGGATGTTGAAATATTGCCGTTAAAAATATATAAATATACATATGTACATTTGTATGCCAATAGAGTAACATATTTTTTTTTTAAACAAAAATGCTTTTAAATGGGAATTTACGAGTATAATTGTACTATTATTTGTTAATAAAATAGATGTTTTTTTGCACGATAAGTTTATATACATACAATATATATGGAAACCATATCAGCAATATACATTTATATATACATATGTATTTCAAAATAAATACATATGAATAAAACAAGAAACAGAAAATAAAATACATCTGAATTAGAAAAGAAACGAACAAAGAAAGCAACAAATTTTAATGCTGCCTCTTGCTGCCAATTGGCTGAATGAACAGTTTTTTTATTCGACGGCAAGGATTTTGCGCACTTTTTACAGGCAAAACACTCAAACAACGGCTATGACTCAAGTTGGTTAACGCCTTCTAGCGCCACTTCAATTGAATTCAATGGCATTTGAAGTGCTTTGTGGGTGCGTCTAAGCGAAAAGCATCAACGAGGACACTCGACTCTCGACGCTTTACGCTCAGTAGCGAACCTTCGTGGTCGTCGTCGTACGGAAAATAATTTGTGGGAGTTGCCGACGAGCATCCGAAGGTGAGCGCGGCACACAGTTCGTTTTAGAGGTTCGTGAAAAGCCAATTGAGTTCTTTTTTTGAGCCAATATTCTGTCGAGTCAAAGTAAGCTTGGTAAGTCGTTTACAAAAAGCTTTTCAAATGCAGTTCAAAGCATGTACGTAAATGCATATACAAATATCAACATGCCATTCTGATGGATTCCACTTATACAAATTTAGTTGTAACTCAATTAAAGTTTCCAAAATACCCGAATTCACGTGCACGTCACCTCCGAATTATGCCACAAAAGTCAAAAAGTCAATTTCCCCAATTATTGTGTAAAAACAATTATGTTTACCCATTCAACTGTTAAACACGTCGTACAAAGGTTACACGTAAGCAAATAGATCAGAATGAAGAGGGAAATGGTAAAGCTTTCCCTTTACTCGCCTTTAATTACTCGAGCTCGTACTCTTACCCTGATTTCTCACTCTAAGGATCTTTCGATTATAAATGTGACACAAAATGATTTATCTTGATTTAAAATAGAAAAAACAGTTGGACTATAAGATTGTTTCTCTATTAAAGTCGTCTTATTTAAAAAATAGTAGAATGTTCTTAATTTTTAAGCGTTAAATTTATTCCACAATTATTGGTCCTTAAATGATATGTATTCTCGATCTGCATCAACAGCCGAGTCGATATAGCCAAGTCCGTCTGTCTGATTGTCCGTCTGTAAGAGCGCCTAGATCTCAGAGACTTGAGAGGTAGAGACTCCAAACTTGGTATGTAGGTTCGTCTATATTGCAAGCAGAACAAGTTTGTTTTAGATTTTGGCCACGCACACAAATTAGAAATATCTTAATTAAAAAGACAATTTAAAGGATATCTCAACCAATCTAACAGAATATGCATATAGGATGGTCCTCTACATTCTGACCAAGTTTGGTTGAAATCGGTCCGCTATATAATATAGCTGCCATAGGAACAATCAGTCGGAAATCAAGAATTGGGACCTTATTGCGCAATGTGCCGAATGTTGTTTAGAATAAGTTATATAAAAGACTTTCATTCTTATTGAGATATGTCAACCAGTCTAACAGAATATGTATCTGGGGTGATCTTATACATTCTGACCAAGTTTGGTAGAAATCGGTCAGCAATATCATATAGCTGCCATAGGAACAATCAGTCAAAAATAAAGCTGTAGTATGAAAAACTTTTTTGTATATTGAGATATCTCAACCAATCTAACAGAATATGCATACATCCCACTATAGTTCAAATGGACACTTTTTCTGATATAAACTCATTTTTTAAAAGAATTTAAATTAACTAATTTTTGTTATATACCAATTAGGAATACATCGAACCGAACATTATTTTTGGGAAGAGTTTTAATAAAATACTGCAACCTGATCAAATTTGGTTGAAATTGGTCTACTATATTATATAGCTACCATAGCAACGATTGGATGAAAATTTAGATTAAGTATGAAAATTTTTGTTGTTTCTGAAGATACCACAATAAGACTCGCAGATTGGGAATTTCCTATTGTCTTATACATCCAGATACAATATTTATTATATGTAGCGATTTATATTATTTTCTTTTATTCAGGAGTTGCTTTTCCATAGTAAGTACGGGGTCTCCGACAGTCGAGTATGCTTAAATGTAGCACCGCGAGCGAAGCGAGCAGGGGACGGAACCCCCTAGTTGTAATTCAAATTAAATGAATTAATTAAATATAAATAAATTTTACATTTTGTCAAATCTCTCAATTGTTTTTTGATATTTAAATGCATTGGTTGCATGGTTCCAGAAGCAGTACCATTTAAACTTTAAACTTCACTTTCCTTAATATTTAGCTGTTCTCGTTCATTCACATGCACGATTTTGAATGCTTAACTAAGTGTGGGTATGTGTATGTGTGTGAGTGTGTGAGTGTGTGTGTGTGTGTGTGTGTGTAGGACACTTTGTACGTTATACGAGAATGTATTTAGTATTCCATTAATATTCTAAAAGCCGCTTTTGTACTTTACTTCGCATCATTGGCGGAGTTGCATGTTGTTCCCTTTTTTATTCAACACAGTGTGTGTGTGTGTTTGAGTATGCTGCCTAAAATGTTAAGCAAGCAAGTAGTAATCACATAAAATTTTCTAATTACCCTACCAACACACACACAAGCACAGAGAGAGAGAGAGAGAGAGAGAGAGAGATATAGAGAAAGAGAGGCAGAGAAAGATATGAAAACCTTGCGGTTTCTGATGGTAATAAGCTAGAGCTTTGGGGCTAGAAGTCTGGCTGAGGATGTGGATCTAGCTTTCCCACAATAAACAGTGGGAAAACCCGTCAAATAAGCCTTAATTAAATAATACCTAAGAATGTAGCAAAAATAATGTCTGTGTGTCGTTTTTATGTACAGAAATCATTTAATTTTTCCACTTTTTTTGTCTGTTATATAATTCCATACAAAACTGGAGCATCAGAAGTGCACAAATATTAAACCTTATAAATGCATTAAAAAAAAATCGAATGTGTTCATTTTACAAATTTAAAAAGAACGATATAGTGACAAAAAGAATTATTGAAAAGGTTCCTAAAGTATTGGTAATCGAATAGATTAGGAGCGGATTAAACCAAACGAAAATTTGAATTAACGTACGCTAATTCAACAGTATTTCCCACTGTAATAAATGAGTATCTACTGGGATGGGTGTATATCACAAGTAGTTAAAATTTCAATGCATAAGTCAGCTGTAAGTGGCGCTTGTCTTAAAATTTAAATGAATACACTTCACAACGCCATATGCCAACAGATATAAATTTTTGAGGCAACCCAACAACGAAAGTTCAGTATGTGTGTGTTTGTGTGTGTGTGTGTTTGTGTGTGTGACTCTGGCGCAACAGTTTCCTAACGGTTTGCCGAATATTGGTGTAAACTAGCAGGAAAGCTGACAAATAAGTACGCATGAAAGTGGCTGGAACACACGGTTGCAGTTAATAGGATTGCCATAGGATGGAGCCATGGAATCAAATTAATTGTTTCATTTATATACAAAATACCCATGTCATTGTTGTTCTGCTCGTTGATATTGTAGCCAGTGTTGCCAACTCTTCAGGTCCTAAAGAAGCCATTTAATAAAGCAAAATAGCTAAAAAAAAGTAGAAGATATACAAGAAAAGAGGGACATCGGCTTAGTGCAGATGTATGAAACAGACATAAGAAGACAACTCTGTTCTTATAATGCAAACATCTTCTAAATGAGTATCAGCAAATTAGTGATCTTAGCCATTTCCGTCTGCCTGGCTATCTGTATGACCACTTAGATTAAAAGAGCTAGAGACACAAAAATAAGCCGTATTCTTACTTTTAAATTATTGTATATTAATAATTTAAATAGTAATATAGCATCTTGTTGCAGAAAGTACTTTAACTAGATAGCATAGAAACAATTGAAAAAATAAAAAATAAACTAAACTAAACTAAAGCTAAACACATTCATAGGACTTCATATCTGACGGGAAAAAAGATGAGAGGACAACGCTGCTTGTTGCTGTAGTTGTACTTACACTACATACACATACATATCTACGCATACATATTTACATACATAACATATGTATTCACTGGCTGAACTATGTACTTTTGAGTGAGCAATTAAGCAAAACTGTTTTATGTTGTCAACGTTTAGGTATGCGTGAAGCAGTTTCGATAAAAATATTGGTCAGTTGGTGTCACTGTTAGTCAAGGTATTAAATACTCCTGAAACAAAGTAGGTGCTTAACTACGAGACATGTGCAACATCTTGCGAGCTAAGAAGCTTTTATTTAATTCAAATTTCCCAAGTATAGTTTTATTATAAATTTTATATTAATTTTGGTCAACAGCTCTTAATTGTCATTTAATGAATGTGAGAACATGTGTAAGTATTATAAACTGAGTTAAAGAACTATTTAAAGATATAGAGAAGAAGAGGTTCAAGTATTAAAAAAACGATTTTAAGACATAGTTTGTTGACAAACAAACAGGCTTGATTACGTGACTACAAATATGTACATATGTATGTACATACATATGTGCAAATACGAATACAGTAGATCTCAGCTTTTTGATCTCCTACTCTTACATATTACACTTATCTTTTTATACTATAAAGAAAATAACAAAAATACGTTAACTCACATTTGTTAATTAATGTATAAACGTAAGTGAAATATTTGTAGTTTATTTGTTAACATATTTGCCCCAAAATTTCTGATATCCAATTTTGTGACGGACGAATAGTCAGACTTGGCGATAAATAGTCAGATTTGGCGGGAAAACGCTTAATTGAGCAGAATAGTCGAGATTTGGCAAGAAGACCTAATCTGCGTGTTTCATTCTAAAGGTTTCATACCAAAGATATCTTATCTATGTTGTACGAAAATTTCGACTTTCTACGCTTTACGGTTTGGCCTACACGTTGATTCTCAGTCAGTCAGTCAGTCAGTCAGTCAGTCAGGAAAGTGTTTTATACATATAGAAGAAGATATTAAATTTAGAAACAAAACATAGTTGAAAACGTAGTCAACAAAGCTTCGAGCCACTGTTAAAATGGGAAGTACGAGTATGAACCTATAAATAGTAGTATTTCTATTTATAGTTTGTGGTTTTCCGCTATCATACTCTTTATATTTATTTTCTTGTTGTCTACTTGCCAACAGCTCGTATACGTGATACGGACGTTGTATAATGCATTTATTAAGTTATTAAATTGCATATATGCTTGTATCGCAGGCTGCTAAGGTTATTTATATTCTCATACATACATATGTACATACAAGTGTGCTTTTACCCATTACCCAAAGTGTAGCAGTCGGAGTTGCAGTAAAGCGCGCGTGAATAAGTTTATTTTACTAACGTGGCTTTAATTTATTTGCATGCAAACAGACAATGTATGTTGTTGGGAGCTCAAGTAAACGATGTGCCGTTCGAATGAAATACTCTGGTAAGAAAGTTGATATACTCGCTGATATACAAACAGGCGTTCAAAAATACCTTACTTTATACGGGTATCAAATACGAGCTGCTCTTTGGCGTATGTTACATTTTTGTGTTATGTGTAAAGTAATGGCAACAAAAACGATCTGGAACTGTTTTTGTAGTTGTATTTGTAGTTGATGCGGCACTTGTTGGCCCAGTACCCAAAGTGCGTGCAGACTATTGCGTTTATGATAATGATTTCAAATGTCAAATAAATTCTTAAGAGATTTAACAAAACATAAAATTTATCTAATTAAATAAAATAAAATTGAATAAACATGCAAACAAATATTTTCATTGAATTTGTTTGCTATATAAAATTAATAACTTTGCTAAAACTGGAAAAAAAAATAATGGTCGAGTTAGAGTTTGAGCTAATTTATTAAGATGGACATTTTGTTTATAGTCATTATTTGTCTGGATCTTGATGGATTGGAAAAGGATATGCATTTCTGTGTTCACAGGTGGCAGGATTATGGCTTTAATTTGCGCTTAGAAGTAGGCAGCACGTTTTATTCGTGACGTTATCCATTTATATTTGAACCATTTACAGTTACTTAATTTGTACTTGCGCTTAAAAGTAAACAATAGTACAAGGTCGACTGACTGCAAAGATACGGATACTGGGCACTTAAAAGTCGAGCATTTCGACTGACGTGCTCTAACTTGCTGTTGTTGTTGTTGTCGTACTTGTTGTAGGTGTCGGAATGAGTATTTGCATCGCACGGGTGTCTTATCGCCTGCACCAGTTTCAGAGTCAGTTTTAGTTTCAGTTTCAGTTGCTGTCTGTTCAGTTGCCATGTGTGGGCGACCGGCAACTAAACGAATTTATGTCGTAATGAATGTCGGTTGCCGCATTTCACGGTGCCTATCTGTGGTTTCTGCCCAAATCTTAACCACGTCTTGACTTTTAGCTGGAAGCAGCTTGCCTGCCATTCACTGTCTGATTAAAGTCAGACATTATTTCTTTTTTTTTGTTTTTTTTTTGCAATTTGCAAAATTTGACCAGATTTTTGAAATGAGTATTTCTCTGACGACGTGTAAGGCTAAAAATAGTACGCAGTATTTTTTCGCAGACAACTTATCAGGCTCAAACAAAGTTGAAAAAGTTCACTTCCCCTTCTTCTGCACCACCACCCACCATGTGGTCCGTTCCTCCACAAGCTAAGCAGGCTGAACAAGCTGAACAAGCTGAACAAGCTGAACAAGGTGAACAAAAGTGAAGGAAGGACTAAAGGCATTACCCATGGGTGTTCTACAATTTGCTGTTTAAATTACGAGCTGTTCATTTTGTGAGTGCCGCGCTTAACTGCTTCCTCTTGTTTTAACTCATTGCTAGTAACTGTCCTTGTCCCGTTCTCCACCTCCACCTCCACCTCCATCTCCCCCTTTTTTGCCGCCTGCTTGCCACCTTTTTTTGCGCTTTTTACGAGCTGTTGCCGGTGCCCGCTGTGCGCGAGTGCGTGTTAACAGGCAATTAAATCCGAATTACATTTTTGCTCCTTTTTGCATGCCATTTGCTCCATGTATCCCTCTGTATGTGTGTGTTTGTGTGTGTATGCGTATCTGTCTATCTGTGTATGTGCACTTTAACGCGTATGTGTGAGTGGCTGTTACCTTTCAAAAGTCAAACGGCAGGTGTGTCGACTGCCACACCGCATAGCACGATTTGTTCCCAAATGGCGGCGATAAGACGTGCAAAAGTTCAAGCCAGCTTACCCTTACCCTTACCTATCTACCTGTCTACCTGTCCTGCTCACCGACCTCATCGTCCATCCCTGCGACCATTTGCACGTGCTAATTAAAGATAATTCTTAATTGCTGCCGACAAATGAAGATTTATGTGCAAAGTATTAACTAATCGAGTTGAATTCAATCGAATCAAATTTAATTGAATTGAATCGAGCTTAACAACGATTTTGCTTTTACTGAATTGAACTGCCGAAAAAGGTCAGAAAAGTTCTAATACGAGTATGAGTGTGAGTGCGAGTGTGAGTACGAGTGTGAGTTCGAGTATGAGTACTGCTACAAAAAATGGGTTGACTCCAACTACTTATACCCAACTGCATCATAATGTCTAAGGCTTAGGCCATGAACCGCAAAAAGTTAACTCAATTGAATTTCGGCTGCTGGAAATAGAAAAGTGACTAGAAAAAAATAAAATAAAATTGTTCCTTTTCATGTGAACATAAATGCACAGAAAGAAAAAGTTGGAGAATACTTAAATACTTGAAATATAAAAATTTGCTAGTAGCTTAAAATAATAATGCATTGTGCTTATTTTAAGTTAATTAAAATTAATAATTTTTTTCAAAAGAGTTTATTGATATACTGTATGTATATATTCTCTTTGATATAGTTGAAATTTTGCCCAGCTTTATATCATTAGGAAACGCAAATGAAGCCATTTCACACACCACACGCACACACACACACACACACACACACATAAACACACACTTATCAAATGCTCTGTGAGTACGGGTGGGGTAAGAAATGTGGATAGACCCAACTAAATCCTTTTTTATACAAACATACGCTCAATGGCACAGGACAGGGGTAAGGGTAAGGGTAAGAGTAAGGGTGAATAGAGTTAACAGTTAGTCCTGTCCTGATGTGGTGTGAATATTGTAGGGCTAACGGAAATCAAATGGAAAACTCATGCATCGCACCAAAAAACACTTTCCGAACGCATTTCTATTGTCAACGGTACTGTCGTGGGTTGAAAACTTTGCTGTGACACTGTGACCGTAGGCGGATACGCGCCTTTTGTTTGTTGGCATTGTGTGCATAGTTTTAGTCCTTCTTCCACTGTAAGCACTGCGAGCGTTTTCTTTTTTTGTTTTTGTTCTATTTTTTTATTTTGTTTTCGGCTTTTTAGCCTAGGACCTAAAACGTACACAGGCTATTCAATTTGTGACAATGTCTATCCGTTCATATACACCAGGCTCCAAAATAATTTTAGAGTTAATTCTTAAGTGTTCTTCTTCACAGAAGACTTCTGATATATTTTTTATCTCGACTGGTTAATAAACAGAAAATAAGTGAAATATTTATTTTAATATTTTAAATAAATCAGGACGGCGAGCTAAGTCGATATAACGATGCTATTCTGTCCGTCTCTCAGTTTTTAAGCTATTTATATTGATGAAGCTAGGTACAGGTCTATTCCTGCAGTCCACTAAAATAAAAACTAAAATTTCAAAAATTTAAACCAACATAAAACTTTCTGGAGGAATCTCAATCAAAGTCGCAGGACTCTACAAGGATATGAAACTTTCGGCGACCCTAAGATAAACTCCCGCAAATTTGTTTCACTTATGGTGATTTTTTTAAATTTATTTACGTATTTAATACATATAACTTCCTAATCATATTTGTAGGTCTAATATATAAATTATTGCATTAGTCACCAAAATTTAATCATGAATTAAAATAAGAAATTTAAATTAAAAAAGAATATCGACAGAGGTATTGGGCATCTAACAGTCGAGCAGCTCGACTCCAGATTTCTTGACTGTTTTTTTTTTCTTTTTTATTTTATTTTATTTATAGTATGTTTGTGTGTATTTTATTTTTAAGCAAGCGGCAACAACAGCTGAATCCGAAACTGAGGCTGAGAATGAGGCTGAAGCAGCGTCGTTCACTTCATTTGCCTACACGGAAGAGTCAAGGAGTACTTCATATTGCCGGCGGCGGCGGCTGCCATTGTTACTGCTTCTGTGGCTACGGTGGTTTCTGCTGCTGTTGCTTCTGCTGCTGTTGCTGCTGTTGCTGCTGCTGCTGCTGCTGCTGCTGGTTCTGCTGCTGGTTCTGTTGCTGCTGCTGCTGCTGCTGCTGGTGGTGGCAGCAGCGTGGAAGGACCAACTTTTGTCGCTTGGTAATGATGGCATTTTAGTATTGTTGTTATTTCTGTTCTTGTTGTTGTTGTTGTTGTTGTTAAAGTTTTGCACACAAGTTTAAACAAAGCAACCGCCAGCGACATAAACAGTCGACAGGCACTGCGTTGTTAGGTCAAACAACAGTAAGAGCAGCTGCAGGAGAAACAGTGACTGCGACTGTGACTGCGACTGCGACTGCGACTGCGACTGCCACTGGGTGACATTAGGTGCCATTACACTATGGGAAAAAACGACAAATTTCTTCACATAAACTCGAAATATAAGGCTAAAGACTTGAAAATTTGCATGTTTATTAGTCAGATTTTAGAAGACCGTTTCCTTAAAATTTCAATTATTAACAAATTTTACATACATACATATGTATCTTGATTAACTATTTTCATATGAACACTATTTTGAAATGTTTTCAATTCAAGCACCCCGTCAATTCACAGAACAACTCTCAATTAGCTGCCATTGATCGAGCTGCAAAAGAAATCTTGAGTATTACAATTTAAGAATCACTAACATTTTTAAAATACTCAGTAAAAACAATTGCCATAACATCAGACTGTTTGCCCATAGTGCTATGGGTGCCATTGGGTGCCACCTACTGATGCGGATGCGGATGCTGATGCTGATGCTGATAGCATTGAGGCCAACCCGATGTTAGCACCCACAAAAAAAAGGACGCCTGTCAAGCTCAGTTATGGCTTGTGTGTTTGAGCAACAACACCAGCTTTTGCCCATTCGTTTGTCGAATAATTAATTTTTTACAGCGATACTAGCTATACGATATACTATAACAAATGGAAGTAAAAGCTGAAGTAGAAGAAGAACAAGCCCTGGCCGCGTAAGTATGTATGAGTATGAGTAAGCACTTTGTTTTTGTTTCTGTTTCATCTGTTTCCATGAGTTTGAGTACAAGCTATTTCCGGATAGGCGCAAATAAGATGAAGTTGTGACTGGAAATGGCCAATTCGGATAGAATGCTGGCTGACGTTTGGACGAGAACACAGATCTACATTAACTAGTTCTAATTCGAGCTACATCAAAATTTTATTTACTTGGAAAATTGTATGTTTTGTTTTCAACTTTATTCAATTGTCCCACTTGCCCCTTGACTCTTTTCAAAAACTTCAAAATATCATAACTATGTAAAAACTTAACACAGGGAGATCCTGTGGTATTTCAATTTAAACATTGCTTGACCTCTAATTCCATTAAGCATCCAAATTAAACACCTTATCAATAGTGAGTTCTCCAACTGTGTGGGCCAGTAGATTTCGGTGATTTAGGTTAAACTGTGTGTGTGTGTGTGTGTGTGTGTGTGTGTGCATGTGCTCTGCCTGCTGATTCTACTCACACTGATAAGAGTTACTTAATTGAAACATAACATAAGGGCCAATCAACTTGCCAGCTTCATTACTAGTACGAGTACGAGTAGAAGTAAATACGAAAATTGCGCGTCTTTTAATCAGCTTACGTTCTATGTCCACCATTTTTTAGCACATACTCTTATACCAACTTGTCCCTTATCGTAGCAAACAATTTTCCACACAGCCACACTAGCTTTTCTTAACTTTACGCAACTTTACTTAACTAAATGCTTGCTCAATGCCAAATGTAAGCGGATAATTAAAGGAAGTAAATTCAATTGCTTTTGGTTGCAAGGACTTTGGTTATCAGCTCACAATTAGAAATGCATATCCTAATAACATATTTAGGTGTGTTGCAAAAAATCTCGACTATGGTAGCTATATGATTTAGTAGTCCGATTTCAACCAAGTTTTATCAGAATGTATGATTCTATTCCAGATGCATATTCTGTTAGTTTGGTCGAAATATCTTTAACAACAAAAAAGTTTTTCGTACTAAAACTTGATTGTTGACTAATCGTTCCCATGTTAGCTATATAATATAGCGGCCCGATCCAAATTTAAAAATAAACTTGATCTGCGCCCGGTATCCAAGAACCTACATACCAAATTTGAATTTTCTCTAGCTCTAATAGTCTCTGAGATCCTTTGACTCAAACAGACGGACGGACAGACAGACAGACATGGCTCAATCGACTCCGCTGTTGATACTGATCAAGAATATATATACTTAATAGGGTCGGAGATGCAACAGGCAGAATTACATACATTTCACAAAACCATTATACCCTTTTTCACCATTTACCATGGGCACAGGGTATAAAAAGTAACGACTCGAGATTAAATGTTTGTTATTTAACCAAGATACCTTGGTCCTATCCCAGTTCCCATCCCAGTCCTTGGGTGAGAGCTGACAAAGTGACGAGCATGCAATGTCAATCATATGACTAATCATCGGGGCAAATGGCCCTCGGGCATTGAGTTTGTGTGTGTGTGTTGGCCTTTATAGGGGCCAAGAGATAGAGAGTAAAGGGCTGATAAACGATCAAAACTAAAAAAATGTGGTTTCCACGCATGTTCAATTTGTATATGTATTTATATATGTATTTATTCGCCAGTAAATATAATCATATGAATATATATATATGTTTAGATATTCTTTTCTTTTTATTATTTTTTGCTTACATACATATATGTACATATGTATGTTTATGTGGGAGCACAACCCCAACAATTGACCCCGTCAATGTTGTAGACACAAGCAGGCAATGGCATATTTGCGAAAGTGCAATAAATTTCATATGAAGTTCATAATCGATTTTGACTTATTGAAACATTATGATTGAAAGACATTTATGAGTGTACGCTAAGGTCTCTAGGGGGTCAATGCCAACAGAAACGCTGACAGCTGCCAGCGCGGGGAAGGGGATAAGCACAGAGGGAAATCGAGGGGCGGTTGATAAATCGCACAATCATCAGTTATTAGGGCTACCTAGGAAGTCGTAAGAAAGCTAGTAAACATAACATAAAAACGCAATGCCGACATTGCCAGCGGTTTTCGTAGTGGGTTAGAATGCGTGTTTCTTGGCCATGGCATTAACGGGCTAAGCTCACAGGATATAAGTTCACTTATTCTCGCATGGATTCCGAATTGAACGGAAATCGAAAGAGGACAACGACAATGTCTGTGGGTGCGTTGGCGTTTGCGTTTTGAGGCAACATCAACGTCAATTGGCGTCAAACTGTGAACCCGCAAAAAAGAAAAACGCCAACAAATCTTTCAAAACAAAAAAATGGGCACGGTCAAAGCGACGGAGCTGAATCTCAAACTCAAGCTAAAGTTGAAGTTGGAGTTGGAGTTGGAGATGGAGTTGGAGATGGAGTTGGAGATGGGGAAGGCAGTCGAAGAACTGGGTAATCGAAGGGGAATCAAATTGGGCTGTAAACATGTAGATAATGTGCTCATTCAATTTAATATGAGCACACATACCACATACCGCACCCCCCACAGACCTTTTTTACTCCAGATGCCAGATAGCACGGATCTCTAATACGCACAGCTGCCTTACAGTGCTGCCAACTTTTTAGGAGAACATACATATTACCGCTTTTAATAGGGAAAAAATTCCAACAAAAATCTGCCCATTTTTTTTGACAAAAGTTATAAGAATAATAGCTGCTGTGCTTTTTTGAATTTTTATTTATATACATAATAAAAGTAATAAAACTGATAAAACGCTGCTATATAATTATTTTTATATTTAATATTGAATATCAAAAATGCGTCGACTCAAGCAGCACAGTTTCTATGTTATTGCTGTTATGATTAAAGAAAATCCTTAAAATTCTTTAAATAATCATTATTATGTACGTTTTTTTATTATAACTAATGTTTATGGTCCCTGAAAAAAACAGTATTCTCGCTGCCCACTATTCTTGATTTAAGTTAATAACAGAGCAGATCTAACGGGAAAAGAATGTTGTGGCAACACTGCTGCCTTCTACAATTCGGTGTTATACCTTTTGATATTACATTTTCGGCCCATAGAGCCCCACTTAACCCCGTCCTTGTCCTCGTTCCCGTCCCCGTCACCGTCCCCGTCCCCACCCTAGTTCCCATGCCAGCTTCAGTCCCTGTCACAATCCCAGTCCGTGTTTCAACCTCAATCTTACCCCAAGACTTGTTTGTGTCTTTTCATTATATTCCTTGGCGTCCTGTCAAGTGTGTGGTTCGTGCTGTTGTGTTGTGTTGTGTTGTGTTGTGTGTATGTTGTTTGTCTTGGATTGCCTTTAGTTTTGTTTGCTTGTGTCATGTTTTCCTTTTGCGTGTAGTTTTATTTGCGGCTCGTAAAAAATGGTCACTCAAATGTTTGCTCACATTCGCTTTATTTATTTGCTTCGACTACTCGCTTTGGCATTTGCTGGCTACTGACATTTTTATTCGCTGTCAATGAGTTTAACATGTTTGTTGAATGTCAAGCTTGTCTCGGGCATAAAAACGCCTCGCAAAATTCGAGTCCGAGTCCGAGTCCGAGCACGAGTATGTTTGTATTTTATCGAGATAAGTAAAGGTCAGAAAACAGCTTTCTTCATATCTGTTTTTTCCAACAAATTCATTTGAGTTTCAAGGGTCTAATATATTTACATATCAATTCAGAAGAAATGTCCGAGATCTTTTAATTTGTATACTTTTCGAAAATGTAAAAATACCTGTAGCTTTTATCAGATAATTTAACATTATATGTAAATATTAAACGAGACGGAAGGATATATTAGAAGATTTGATATCCGTGAAGAAATCTACAGAATATCTTATGATAGTTAAATTTTTTTTAGACTTTGAGGTTTTGATTTTTGTGCAAAGTATTTTATTACTATGAATCGAATTTTTCGAATTCTGAAATAAATAACACAATTCTGTATGGCTCCCAGTTTGCTCAAGGTTATCATTTCGTACCCTTTTTTGATTCAATATAATTTAATCAAATAGATAATTTATATAATCAACGCTAGAGAAGTAGATTATATTACTATTACATTTAACTATAATTTATATGCTATGCGAATAATGTGATAATCAAAATGGCCGTAATTTAACACTAGATTATCATAAGTGTATCTTATGCGCTATTGTGGCCTGTATACTCGTATATACATATTGATGGCTTAGATTAAGTTTTAAGGGACAGCCAGAATTAATATTCTTTTAAATGTTTGCTGCTGTTAACAACGTGCAATAAACATCAATGAAAGCTACAAAAACAACAAACAGCTTTGTCACTCCCTAGTAAAATCCTTTAACGCATAATTCACAAAGTGAATTTTAATTAAAAATCCTCTTGCTAACCTTAGCTATTTTAATTGAAGCTTAATGACGTCATGGCACGGTCTCTGGCCGCCGTTTCAGAGGCAAGGGCCCATCCATACAAACGAGACTAAGAATGAGACTTAGACTGAGACTGGGAATAAGAAGGGGAATGGAAAGGGGAAGGAGAAGGAGAACAGTAATTAAGCGTGCCAGTAAACTTGACTTGACTTGACTTGCCTTAGAGATAACACGTCCATGTCATGCAAAAGAGTTAATATAACCAAATGTACTCAACAGAACGATGAGCACGACAACCAGTTTGCCAATAAAAGTCATGTACAACAAAGTAACATAATCACAATTCAATATCTTCTGACAAATATACATATTTGCCAACCAAAAATGACAAAATATATAATACACAAGCCTGAAAACTACCAACATTTTTGAAAAGGTTCGCACGATTTAGTTTTGGCTCGCGAACCGTTTTGTTTACCCCAAAACCAAAGTTTATGGTTTAGTTTCCGAACAACGCAAGTAATAAGACCAAGGCGTCTGTAATTTGCTAAGAAAACCTTCTAAGAAGTTCAGGCTGCAAGTCTTTTTATCTCACTCACATTTGCATTTATTTTGTTCTACTTGTGCTTACCCATTTATTTATACTATAAATAGCCAAACGCATCCTTTAGTCGCACATTCAATTACGATCAAGCAATCTGTGGATCAATAATAAGCATAACATGAATTATAATTCCACCGATATGCTGACACCGTTTTCAATAATAATAAATGCAATGACTAGCTTCCGCTTGATTGCATTATCGCGCACATCTCACTAAGCCACTAAGTTGTGGCCAATGACTGAATTGTCATTTTTTGCCTGCACCCAACTACATAACATAACATACATATTTATGTATCTACTGTGACTGACAAAACGTTTTTTCATGACTTGATTAGCACTGTGTCCGGTCAAGCGTGTAGTCATTGGATACTGTCCAGCGAAAATGCTCAAGCATTGACCAAATTTTTTGCTGTGGATTCAACAAACGCAAATATTGTGTGAATGCGTGGAAAAGTAAATCTACATAGATATGTACATATGTAAACACTCAATTTTGAGGTATGCTTGATTTTTATTGCTTAACTCAGATATAATATACAAATTTAAACATTTAATAACAAATCTGTGTTTACTTTTAATACCCTGGGCCCATTGAAAATGGTCAAAATGGGTATAATGGCAAAAGGAAGCATCTCCGATACAATCACTGCGGACGGCAGTCCGCGCTAGTGACGAAAGCATCACAAAGGGTGCAAAAGGCGACTAGCAATATATACAGGAAGAATGAAAAATTCGCTATGACTGTCCGATTAGATCGAAAGGTATAGCTCGAACTAGCAAAAAAAACATACTAAGACTTTTGGAAACTCACTTGGTTCGTGAGATAAGCTGGTGTAAGTTGGAGGGACATAATTTAAATGCTTGAAGCAAATGGGGCCGTTAGGGTCATTCGGTAAAATATTTTACTTTACAGGCTACAGGTAAAAACCGCTTTTTTATCCCATATTTTGGCGATTTAAAAAAAACGTCGCTTACGATTTATTTTAATTTTTTAATTTGTTTTAGTATTTACAATTTCGCGTTTTTGGATATAGGACACATACATTTTGATTGAAGGGCGATTACCTATTATCTTAACTCTTTATAATTTGTATACAATATGCCCATTGAAAAAGGTCAAAAAGAGATTAGGTACGACCAACTTTTTTGTTGTTTAAGATATCTCAACCAAACTGACCCAATTTGACGTTTATTTATTAAACGTCTTCGTTGGCATTCCCAATCGCCCGATCATAACCCAATTGAGAACTTGTGGGAGATCGTTAACTCGAAAATCAACCGAGAAAATTGAAAAACAAAAACAAAGTATAATCTATTCGAAGCCGTAAGCAGTAAGTCTGGGAAGCAGTATTACCGGATAAAATGAATAATTTTATATCTCCTATGCCTAAACAACGTACGTGTGTCATCGAGGACAAATATTCGCAGGGAAATATTTATTACAGTTTATTTTTATTTTAAATTAGTAAAATGGTGCTTTCGTTTTGTCCACTCAGATTTGCGACTCAAACTTACATTTTTAATTTTTTTATGCACATAATCAGCAACTTTCAACACGATTGGTTCATAAATAGTGAAGATACTAATGATTAATTAATTCATTTTATATTTACTTTGCCAAAATGAATGTATATCGAGTTAGCCAGCATCTGCCTAGCCGGCACAGTGGTCACCCGGGTTCGAGTCCGGGCGGTGCAAGTAGAATTTTATGTTTTTCGTTTATTTAAATTGTCTGAATGAATGTATGTGTAACACACTTGCCAGCGTCAATACAATCGGTCCATGGGTCCCCATGGTGAAGATACGAGCCGTACATAAGAGGTCGCGGTTTCGAGTCTTGGTTGTGTGACCTTCAAATTTTTTTTTTATTTTGGTTTTGTTTTACCTTTTAAAGCATTTAAAAAATTTAATGATATCGTGCAAGTAGGTACATATACTCATTTATATCATATGTATATGTATGTATGATAGCTGGCATAGAAACGATTGGTTTATTAAGAATTAGTATAAAAATGTTTGCCCTTTCTAGAGATATCTTGATCGAACTTGCTGCGTTTTGCAAGGGCATCAAATCTTCAACGCATCGAACAGCATCTACGTGCCTAGGCTCAGGGTATCTAACTGTCGAGTGCACTCGACTGTTCCGCTTGTATTAATTGGCTTATGTATATTAAATGGAAATTTGAATACTCGTATTGAATGAATAATTTTATTGAATGTGCATTATTATTTATTACACATTGATGTTTATTTATTGTTTATCTTTGAATGTATGATATGGATGTATAGTATGATTATAATCGGCATGTTGCAGATTAAATCCCGGCATTATAAAGGGTTAATTTTATTAAGTCTCTTTGCTTGTGCTGTATTGCTTACAAAATGTCGTAAAGAGCGTACAAAAGTACAATGGTACGATAGAATAATGGCACAACTAAAAAAGGGTACCCATATTTTGTGTACGAGTACTTTGTAATTTTGCGATCTTTTCACAAGCTAGTGCGCTTTAGCACTTTTCATTTCGTTTTGGCTTCGTTTCTGGTTTGTTTTCGGTTTACTTTGCCTGGATTTGCGCAAACAAGCAAATGGCAACGCTTAATCAAAATCACACGCGACGCTGCATCGCATTGCGCACACAGCAAACGGCAACAATGGGCCATAAAGTGGAGCGCACAGCGGCCAAAAGGCGGCTTAGCGCAACAGCAAAAGCAGCAGAATGGCGAGTGGGAATGGGAATGGGAATGGGGAACGAGGAGAGAGGCACGAGGCACTCATTATTTTGAAATTTTCAGCGCACATTTCAGCGACTTCCGTTTCCGGTGGCAATAGCAGTGGCAAACGCCACCCATAAGAGAATTAAATGCAAAGAAATACTAGACTAAAGCTAAAAAGAGCCCACTGGCTGATATAAATTATAATTTGGCGACAGCAGCAGCAGCAGCTGGTGGCACCCCCAGGTGTCACGGTGCCACCGAGCCAGGTGCGTATCACCTGCTGCTTTTTTGCCTAATGAATGCGGCAATCCTTATGCGTACTTACTATGGCTACATGGCTTCTCACCTTACCTCACCTTTCTCACCCGCAAATAAATTGCTTATCAAGCAAACAGCTCTATGTTTTAACGATACGCGAAATCGAGGCTAAAACACCTAGAGAAAAAACGCATTGTAAAAATTAACACAATCGTATTTAAACTTGTCAAGTTTGATTTAAATAGAAAATGTATTCATATAATACGTTTTAATTTAACTAAAAACATACTTGACTTTCAAATATAAATTTATATATTACATATTACATATTTACATATTACGTAATTACATAATTACATATTTATTTCTACGTTAAAGCAAATGTATTTAAAAAATAAGAAAAAGTTCGTTAAATTGTAATAAATGTTGAAATATTTTTTATTTTCTATAAATATTTTATTCATTTGATAATACCGTCGAACTTCCATAACTCGAACGTTTATAACTCAAATTTTCTCTAGCTCGAACTAAATCGACCGGCAATAGGGTTTATTAAACTTAAAAAAAAGGATTCCATTAGTCGAAGTCTCCATAATTCGAGCATTTTCATTGAATAATGGTGATTCGAGTTGGGGAAATTCGTCTGTGTTTCGTTAAATATATTCATTATTTCTATTTTTGGTTCTTCGCATTTTAGAAGGGAATGTTACTATTTTAAAGTCGAATTTAGACAAAAAATTTTAAATAACTAACTGAAATATAAAGTGCGTACACTGTAAATTTACTAAATCCATATTTAATGTTAAATCATAAAGCAAAGTAGTTCGACTCAAGTGTAAATATTTACCTTGCACAGCCTTTTTCTCTGGGTGTACTTGTATTGTTGCTTAACGAAACAGACTGTTAAAATGGCGTCAAAAGTGAAAGGATTTGGTTTGCAAGTCTAGCTTGAAATTAAGCAGTATTAACTATTTACAGAGGCACTCTTACACCAGGTATTTCAACTGCAAAGGCCTTTTAGTGGGTTAGTGGCATTATAGCGACTTACCGCATTATCCCAACTGGCAACTGACCGACCGGGGGCAATGAACAACTTTATAATTGCGACTTTTCACGGTTGTCAGCAACTCATCAAGCTAGGCATAAGTACTGCAATCACAATTCAAAACCATTAAGAACTCTACAGTCTAAGTGCTCGAGTCGTAGATGCTCAGTATCCGAATTTCGATATGAAAATTGCATCAAATTTTATCTTAATGTGGCAAAAGTCTATGCCAATTAGACTATTCAAGTATTTTCATCAAATTTGGTTGCTTTAACTCTTATAGTGTCTGACTTTCAGGTTTTTGTATGGACAAACAGACCGTCAGACTGACACTGCTACAAGCCCATAAGCCAGTACAGGGTATGCCCTTTGGTTACTGGGCTAATCCCAGCCACAATTATGACACTCTCAGTCTTAGTCAGCACTTGTTATTAACATTTTATTCAAATAGTAAGAGGTTGAGTACAAACGCGAGTATCAGTGAGTTTGGAATGAATGTTTGCTTAAGGCCCCAAATAGAAATTGCTCGTAGTGCTAATGGATCGAAGTGAAAGTCGACCAAGGTGAGGATTACAATTATTACAACTGTGCGTACTCTGGCATTGACCGACTTTAAGTTTTTATGTCACTGATAGCTTTTGAGTTGGAGAAAAAACTTGTGTTGCCAGAAAGTTTGTTTTTGCTTTGTGGCAATGAAAATGAATTAAATTTGTATAATATTGCTAAAACTGATTTTGATTTAAATTTGGTTTGCTTTTGATTTAAAAAAAAAGTTTGGCATTCGGCACAGTGCGCATTTAGGTCCCGATTCTTCTTACCTAATAAAATTCACTTTTTTTTCGTAGTGCCGAATGCCAAACTTTTTTTTTGAGAATATGTTTTATACACAATTTAATACCAATCGTCACAAAATTGGATATCTGAAATTTTGGGGCATGGAAATGCTTTCGTCACTATATTTACAGTCGCTAGAAATATTTCTTTAACACACAGCAAGAGCAATGATAAGAACACAATTGTAAAATTGTAGACGTCGCCTGCTTTTCTTTTTAAGTAAGTGGCAAATGTTTGATTTTTCTCGTTAATTTTTTTCTGAGTGCACGATTTGATACCGACTCGTGTTTGTTTCCAGACAGAAAAAATGAGAACGATCCGGTCATATACCAAGGAAATTGTCAAAGATATTTTTCGTTCATTTTTTTCTGTGTGTCCGTTTGTATTTTTCTATGTATATATGTATGTGAGTGCAGAAAAGTCCTAATGCATATGTATCTATTTTGGAAGGTGGACATCGAATTACGTAATTTGTGGTCTGTCGACCAATGCTACAACCACAATGGCCAACAGTCAAGGGACACAAAGAAAGGGTGCACACTGCCCACAGTATGACACTTCTCTTTGGCAGGTGGCGCAAAAACCAACCAGATCCAAAAGCAAAAAAAAAAAAAACATAAAAATGTGTAGAAGGACTTACAATGATGGCAAAATGAGCTGGGCGTAACATAGCCACAACAACAACAAAGATAGAGAGAGAGAGAGAGTAGAAATAACAACAACAGCTATAACTGAAAGTTGCGGGGTCACACTGGTGAATGCTGAATTGTACACTGAAAAAAAAGATTCTTACTAAATATAAGTTTGCAAGAGTTCCAATTAACTAATTGCAATTCTTAAAACCCACACTTGATACAAGTTCGAATTACTAAAAATGCCCTTATTTTAGAAATTAGAACAAAGCATTTTGAGTCAAAAAAAACAGTAGATTAGTTAAGTTTGAAACTCAGATTTAAATCTTAAATCTAAAATACCTTCATACAAATCTACAAAACACGATTTTGATTTAAGTCGTCAGAATGTTTAAATCAAGTATCAAGTTCTTATTTTAAGATTTTTTCAGTTACAGAGTTTGAAAATACAAAAATACTTAAATTTTCAGACTTAAGGAGTCGTACTTGACTTTATTCATTTTAATCGTAGTCGAATGGGACGAAATTCTAGACTATTTCGCTCAGTGTACTCGTGTGCTTCTATAGAATGTTTATGGCAATGCTGCTTAGCCTCACAAACAAACGCAATGATGAGCATGTGTATGTGTATGTGTCTATGTTTGCATCTGAATCTGCATTTGTATATGTGCGTGTCTGTGTCTGTGTATCTGGATCTGTATATGTGTGTGTGTAGGTTGGACGCTTGCATGGCGACTGGCTTCCGTTTCCTGTTTCGTTGCTGCGCTTTCAACTCAACTCGAATCCTGTTTGCCGTTTAATTAGAGACACGCACACAACAGAAAAGCAGCCTCCTTCCGTTACGTGCACTCATCTATGTATGTATGTATCTGTGTATCTGGGTATCTCCCTCTCTCTCTCTCTCTCTTTCTCTGTAAGTGTGTGTGTGTGTGTATAGATTGTGATTGTGAGCGTATAACGATGTGGTAGGTAATCAGAAACTGCTTTTAATTATTCAAGGTTCCATTCTGATGAATGAAGACAACAACAACAACGATAACAACAAAAGCAACACGAACAACAACGATAACAACGGCAACGCCAAACTGCGCAATAAAAGCAACAACTGCCGCATCCCGTTAAAGAAACTGCCTGCCACCGTTTGAGCTTGGCATTAAAACAACAACAACAGCAACAGCAACAAGTAAGCACGCTACTCGACATTTAGATGCCCAGCAATAAAAACCAACCACGAACAAAATATTAAAAGAAAATCTTTTCGTTGCCTACATTCTCATACTTAAGGTTGATTATCTAGGACCAGTGGCAAGTTTCATCAAGATATCTTCGAGACTACGAAACTATAAACAGACGAACGTCGCTTAATCGACTCTGCTGGTCCATGCCCACTTTAATGACAAAATGATAATGCCATCTACTAGGATATAAAAATATATTTCTTAAAAGAAATAAGAAAACGACAACCCTTCCTGAATTGTAATTCGGGAAGCGATTAGTTGACAAAATAATGACTAAAATTTGCAATTACAATGTAAGTTGTATTTTAAATTATCAACTCAATGTATAAATAAATATACCAAAAAAAAACTGAGATAATACAAGCAATGGAAACTTAAAGGAGCAATAAAGGCATTATATCTGATGTAGCTCCAAAATTCCTTATGCTATTTGATTTCCTTTTTTTCTCTAAGAGTCTCTGGTTTTCATACTGACGGACAGACATTGTCACAAACCCAATTATCGGTGTATGCTTTTGGGTACTGGGCTAACAACAAAATGACGTTGAGCCAAAGGGGATTAAAATTCACAGCTAACAACAACGAAATGGTGCCGGCATGAATATCGGCCGGTCGGCCAGTGTACTTTTAAATGTATGTACATAGTACCTACATACTAACATACATACATACATATGTACATACATAATATTTATTATGTATATATGTATGTACATATGGAAAACTTACAGATACTCTATCTGCTCTTGAATATTTCGGTTATTTCATTTTTTGCTTCTGATATTACAGTGCGTCAAAATGTATGCAAACATGTGCAATAAGTAATGAAAAGTTTTTTTTTGAGCAAAAAAAAAATAAAAATCAGAAATAATGATTGTTTGAGAGCTTTATTTTTTTTCGCTCAAAATTAATCATTATCATTCTTTTTTTGTATATGTATATACATATGTATTCTATGTCATTGATTTTTTGATAAAAACAATATTAATTATGTCACCTTAGCAGCTGAGAATTTCAAGAACAACAAAAAGTAAAAGTACTGATGTAATATAATAATGAATGAGCTTTTGGAAAATGGCGTGTTTTTAACAAATTAAGTTGTAAGGAATTTATTACTTAACATTGAAGTTTTAGGTAACAAAACCGGCTTCGCTTAATTTTTATGAAAACTTTTTTGCGAGTGTACATACTAAAGCGAAATATTATTGATGTCGATTGTTAATTTTTAATAACGAATATGTTGCCCTTATTAAGGAATTTGACCGATCCATCGAGAATATCATTTAAATTTAACAAATGTGCTTCTTAATTGATGGGTTTCTTTAATTAATTTAATTTAATTTAATAATTTTTGGACAATTTGCTAGTTGAAATTAATTCATACAGCTCAATGCAACAGTAAATATTAAAAATACTAGTTTTTGTTTAATTGCAACAAAATTTGGAACGTTTTAAAATCTTGATTCTCATAACAACATAAAAACAAAAATTAAGTATGTATAGTCTTTTTTTAACTAATTTTAAGAGTGGAAAAGGTGATTCAATTTAGAAAAAAATATTAATAACAAGTATATCAGTTTTGTTTTATTATTATTATTACAATAGTTATTGTGACAACCGTAAACCTGGGCTTCCTGTGTATGTACATATTTTGTCAGGGCAGTTCTTGAAATCGTGTTAAACTTTTAAAAGGTTGTGCATTAGCCCTTCGTTTACGTCGTTATCCCTCGAACATCCTTCGTACATCCAGGTCAGGTAATAATAATAAAGTAAGGAAAACGTCCCAGTTTTAAAGTGAGCATTTTGTAAGTTCAGTCGCGGTGAACAGCCAACAGCCAACAGTCAACGGTCAACGGTCAACGGTTTTGTCAGCTTTTGTTGTTAATTCTATTTACTTAAAATGCCCAACTCTTTTTGGCGCCGTTTGTCGCCGCAAATATTTGTTTAATTAATGAATGCAGGGGTAAATGTGTTTACCTTGAGCTGAGTCCAGTACACAGGCGTTGATGACGACGACGTGGGGCAAGCAATTAATTTTTCAGGAGGCTCGAAATTGAAGGGCGATGCTGGGAAATCAATAAATGTGCGATGGTCGCGGCTTAAAATGTTGCTATTGTTGAATTTAAATCAGTGGTGGCCGAAATGCGAATTCCCTTGCACATACGGTCTAAACTTACACGCATAGGGAGAGAAACATCGAAAAAGAGAAAGAGAGAGAGAGAGAGAGGGAGAAAGAGAGAGAAAATATGTATTGCACGAATCGCGCATTCGGCTGTTGGTTGAGAGATTGGCGTGAGCCAAATGAGATCACTGATTACTACTCATTTAGGTGAACATGTTCACTTATTCATTTTGCTCACTTGCTCAATTCCAATTGCAGAGAAAAACTCGAGCAAAATGCGCAATAGAAACAACTGAGCAGTAGTGAGCAAAACAGAACAATTGAAAAAGAATAAGCAACTGAGGCAAACAGAACAACTGAGAAAAAAAAGCAAGCGAGCAATAAAGAACAATTTGGAAGGAACTCGTTCACTGGCACATTCTAGTGACCACTCATGCGCAACCGAACACCTGAGATATGTATATAAGTCGTCTTGATGCGATCAATGAAGACAGAGCTGGACATGCATTTAATTGCTCATATACTGAAACTTAAATTGTGTTCTCTTTACTTCGTCAACTGTAACGATTCGACAATTCAAATATGCTTTCATTAAAGTTTTCAGTGTGCGTTTGGGCACCATTGAATTAAATGGGAAAGGTCAGCTCGCTGTGTGTTCAGCTTGCAACGGATTCAATTCGATTCATTTTGAAGGTCAGAAGGCTGATGATGATGATGATGAGATGATGATGATGATGATAATGTTGATGATGATGATGATGATGATGATGATGAGATGATGATGATGATGATAATGTTGATGATGATGATGATGATGATGATGATGATGATGATGATGATGATGACGATGATGATGATGATGATGATGATGATGATGATGATGATGATGATGATGATGATGATGATGATGATGATGATGATGATGATGATGATGATGATGATGATGATGATGATGATGATGATGATGATGATGATGATGATGATGATGATGATGATGATGATGATGATGATGATGATGATGATGATGATGATGATGATGATGATGATGATGATGATGATGATGATGATGATGATGATGATGATGATGATGATGATGATGATGATGATGATGATGATGATGATGATGATGATGATGATGATGATGATGATGATGATGATGATGATGATGATGATGATGATGATGATGATGATGATGATGATGATGATGATGATGATGATGATGATGATGATGATGATGATGATGATGATGATGATGATAATGTTGATGATGATGATGATGATGATGATGATGATGGTGATGATGATGATGATGATGATAATGTTGATGATGATGATGATGATGATGATGATGATAATGATAATGTTGATGATGATGTTCTGAGATGGCTGGTCAAGAAATAAAATAGGATTAAAAAAAATAAAAAGACTGACTGTAATATGGACGTCAACAAAAAACCAGCTGCGTATGAATAACTTTTTCAGAGCTCATTGACCGTAAATTACTGCCGCAAATTTTTGTACACATGAATTTCCACTTAAATCCGATGAAAATGTTGAAACAAATGGCAAAGGAGGCGAAGGAAGCGAGGGATAAAGGAGTAGAAAGCACAGCAAACTGTTTTAAAATGTAAATTTCGTTTGCAAGCCGGCATTAAGGCCAATAAACAGCGTAAATGTGCGCCATTTTATACAAGTAAATGCGCAACGTTGCTCTCTATCTCTCTCTCTCTTTGCCCAAGATGATGCATGGAGTACAGAAGTAGAAGATGGATGAGGAATGTAGGAGGGCAAAAAAAGTAAAAGCCAGAGCCAGAGCCAGACTCAGAGTCAGTATTGAAGTCGGGGCAAAATGCCAACTGGATCCACTTACACTCATTTTATTCAAGGCATTAACTTAAATTGAATTAAAAACAAATTAATTAGATCCCTTATAAAAATGAACAAAATGTGAGTTGAGTTGAGTTGAAATATTATTTGGGCCCACAGCATGCAATATTATTTAAATTGCCTGTCGAGCGTTATATTTCGTAAAAAAGACAAAAGACTCTAAAAATGAATATTACCACTTGTATCTGCTAGCTAGCAATATATTATGTTAATTAGCCAAGTAATTTTGTGGCTTTTGACACACCTGTGGCCTGGCTAATCTGCTCAACATTTGGCCGCAATCAATCATATGTCCATTCATTGGGCTCTTGCCGCAATAATAAAGCCGTAATAATAATAGGCAACAAAATAATTCACGTAAGAAATTATAGTTACTGTAGTCCTACAATTCCGGACGGAGCACAATCGGCGTGGACTTGAAGACTAAATCTAATTACAGAAGCGTGGAAAGATGAAATTTGCACACAACATAGATGAGACAATTTCATCATGCAATAAGACGGCGTTTTGCAAAATTCTACCTGTAAGTCGGTCAAATTTGGGCTCAAAGTTCAGGGAATTGCTTAGTATAAAAAACTTTTTTGTTTCTTAAGATATCTCAACCAAACTCACAGATTGTATGTTTGGGACTGTTTCTTACATCCTGACCACATTAGGTCAAATGCAATGGAGCAATGCAGACATACGATGATGACAAGTTTTGGTCGGGTAAAAATAAAAATCGTCAAGTTATTTTGGTGTACCAAATTGAGAAACAATTATTATAATTTTGTTGGCTAATATAATAAGACGTTTAAGTTTGCTTGTTTTTATATATAACGTCTGTGTATTTGTTCCACCTGTAAAAGTATTCACCAAATTATTGCAACATTATTTGAGAAGCATCTGAAGCTCATAAGGATCATGGACAGACAGACAAAAAGACAGAAGAACAACAATAAGTATAATCTAAAAGTAATTCCACTAATAGGATTCATAAAAAGGATAACACGCAATAAATAATGGCAAGAAAATTTTCATAATTGAAAATGCTGAGCACGTACGTATTCAATTACTTGTTGAACTTACCGCTCAGAGCATCATACCCATTCCAATTCCCATTCGCAATTCTTATCTGTACCCTTACCCACCTCCATCCCCATTCTGATTCCCATTCCCATTCCCATCGCTATCTCAATTCTCATTCCCATTCCCATATCGGCCACATACATACGCCTCTCTCTTGGCCGTGGCTACAGATTGTGATTGCGAACAGAAAATCATATTTTCTGTTATTGTGGCAAAATGAGATTATTAAATGGGTTTTGGGTAAAACCCAATAAGACGGCGCACGCGGCAGGTCCATCCGGATGAGCAGACGGCAAATAGTAAACATTGCCACTGAGACAACTGTCTGCCCCACATCTCTCTCGCTCTCCCTCGCTCTCCCTAGCTCTCTCTCACTCTCTCGTACTCTCTGTCTCTGTGTGTGAAAACGTAATGGGTTGTGTCTCTGGCATGGGAACGTACGTGATGTGTATACATTGGTCTGTTACATTGGGACAATCAGACTGTCGGACAGTCTGACGGTTGACAGTTGACTGTCGCCCAAACATCGCTGTATCAATGATGACTTTTCAAGGTTCATTTGCGAGCCCCTTCCCACCACTCGCCACCCTGAAAACCACCCCTTATCCATAGCCACTCATCCTTTTCATATACTGAAAGCAACACTAGGAATGGCTCAGTCGAGGCTGGGAGGCTGTGTCTAAGGTCGCCTGCCTGTCTGCAGCAATTTGTAGACATTTTCTGAGGACCCACTATCTATGTATGTGTATGCTACACCCGAAGAAAAATGTTTTACACTGTGATTTTAGAATGAACCTAAAGTGTGGGAACTTTAACTAAAAATTTAACATGATTTCACTTTTTTTATTTATGTATATATATATATATATATAATGTCATATATATTTATATATATATATATATGTATAATGTAAGAATGAGTGCCTAAGTTGAGTGTACCTCTGGCGGCACTTTTAATAAATATTTAAGTCTTAGTCGGCGGATGTGAGGTTTGGCAGCATTGACCTGCCTCTGCCCGACTACATACATACATACATATATGTGTACATATGTGTGTGTGATGTGTATTAACCAAGTTCTGTCAACCGGCGCACAATTTAGCATGTGGTCAGATCCACAATATGTAACCATAGATAAAAGTTTTAATAAACACACAGCAATAACAATAATAATAATTGCAAATCATTTATTAAACTTGATCTGCGCCCGTTATCCAGGAACCTACATACCAAGTTTAAATTCTCTAGCTTGTATAGTCTCTAAGATCGACGCGTTCAAATACACAGACGGACAGACGGACATGGCTCAATCGACTCGGCTGTTGATACTGATCAAGAATATATATACTTTATAAAGTCGAAGATGCTTCCTTCTGCCTACTGCATACATTTCACAAAACCATTATACTCTTTTTGGCCATATTCAATGGGCACAGAGTATTCAAAGGCTACGTATGCAAATCGGTTGAGTTCTCACATAATACTATTAAATATAAAATTAAGTGGCTTAATAATGACCAAAAAGGTATTCTGCTTGAAAATCAGTTTTATTTTGACAAAGTTATGGCTGTCTGTTCTGTGTTTGTTTTGAAGTACAGAATGCAAGAAATGAACAAATGCCCCATAGTGCAGAAGAAGAAGAAAATCTATCGTGGTGGCTCTGGCTATTAATTGTGGAGCCCATTGGGGCAGAAGCCTTCTTCACATCAAAGCCAAGAGAAACTTACAAATTACACTTCAATTGTTGGGCGACAAGCAAACAGAAAACAAGTGCAAGGAGCGAAATCGGTAAGTTCTGACAGGAAAGAGGAGTAGACACCATTTCTAACAGTGGGGTCAGGAGGTGACGAAGGGGGCGTCAAAGCTTATGCAAATCATTTTGCAATGAGCAGGCGACGAACATGACTTTGAGTGTGCGGAATGCGAGATTCAAGATTCAAGATTCGAGATGCGAGATGCGAGATGCGAGATGCGGATTGGGTACAAGTACCGCTGATGTCGTCGCCGGAATTGCAGCGTAAGTTGTTGGTGCTGAAAATTAAAATTCAAACAAGGACAACGTAGCGTATGGGCAACATTTGCATTTCCAAGCTTCAGCTTCACCTTTGCAGTGACTTTTGTCACACCTGTGGTGTGTGGTGAATGGTGTATGGTGTGGTATGCTGCCAATAGTCCTCGTAGTTGTGGCGGTGGTAGTTGTGTCTTGTGCAACCCACACACAAACATATAGATGCACCGAGAAAAAATACTTAGTTAACCCTCTAACACGTAAGCGTGCCTCAAGTCACTTATTCATTAAATCACAATAGCTATAAAAGTAATCCGTTTTTTAACATAAAAAACATACTATTAAAAACCCCGAAAGTTGCCTATATTTTATGGACAGTTTACCCAAAATGACGGTCGGGAAAAATTTGGCTTAATTTCGCTAAAAGTATTTAGTCCATAACCATTACCAAACAGAGTAATACGTCCCCATGAAACAGGACTCTATACTTCTAATAGAAGTAATAGATTCATCGTTTTTAGGTAAAATACACTGTTTTAAGGGCTTATTACTTAACATTTTAATTTTTTAGTGTATATTCGCTGAGTACAACAAATTCAAATTCAAATACAAATACAAACGGCTGATTACAAACGAAAATTGAAAATCTTAAGCACTGTCTTATTGAAATGACAGCGTGGGGAGCAGGAGGCACCTCAATCCAAGAGGGGGGCAAAACTTTATTTCCAACAGCTGTTCAGACTCGTATTGAGTGTATTCAAAGTACTCAAACTGTTGTTGTTGTTGCTGTGCTACTGAGCCACGTGTGTTTTCATTTAAAATAAACTGGCAATGTTTTATTTTGTTTCTGCTTTCGTTTTTGTCGCGCTCTGCCGTCAGAAGTCACTGTTGATTGTTGTTGTTCTTACTTGGCAGTTGCTATTTGCCATTTGCCATTTGCCATTTGCCATTCGGTATTTGGTATTTGCCCTTTTGCGTTTGTCTAGCACAGATAAAGTCTAAATTATCTAAACTCAAACTGATTCTGATTCTGATGCCACGCATATTAATGAGATGGCAGCTGAGATCAAAAGCCAACAAATGGCACGACTGCACCAAATGCCAAAGAAAAGTAATAAAGTTGCGGTTAAATTAAATTGTGCAAATGTATCGATAAAGCTTTATGCACAGAGAGTCATTCGGTTCGGAAACTTAGGCTTCGTCGTTTTTTGAGGGTCTGGAATACTTTTGATACCACTCATACAATTGTCCCATCTAACAGTTACATGTCGAATTTTGCATAGTTACCACTTTAAATTTTTAGAAATTATATCAAATTTTAAATCTTTAATTTGGTCTTTTATCGACTGCAGGTGATAAAATGAGGGTAAAAAAGTACTTTTGAACTAAATTTCGATTTGTTTCTTGAAGATCTAAGCCAAAAATATCAAAATGTTGACCTTTAAAGATCCCTGATTTTTAGTACACGATATTTGTATACCTTGAACTATAAAATATTTACTAAAAGTATAGAAAATAAATACTTGTTACAAACTGTAAATTATATTAAAACAAAGCAAGCAAATGTTCTGCTATGTATTTATAAAGATGATGAATAATAGGATATACCCTATTTCTGATAATCAAAATAAATGAGCTTTATATGAGAAATGGTGACTCTTTGGACTTCAAACTAGCACAACTTTATCAAAGCTCAGCCGATTTCCACGAGAAATGTCTTATTTTCAACAATATTAACCCTTCTTTAACTTTGCATTTAAATTTTATGCTTTTGAGACAATTTTTTTTTTTTTTAAATTGTCGATTTTTACATAGTTACCCCTTTACATTTTTTGAAAATTTTCAAAAATTTTAAATCATGAATTTAGTCTTTTAATCGACTTCAGGTGATAAAATTAGGGTAAAAAAGTACTTTTGAACTAAATTTCGCTTTGTTTCTTGAAGATCTAAGCCAAAAATGTCAAAATTTTATCCTTTCAAGATCCCTGATTTTTAGTACTCGATATTTGTATACTTTGAACTATCATAGATTTACTAAAAATATAGAAAATAAATTCTGTCGATTTTCCCTAACTGGAATCCCCATTATCCAAAGAAAAAGTTTTAATTTTGCAGACTTCGACTTATGGAATAGTTTTTTAACAATATTGCTATTAAATTTAGTTCGAGTTAGAGATAATTCGAGTAATAAACGTTCGAGTTATGAAAGTTTGACAGGACTTGTTTTTAAATAAAAAATCAGGTGTAAATGTAAATGTAAAGAAGTAAAGTAAGTATGGGCTTTATAATGAAAATCAGTGTTTATTGTATTTATTTGTTGTACTTTGATAGACACAGACTCATTTAACCACAGAAGCGTATACTCGTACTCGTAACTGAACATAACTGATTAAAATGTTGGCCACAAAACGTATTAACATGTCGGCTACAGGAGTTTTCATCCGAAATACTGTTTAGCACCGGGTGGCAGTCGACAGACGAAGGGAAGGCAAATGGAAGACAAATGCTGAAATAAGGAATAGCAAAAAGGCAGTGACAAAATCAGGCAAAAGAACAGACAACACCACAGCAAAGGCAAACATTGAAACAAACAGACAAAACAAATAAGCTAAGCATACAAGTTTATATTGCGGTCGATGATTCACTTCAGCACTGTTACAACCAGTGCTGACACTTCAGCTTTTTTCCAGCTCTGCAGGCTGCAGATAAAAAAATTACTGCAAAGCCATGATAATGAAAAATTTAAAGATAATGATTATTTTATTGTTTTTTAAGCTCCTACAGTCTCAGAGATCTAGGTGTTAATGCAGATGATGTTTATGCGGTTGTTAATACTGATTTGGAGATATATATGTATACGATTTCGGATTTGTACCCAATTTTAACCTATTTGCCTATTTTTAAAAACAACAAAAAAACTATAAAAGCTTCTCATCTGGTTATCTTGCAAACTTTCCAGCTTTTTTTAGCTATATTTTCTTAGGCTCTGAGAAGTTGGCAACACTGGTTACAACAGCCACGACCACGAGACCACGACCAAAGTTGACAGCGACGCGTCGCAGTCGCAGTCGACGTCAACGCTTTGCGGGAACAGTAACGGGACCAGGCATTGTGGGTGCCTCCAGCTCGACCTCTCAGTGACGTTGGGGTTACAAACAATCGTATACTGAGAAAAAGAAAACAAACATTGTAAATCTTCCAGTTTTTATAGAAAGTGTGAACACTTCAATCTCTGTTATTAATTATATTATTATGTTATTATATTCAAATAATAATCCTTATGCTGCCCATTATATTTAAGGCTTTCAATTGGTGTAAGAGTAACTGAAGACTGACTCCGAAAATTATTCTGGGAAGTAAACTGCTCATTATTTTTGTTTATTTTTGTAGACGTGAATTTTGGAATTTCGAAATTTAATACACAGGCTTTTAAGTGAACAATGCAATTGTTTGTCTCAGTGTAAGGGCTCCAGCTCATTGCTCGGCGCCGGTGCTCATAGCTCGGTCTCGGTTATGGCACAGCTGCAGTAGCGCCATTCAAAAATTTTGACATTTTACGCTGCCGCATGAAAGGTCCATGTGGCTAGGCTGTGTCTGCAAAGGTTCCTGATGCTTCTGATGTTGATGCGTGTTTAAACAGGCCGCACCGCAACACACCACCTTGGGTGGCATCTGAGTGTGGGGGGTGGGTGTGAGTATCTCTGCGTGGGTGGACTGTTGTGATAGCAGTGGCCTCCCGCCTGTAGATTTTCCGAAACCTATTTAGTTAATGGATATAATAAATTTTTCTACAAATTGAAACTCGTAATTTCCATTGTTCTCGCGCTGCTCGCTGCTCGCTGTGAGTCGTTTTTCGAGTGTCGTGTGTCGTGTGTCGTGTGTCGTGTGTCGTCGTCAAGAATGTCCTCTGCCTCCGTTTACTTTACCATGCACTTAGAGAAATATGTCATATTATCAGCGGATTGTATCACAAGCGAAACTGATTTCTGTGGCACACCTGTATAACTAGGTAAGTCTGTGCTTATATCTATACCGATTTGTTCCTAAAATCTAACGATTGCTGTGTACTGATGTGTACAATGAGTTTGGTTTAGATCAAAAAAAAAATGTTACTTTTGGAGTCTGGAGCCCCATTTAATAATAGATAAGCATACATGGATCAAAATAATCTTGATTTTAAACATGAGATGGGGATAAGCTTAAAATTTTTTCGACGTGAAAATGCTTTGGTTCAAGATTGAAATAAACTCAAATTTAAGCACTTTTTTCGTTCATAATATCAGAAAGAAAAAACTAATTTTAGAAACATTTCCAAATTTTAATGTTCTTAAACTATTATGCTTCGTTTGTTAACAGAATTGAATCTATCTCAAATTGAACTGGAAGTATTTCCGGAATATCTTCTTTAAAGATGAGCTTTTCGTACTTAGATTGGAATGTTCCGATCTTGGTCGGCTTTTGAAATCGTATGTCCTTGAGTATCCCCTGTTTATGCTCGAAATTCTTAATTTTTTTCTGAGTGTACTCAGGATGCTTTTGAGATGCACCGTCTGGCATGGCTGTGTACGGCTGATGCCAAATTTGATATGGGACGAGAGGACACTGTCGGGACCTTGTTTGCTTGCTTAAGGTGGAGGAGCATAAAACTAGTTTTAATTACGGTAAGTTTTTCGACTCAGTAGCCCACAATGCGTATAAGTGACAAAATGAGTACTCTTGGAAGCATTTGCTTTGGCCTATATGCAGTGCTGCCAGATCGATCCAAAACTGAATCAGTAAAATCATCTTTTCAGGCGATAGCAGATAAGCCACAACATTTTGCAGTGACTAAGCCGATAATCTTTTAACAGTCCTTCAGGGAATATTGTAACAAGTACATCCAGAGATCGCAAATAATAGTCAAAACATATTATCAGAACTGTTTGCGTTATCTGTCAATTGTTTTATGCAGAGCAATAGCCCAAAAGTTACCAAACTGAAGAATGTAATCACTAATTTGTGACGATAATCCAATATATTGTTTGAGTCGAAATAACGAACGTTAGGTTGAGATATCTCCAAAAATAATAAAAAAAAAATGCATATTAAATCCTAATTTTCGATTAATCGTTCCTATGGCAGCTATATGATATAGTAGACCAAATTTGGTCAATATATAAAGGACCACCACAGATGTCTAATTTGTCAGATTGGTTAAGATACCTCATCAAAAAACATCAAAAAACGCGAAATTATTCATACTAAAACATATTAAAAATTAAAAAAAAATCATTAGAGCCGCTTTTTCTAAAACAAAATTAAAAATTTAAAGGTATGCCTGAAAGCCCTTCAAAATACTTTTCCAACGACTTATCTGTAGCTTCTACCGTTTGGATACTGTGGGCGTGTCAATTTTAGAGGTTTTTTTGCGATTTCCCGCTAAACCAGCGGTTTTTTGAAGAGGTCGTAAAACAAACGTTTCTAGTTTTTTGATGGGGAATAGATCCATATTCACAAATATAAGCTATTTCAACGCTTTGATACAAACAAACAAACAAACAAAAGGACTGACTTTTCATCTCATTTTGGGAAGGCGTCTGAATTTTTCAAATTTAATTAACTTTCGAACCAGTGGTCGGATTTTGATAATCGAGGTGTCATTCGACGCGTATTTTTTATAAGAATAATAATAAAATAAAATAATTTACCAAAAAGCCCCAACGTCTCCATTTGCTGCAATCATCTAAATTTCGCCCCTCTCACTTACACCTGATTATCCCACGAACCAGATGAGTTTCCAAAAGTCTTAGTATGCACTTTTGTTAGTTGAAACTATGTGTATGTTATAATACTAGTCGCCTTTCGCACCCTTCGTGATGCTTTCGTCACTAGCGCGGACTGCCGTCCGCAGTGATTTTATAGATGATAAAAGCTTATTGAGCCCGATTTGATATATTTAATCAATTATTGTTTAATCCTACAATGTGCCTACTTATTTTACTTGAAAGCCTTGTTGCTGAAATTTAAATGGGTGAAAATGATGGTATAAGTATGACTGTAGCATAGATATTTATAACTATACTATGTATGTCTGAGCACAGGGAGCGAAAAAAAAACAGTAGAAGAAGAAGAAAAGTTGCTAAGGTCGGAGATGCGAAACAAAATTTGTTTGTGCTCCTTTTGCTTCTCTGTCTCAGGCAGAGGAGTTCTTGGCTTAATGTCTGCTATCATAAATTTTATGCTGGTGATGTTTAATTTGGCAACTGTAACTCATGTCGACTTAGACCTTAGTTTCGGTTATGCCTGTGCCCTTCCTCGTCATTATGTACCCTGTACAGTGTACACTCATGTATTTTTATTGTAGACCGACTGCAAAAACAAGAATAGCAACAACAACTAGGGAACCGACACGTTCCATTGGTATGAGGACGAGTACGAGTGCAAGTAGAAAAAGATGGATTGTTATCGCTCAAGATAACAGCACACCAAGAGGAACCTGGTTGGGGAATGTACGAGTACCTGGCAATCTTACCTGGGCCTAAGCTGCGCCATAATTTCATTAGTGTCCAAGCTGGGGTAATATGAGGGCAACAAACAGCTTGAGCTTAAGTTTGCCCACAGAATAGCTAAAACTTTGCCGTGTTCCCTAAGTACGTGCAAATTTTTCGCCCGAAAATTAAGAAAACGACGCTTTGGTAGAGACAGCAGGGCCGGCCACCGAAATCAGTCTTAGCCTTAGCTTTAGCCTCAGTCTGTGCCAAGGGCGAAGGCAAGTTGCTTGTTAATGGGGAGAACATTCCAACGCGATAGACGGAAGAAGGATTCTTGAAGAACTCTTGGATGATATTTAATATCATTTTATTTGTTCAGTTTTATTCAAATTTACATACATTTTAGTTCCTAATTTGATATTTACCAAAACATTTCATTGTAATTATTGGCCATTATTTTGACGACTGCTTTAAGTTTATGTTAAATTAATTTTGTTATTTTCGGCACTGTGAAGATCTCATTTCCGTGTGAAATCCTGCGGGTTTTGTTGAGATATCTCCAGAAAATTGTATGCTACTTTCATTTTGTAAAGCTTTAGTTGTTATTTAAGTAGACTGTATTGTATAATTCTCGAGCGATTCAGTGTGTATCTGAAACATATATATTACTCAACTCTCGTGACTTGGATTTATATAAATATGTTTTTTACCGATATAATCGCTTTTCCACAAATGATGTAATTTTTTTTTAAATTTTAAATCTTTCAATTACATTTCTCATAATAAAGATATAGTGATATGATATTGTGGTGCTTGCACCTATTCGAGATTTTGGCTTTTCCCTTTCAGGCAAAACTGACTACGCCCTTGGTCTTAGCCACAGAGGCAGACGGTGACGGTGACGGTGACGGTGACGGTGACGGAGGTCAGATCAAAGCCCACTTAACATTTTTAGCTCTACTCATTCGTCTTGTGGAGGGTGAAGCAAAGTTAAGGATAATTTTCTTGCTGGTAGCGTTGCAAGCGCCAATTTGGCTTTTGTACCTCCATCCACCCACTTGCAGGGCACACGGGATTCATAGGGGAAAAGGGATGGGGAAGGCGGCAGAATTGACACCGTTCCAACCCCAACCACGTGCCACAGCATGTGGTCGAGAAACGTTGACTTACACTTGGAATCACAATTTAAATGCCTAAGAAAGGAGAAATTTACAATTTAATCTTGAGAGGCAATTAAGCATATTTAAATATTTTATCATTGCGAATAACATGAGTACGAGTACGAGTCAAAATACTCATACTCATATGAAAGGTTAATGCCCATATCATGCCATAAAATATAGATTCATCAATTCCCTTTATAAGCTGTATGCAGAGTGTTTAAGTGATACCAACACTGAACTTATTCGTATTGTAGTTTTCATCATATGTATTAACATTTATGAGTCATTTAATAAATGATTATTTACGTAGTTATATACGCCATATTGTGAATTATTCATTTCGGGTGCAATTTGTGTAAAATACATAGTGAAAAGTCACATATGTATATGTCTATCTATATATATGGAAACACAGAGAAAAATTCAGTTAATCCGGAAAACCCGATAGTGAAAGTCGAATACAGAACAAAGAACATAATAATCATTATAATATTTACGTACTGCATACAGTGGCTTACAGCTAATTTGGTCCACTACATCTTTAGCTAGCATGCATAGCTAAAGATATGTACATGTATATTAAAAATAAAATGAAATATTTCGCTTGAGTTTGGATATTATTTTACAAATCTTCATTTAATATTTTATTTTTATTTAATAGTGGGTGAATTAAGCTGAGAGCCACTATACGTGCTGCAATGCGATGCGATGCTGTAGGTGGTGACATGAAATTGTTAAATGCACAAAATGAAATGATTTAATTATAACGGACAATAAAACAGGCGAATACTCGCCACACGAGTTATTGTTGTCAGTAAAAGCAAAAGCAAAAGCGACAGCAACTGTTAGGCATGTCGTTAATTTTAATACGGCCATAGCACACTTTTGGTCGTTATGATAACCACCAAAAATGCCAGCAGTCGGATAGATCAGCAGTCAACCAATTACTTAGCCCTACAGTCAGTCAGGCAGTCTGTCAGGCAGTCAGTCAGTCAGTCAGTCAGTTAATCCGCCCACAGATGGGCTGACACTAGAAAGAAAATGTTGCATCACTGAATTGCATATATACGAGTAAAACAAAACAAAACAATTATGAAAAATACAGTTGAGGTGCTCGTCTGTAGAATGCCCAGTACCCGTATATTCGATCCCCATTGCAAAGCTAATTTTATTTTTCTCTATTAAAAAACCTATGGATTTGATATGTGCTCTAGGTTTAAAATAGATCTTGTTATTTGAGTTTTGGTAATCATTTACCGGGGAAGAAGGGAACGTGGAAAGTTTTAACGCAAAGTTAATGCGATTCAACATTGGAGTATTGTCATTAAATCTGGTTAATCTAGTGAATACAATCTAATCTAGAAATACAACAATATCTGCAACCAAAAAATGTGTATCTGGCTATTTTGGTTTTATAAACTCGCTCGAGAATGATATCTGTTCGCTCGAGTGATTGTGCGTCTTTCTGTTGCCGCTTGCCGGATAGAGCAAGCCCTAAATCTCATTGTACCCTTTGGGTACTGGGCTAAATACAAACACAACTGCAACAGCAAGTGCAACACACAACAATTGCAATTAAAATGAGCTCACAAAAATAACAAATGCGACGAGAAACACAAACAATAACAACAGAAAAGAAACTGCAGACAGAATACAATAGAATGAATTCACGTATGCTATCAGCCAATAAAATGGATGTGCAAAAATGGAAATAATTCACGCCAACAAAAACAGCAATGGCAATAACAAGCTGAAAACTGTTAAACAATTGATTAACAACAATTAGCCGCTTATTAAGTTATAATAACAACGCTGCCAACAATATGCCATAAAATAAATCTTTGCTGTGACAAAAAGCCAAAGCTAAAGCCAAAGCAAAAACGCTACGGCGATGCTAACACCACAAACCACAGTGCACAGTGGAAAAGCCCGCTCAAATAGTTGCTTTTAATTCCAATTTCAATTGTTAAATAACTTCTTTTTTTTTTAAATTTATATATTTTATATTGCCACAAATCAAACTATGGCGAAATAAAACAAATATATCTTATATTTTCACGAATTAAATTCAATCGAAATAAAATATATATTTAATATTTCCACGATTTAAATTCAAATTTATTCGTTTTGTTGAAGTAGGTATTACGAAATTTAAATATATTGGATCGTTTTTTATTAAATACTTTGGATGCTCACACATTTAGATGAATTTTTGATGTGTGTATCTTTTGATATCTATCGATTTCGGATCCCATTATAAAAATTTACACAACTGGAAAATTAAATTTAAAAACCTTTTGAGTAATTGGATGTAGTTTACTTACATTCTTGCATTGTTCCTAATTTTTAAAAATAAAAAATTTCAAACAACGAAACGTAAAAATGTATTAATTAAAAAGGTGTATTTTTGAAAAAATAGACAGACGTTATCTTTGCGACTTTTGAAGATATTTATTAATATAAGTTAACCTAGCGGGTTATCCCACTGTGCAATCGTCGCCTCGTCGTGTTGCTGCGTTGCCCTCCGGCAACTCTATCAGTTAGAATGCAATGCCCATAAATTATCCAAACGAACACGCACATGCACACATACACATACAGATCCATACACACACACACACACACACACACACAAACAAAAATATATATATACTTATACAAAAGGGTGTCACCCCGGAAAAATATACAAATTTTTGATGAAGCATATTGGGGGCATGGGGCAGGCTTTGTGGCATTAACAATTTAAATTATCGCCGTCTGCTGTCTGCCGTTGATAATTATTCACGCATTGTGAGTAGTCTTTTTTGCAGCTAATGACACTCTTATATCGTACTCTACGCAAAATATCCAAATACACGCCTAAAATTCCAACTCGTTGCATCGTATCCTGTGCCGCACGACACATGCCCCCATTATGCCACATGCCCCCTTGGCCCCTTGGCTCTATGCTCACTAGCTCAGCCTATTTTAGAGCGGACACGCGCCGGAAGTTTACACTCAATCAGCACATCAATACGGATATGGAAAGTAGATGTAGGTAAACTCGCATTTACCAACGAGGACAGTTCAATACTTTTGTCAATGTCTTTTTGAATACCCTTCGATCTGACTTTATCTGCAGACTTAGCACATGACAATACAATTTTAATTCCTTATTTGGATATTTGAATTGTTGAATTGTCTTATGAAATTTGTAGCTCATGAAAGGAAGACCCCATGTATTGTATACAAATTATGCTTTTTTTAATTTTTTGGCACTAAAATACACCAAATTTACTCGAATATACTAAGCATCGATGCACAATTTTAATGTTTTTTACCGAGATTTTCACTGTAGAAGGAACTACGAGTTTTTTCAAAAAGTGTAGCATACTTATCAGCTTATTGAGTATTTAAAAATTGCTTAGTTCGTATTTTATTTCACTTTAAGAGCCTTGGCATGCAAACATTAAAGCAACATAGGATAATTTAGAAAAGTAGTAATAAAGTCTGAAAGCAGGAAAGTAGGAAAGTAGAAAAATGAGGGAGTAGCTGGAGGGGAGGTCATCGCAACCGCAAACTGACCAACAAATGTGAAAAGTTTTTACTTAAAATTTCGGGACACATTAGAAACAAGCTGGAGGTGTTGCCAATTGGAGCGATCAATAATGCAAACTCGTAGCTCAAACACCTACTTACATACACAAAGACCAACTAAATAGGGTCCAAAACTGACTAACAGCTGACTAACAACCAAAAACAAAAACACATTGACACTCATTCAAGTTGACCTTCTCCAAAGTAATTAAAAGTGACCCTCGGGCTTAGTGCATGGTAATTATTCCACGGAGTCGAAATATGCAGATATGTATATATTTGATTGGATATATGTATATACTTATGACTGGATCAGAATTTCTAGCTAGTGCATAGACTGTACATTAATAAAGGATATTAAATAAAACAAATTTAAATTTGCATCAGACTGAAACCAAACAAAATAATTGTCTTAATATTTTTTTTGTTTAGTTTATTAATATTTTAATAAAACATTAACAGATATTTTTCATTTATGTAGAAAAAAAACTTCTTGATTGTAAGATTATGTTTTTTATATTTCTATAAAATTTGACTATTTTTAATTTTAAGAGCCCCTTATTCTATTATTGTATTTGAGTACTATATGCGAAGACTTATGTATCTTGGTTTTATTTATTCTTTACAAACTAGCGCATACTCGTGTTTAATTCATTTACCATATGTAAACATTTCTTGCGTGCAAGAAGGGGATTCACAAGGACTACAGTCACATCCTCAAATTGCTATAGTTTAGTGTGCTCACAAACATGCACACACATAGACAATATACACACATACCAACAAACATAAAGGAGTGTGCTGAAAGCTGCAAACATTTTGGTTAACGACACTTTTAATCTGTCTTAAGGTATTTAAACTTGGCTAAGCCTCAACACTGACTGACATTTATGGTTTTAAAGCAAGTGTCAAAATGTTTGTTGACGACGATGACCAGGGCACATACAAACATACACACACACACACTCCCAACTCAAAAAACAACAGCAACAATAACAAAACAAAACTCAGGAGTGCTAATTTATTTTGCCTTTTGCAAACGTCTGCGTTGGCCAACAACTTGTGGGATGGCCAACGGCAATATGCAAAGGCAGGGAGACAAGAGAACAGGGGAACAAGAGGAGCAGGGGGACAAGAGGAGCAGGGGACAGTAGGACAGAAATGTTACCGACCTCGCAATTTAGCATTAGTGTTGCATTGGTATATTGCCCCACAAACGACCAAAGTTCAAATACACACACAAATATAAACACAAGCCCACGCACAAAAATTAGGAGACAGATACAAACACAGACACCGATACAGATACAGATACAGATACAGATACAAATCCTGAGGCACGTACAAGTGACCTTTGCGGACAGATTCGCATTAGGCGCTGATTTTGTTACAGTGTCGTCGTCTGTCGCTGGCACGATTTGAAACCCACAATATTCGAAGCGACATAACAACAACAACAAGAAGCGCAACTGTCGAGAGCACTCGACTTTTAAATGACCAGTACCCTTATTCTATTCATCCTAATCATTATAAATGAAGTACACATTTAAGAATACGATAGTAAGCAGACTTGTGCTTATAAGCATTATCTTTACTTTTTAATTAGCATAGAAAAAAGTTGTGCTAATAAAAATGTCATTTCACTAGCACTAAAGTAAGTGAAAAGTCAATTTCACTAGCATTGTATATATACCCATATGTATATGTCTTGTAGTCTCACTAACTTATAAGTCTGTGTACCCATTTTGTGTGTACTGGGCTAACAACTGCTACAACTTACCCCATTCTCCAAGCTCAGATGTCCTTCCCATACATATATTACATATGGGTGTATTAAAATATGTTAGCTCAGTGGGCTTCGTGGGCATTTGTTTTTTTGTAGGCAAGCAGCCATGAGATTTAATTGACCAAGGGATCATAAAGTTTTGCGCTGAAAACATTTGACCCTGATTTCATGACTCAGCAGTGCCATGAATCGGAAGGTCCCTTTCAGAACTGATTTCCACATCTAATAAACTAATACGAATAGAATGTGCTTATTATAAATGCTAAGCGTACGATAACGCACAAATGTGACTTACATAATTATGGAAAAAGCATTCACCCTAACCACACAACATTTATGTGAACTTGTACTTTAATATTTTATATTATGTAATAATAGAATCAACATACTAAACTAAAATTGTATATTTTATTATATTTTACTATCAATAGTTTGATTTTAGCTTGATTCCAAATAGTCTAAAAATTATAATGAAATCATTATCTTATATTGTATTGTTTTATTACATATTTTAATAGGCTAAAAGCAGCGGTGGGAATACCTTTTAAGTGATGCAGGAGAGACGCAAAAGCCCTTGAATGGATATACAAAGTACATACAGCGTTGGAACTTGGAATTACGAATCCAACGAAAAACAAAAGTGTAAGACCGAAATATGGAATTAAAAAGGTTTGACTATTGGACTCGGCTATAAATGATGACCAAACATATTAATATTCATCATTCATGAGCATCGTTATTTTTGCCTGTTCACCCCTATGAAAACTATGAATAAATAAGTAAAATACACTAAATTTCATTTTTCGACTGTCTGAAAATAAGTTGTAAAACTGAGAGTGAGTTATTTTAACAGAATATTTTTTACTACAAAAAAAAACTATGATGAGTGTATTATATGAGTAAAAGTCGAATTTGCAATGCAGAAAGCAGAGAGAAATCTCGAAAGCGAAGTAAACTACAAGTTGATTTGAGGTTAATTCAAAACGTGAAAAAGGAAATGTACGTCGACGAGAGAGCGGGACGCGCGTGTCCTTGATGTATCACTTCCGGTGTCTGTTAACTTATGCCATAAATACGCACAACGACCAACAGCACACGCGCCAAGGCAATACCATATCGCCTTACCATATACCAGTTGGCCATCGCTCCATATTGCCGCCCAACTGGGTCCGGTCCGGGCCGAGCCAACGTCGCACAGTGGGGAAAACCGCTGGAAAAGCTGCTTTTAATTCAAGCTTTGACTGATGAATATGGTTTTTATTTTTTAGCTATTGTATTCGATAACCAATACTCCAAGCATCTTATCGACAATTTTTGTTTTTATTTTAATATCGTTATTCATACAGCTTTAAGTTTTCAAAGCAACAAATATTTGGGTTACTTTAGAAAAAAAAAAATGTTGAGCAAAACATTTAAAAGTTTGTCGGATGCTCACAGTCTAAGTTGATTTTTCGTGGTGTGTATCTTTTAATTTCAATAAGTATCTAGTCAAAATCTGTTTTATTTTGATCCAATTCAGGCACAAATAAGTCAATTTGCTGAAATCCAATAATTTGGAATTTATTTGTTCCTATTTTTTAAATGAAATATAGTTAAAAACAAACTAAAATAAAAAAAATTAAATTACCTACTAAAAAAAGACAGAGAGTCGATATCATTGCTACTTTCGAAGAACTTAGTTAGTATAAGCTAATCTAGCTGTTTTTCCCACTGTACGTCGGGCCAACAGACTAAAATGACGCGGCAGTGGCCGCACATTGAAACCATTTGATGGCAACACGTCTTTTTGGTATTTTCACACGCTTGAGCATCACATTGGATTCAACATCACGTTTTAGTGAGGCCCCACACTTGCATAGCGGAACCGCCTAATATGCTTACGCTCCCCAGCGGGGGTGGCGGGGGTAAGGGGAAATGGGCGGTGGAATGGTGGAAAGGCTCTAGCCAAAGCTGGAACTGAAGCGAGTTGATAGACGAACGCGGCGTAAAATTTAACCCTTTTTTGCTCGTCGCTTTAAAGCGCAGAGTCACCTACACTGACATCACTTTGACTGCATATACAAACTTATATATTCTCTAATTTTCACATGTTCATTGGCCCAGTATCCAAAGCGTACACAAGGCTATTGGGCTTGTGACGATGTCTGTCGGTCGGTATGAGCACTAGTAATGGAAATTCCAAGTGTGCATCGAGTTCCAATTGTAAAACACTTTGTACTTAATCTGCTAACTTGAACTTATTCTTTGCTTCAGCTAGAATTAAAGCTAGATGTAATTTATTTAAATCGTTCATTTTAAATCGTAGTACCAGATATTATGAAATATCAAATCGTTATAAGAAAACAAAAACAAAACAAAACAACCAATAAAATAAACAACATTTTATCGTACCATTTATTTAGAATGATGACAATACTTCAACTAATAGAATTTTATATTTATTTTTCCATTTTCTATTTGTATTATTTTTTTTTTTAAACATGAATCTTTTTTGTAAAAATATTACATCATTTAAGCAAAAGAAAGGGAAGGGTTAATCACTTTTTTATCTTTTTTTTTTAATACAGTGCCAAAAAACAGGAACTGGGTCTCTAACAGTCGAGCAACTCGACTTTAACGTTGTTTCTTGTATGTACTTGTTAACGCCTAAATGTCCATGTTTATAAGTATAAACTGGAATATTATTTTCCCCTCTTTGGGGTTGACAACAGGGTGCCCAATTCTGACACTAAGTTTATTTAGGAAATTATAATAAGCCACTCTGGGGCGCCTTATACAGTGACAGTGGTCGCAGCAAAGCAAAAGTTTAATACTATGGGTATCAAAAGTTTGGTCAGGGTGAGATTTCCAACAAATTGTTTGCAGAATGTTATTTCGGCTGGTGTGCGTGCTTTGTTCTGTATAAAACACCGACTTTTTCATTGGCAAACATTTCTGTAAAAAGTTGAATATACTGGTAGATTGTTCGTTGACTGTCGCAGTCTAACTGTATATAATATTTAAATTTGTATATGGCACACAAAGTCGTCCTTAGTTGAGCTGTGAAACTTTAAGAGATAAGACTTTTTACGTATGTGCATACATACATACATAATCCATACATATCTTGTTTCCCACTTCTGCGAATTCTACTATATAATTTATGTATATATGTATATTGACAAGCTCTCACCGAATATGCTACACTATAAATAATTCGATGTTTCATTTCCCATTTTTTCGGCCGGTATAGTTTTGTTTTTATTTTTTCAAAATATTAAATCTTAAATTTGTAGGTTTAATATTAAGAGTAATGGCAAATTGTTTCAGTAAACTCAAATTGTGTGATCCCGGCAGAGTAGCAAGAAAAGACATGACAACAGTTAATAAGATAAGCTATGGGCCTCAATGCAACTAATGCAATTTATACGCTTCAGTAAAAGCACAGAGATGACATAGCTGACAAGCACGGGGAAGTCGAGGTCGAGTGTAGCCGATAGCAATCTGAGACTCAATCAGCCGTGCAATAAAATTCTCGGAGCAAATGGATTTCCTCATACTCGTTCTTGTAAAAATGCAGAGGTCTTAGTGCTTGGTGCACCACAAAATGTAATTAGAACATCTCAGCCTTGGCTTTATATTAATAATGTAATTAAGTTCCGTGTAGGATATTGGGTGGTAGAAGTTTACTGTTAAAAAATACCGGTTTCTATTCTTATAATAAAATAATTCGTCTAATTGAATATTATTAAAATAAGACCACTTTAAAGAAAAAAGTACGTGATATATAAATTTGACTGTTTTCTCTTCATAAAGATATTTTGAATTTTAAAACAGACCTTTTTAATATGTGTGTACGTTATATAATTTCATTGTTTCAGCGATGAAGGAAAACAAGAATAAATATGTTGATACTCATACAATAATTAGTGTTTATTATGATTACTCAATTGATGATTGATATTACATGAAAAACTCATTTATAAAGGACAAAAATCACAATCACTTATAGAGAGGTAAATTAGATGTTTATAATCGAATGTGTATTTGAACGCTTAGTGATAGCTCAATGTCTATTTGGCTGTTAAAATTATTTGGAATGCATTGATCACACGAGGTAAAAATGACAGCAACGTTAAGGCTAAAGTAATGTTATACAATACCATTATTTGAGAGACTTAAATTGCATTCGAAATTAAAGTTAAAAATTCTCCACAAATTTACTTGAATCCATTTGAATGTCGTCATAACTTTTATAATAAATTTAACAAGCTCGCTCCTCTCCGAGTGTTCGAGTATACTATGAATATTTTGTAAGTCGTTTGCCATTAATGGCCATAACAGTTCAATAACACAAGATAATGCATTTTCAGAACCAAAGCGTATAGTAATTTAAAAATTTTCATTTTTTTTGCTTTTTTTTCTCTTTAACTTTGTGCCAAAATTATTTGGCAATGACTGAGACCCAAGCGAAAAAGCAGGTGTACTTACTGCTGTTTGAGAGCACAACGGAAAGCTACCCTATCTACTACTGAAAAGACAATTTGACGTAAAATGTATAGAAATTAATGTCGAATTTAAAAGTGCAAGTTGAATAAAAGTTCTATGTACATTGAAAAAAACGGCCCTATACTGAACACAATACGGATCATTAATTGCTTTATTTCTTAAGATACATAGCTCCCTTATGCAGCCAATTTCAGTGGTTGCACGGTATACACATCGTAGCAGAAACTCCCCCGGGAGATATAATTTTAATTTCTGTGAGATTTTTGTGAAACGCTTTTCGTTTTCGTGTTCCTTCCCCCTTTATAGGTTGCATGCAAAAGACTGTGAAACCTTAAGCAGTGTTTATGCCCGACAAATGCGAATCTGACAAAGGTCGGCTGGGTATTATGCTTATTGTGCTTTGATAGCTTCAACTGGTCGTTAAATAAATTTCCCCCTCCGAGGGAGAGCAGACTGTGGACAATTAGCCCGTCGGCTGGTAAAACGGACAGAAAACAGAAGGAAAACAGACAGAACAGAAATCAAAAGTGTCATCACATGGTGAACCTTGTGCTCATCTGCTTTCCTGATTTTCTGTAGCTTTTCTGCTTAGCAAGATAGAAGCAGTATCTGTCTATTGAGGCAGCCTGTCGTATGAATAGTTAATGTCTTATCCACAAGGATGTCTTGCCCACATACATGCCGCCCACATGCATACAGACGTGTGCAAAATATTAAAAACACCTTCCCCTAATAAAGATAAGTATTATTGGCTCGATCGCCAAACCTTAATCCACAGGAGCATCATTGGTAAGATGTTAAGACAGAAACGAAAGATGCCACGACCAGAAAATGATGGCAAGAAAAAAAAAGAAATATGAAAAATAGGTCACTCTCAGAAGCCGCTTTTATAATGTCCAGATGGGCGAACCTCACAAAGTGGTTTTACTGCTGCAGGAATCAAAGAAACATCGATATCTTATTTGTTCTTACTTTTGAAACACCAAATTTTCAAGTTAATACAACAAAGCTGTCAAGATTATAAAATATGGATATCTCACAAAATAAAACAAGGTAATTGGGCAAACTATACTGTTCTTATTATTTTGCACACGTGTGTACATCGTACGTCGCATTCGTATTCCTATTCATATTGTCCAACTGCTTTCAGCTTAAGTTCATGGGCTGCTTTTGTTTGTCGACTGCACCTGGACGCCGTACAGTGGCTGAGGGCAATTAATAATAGCTTCAAATGAAATGTATTAATTTTAGAAAGCAAGGAAATTTTAAAGTAAAGTTAACGCCACACTTATCTTAAAAGTAGTTTATATTTAAATCTTATAATTTATAAAATAAAAACATTTATAATTCTAATTCTAGTTAATAATAGTCATAATTTTACTCGATTATATTACTTAAAGCTTTGAGATTTTTCTGTTGGAAGTCTTACATTGTGGTGAGTGCAGTAAAACAAAAATTTTTTAAGCTTTCACTTAAAGAGCATAAAATACGTAAATTTAAAAAAGATACAACGAATATTTCTTCCTCGTCAATATTTTCAAAAATATGTGATCAAAAATAGGGAAACATGAATTTTTACAGATTGACAGAATAAACCACTGTACCTGGTTGACAACAAGGTGGACAAAGTCATGCAAGGCAGAATTGCATTGACTCCATCTTCATCTCCATCTCCAACTCCATCTCCATCTCCATCTCCATCTCCCGTTTGGTACTTGCTTAAGACCAACACTTTGCCAAGGACTGCAGTGAAAGCTGTTGGTTCCGTCATAAGCATTAACAATGCCGGACAACCAACCCGACCGAACCGGGTCCGGGAGTTGTGTGTATTGCGTTGTGTGTTGTAAAATTTTGCACTGCAGTTTATGCAAAGTTGCTGATAGCAATTTGCAAATTTAATGGCGTGAACAAATTCAATCAATGTATGCAAACAATGACACCGACTTGGACTTGGACATTGGCAATGCCAACATTGGCCTAACACTTATCCTATAATTCTGCCTCTCCCTCTCTTTCCCCCTCTCTCTCTATCTCTCTTTCTAGCTCTTTTTGCAGCTGGCTGTTGTCTGCGAGCATTGGCAATCAAAATCGTTGCATGTTGTCAGAAGTAAATGCATTTTAGTTAAAACTGCAAAAGGCAACAATAATCAATGTTTTGGCATCGTCTATTGGTGATAAGTAATATGTCTGCCAGTCTGCAGTCTGCCGTCTACTGTCTACACTGCTAAAAAAATCAAGCACGTTCAGATTTGAATTAAGTACTTACGGTGTCAAAAGTTCAATGGTCTTGATTCAAGTACTAAATTCATAAATCAGGCTTCGGGCCTTATTTTAGTTTTATTTAAGACCATTTTTTGTAGAACAAAGCATTCCACATTTTTCCGAGTGTACTGGCCACTGTGTGATGTCTGCTATCTGCTATCTTGTGGCAACCAGCTGCAAGCAGTCATTCTTCCCATTAGACCAGAACGGGCCGGTCCGGACCGGACCGGACCAGACTAGTGTGCTGCCATAATTGTTTACACTTGCCAACTGAGGATGTTCTTGGCACGCATCTATGCGGTAAATTTGACAGGTGTACGAGTCCGAACGAGAACGAGTCTGAGAATATATTCTCGTAGGTACTTGTAGTTATCGCTGACCGCGCTTGTTTTCCTGCTTCATATTTTCTTTTGAAACAATCACACATCAGTTGAAATATCAAAAGTGTGTGTATCATTTTTATGACTTTCCTTTGCTGTTGCAGCTCCCAGCGCCACAAAGTCGCACAAGCCAAATTCTGCAATAACAAAATTTGAGGCTCGCGCTGACGGGGACTTTTTTAATATTTCGTGACCACCACAGACTTAAGCATTACATACATATGTACATACATCTATGCACATTAACCGTAAAAGGCCTGTCTCCATCACCGCGAAAAATTTATGGCAGGAATTTGCTAGTTATTTATTTTTGGGACATAACTAAAACAGTGTAACCATGTACGTAAGACTTGTGACCATATACCTAAAACGTGCATGGTCACTCTGTCGAATGAGCTGTGTATTTGGCTTAGTTTTTCATTAGACACTCCCGTAATAATTGGTAGCAGTATATCCCTGAGCTGTGAATCAGCTGTTCCCTCAGTCCACAAACGCAATCGATAGGCCAGTTTTCGATATAATTTGTGAATTTCGTTTACGTTGCTGGATACTCAACAAAACGAAAACGTAAAATAAAAATTCCTGGCGCAGTTTTTTTTATATGAAGTTTATCAGTGATTTTTATTTTCCGCAGTGCTGGATACCCGGCTTTACCAGAAGTAAGGTAAATCCCTTTAGCAGGTAAATCCTACATAGCAGAAAATTTTCTTGTTTTGTTTAATTATTATTTTCAATTTGTATCAAGTATTTAATTTCTATACCCTTAGTAAATCTATGATAGTTCAAAGTATACAAATATCGAGTACTAAAAATCAGGGATCTTTAAAGGTCAACATTTTGATATTTTTGGCTTAGATCTTCAAGAAACAAATCGAAATTTAGTTCAAAAGTACTTTTTTACCCTTATTTTATCACCTGAAGTCGATTAAAAGACTAAATTCATGATTAAAAATTTTTGAAAATTTTCAAAAAATGTAAAGGGGTAACTATGTAAAAATCGACAATTTTAAAAAAAAAAAAAATTGTCTCAAAAGCATAAAATTTAAATGCAAAGGTAAAGAAGGGTTTATATTGTTGAATATAAGACATTTCTCGTGGAAATCGGCTGAGCTTTGATAAAGTTGGGCTCGTTTGAAGTCCAAAGACTCAACATTTCTGATATAAAGATCATTTATTTTGGTTACCAAATATAAGATATATCCTTTTATGCATCATCTTTATAAATACATAGCAGAAAATTTTCTTGCTTTGTTTTAATATAAATTTCAGTTTGTAATAAGTATTTATATTCTAGACTTTTAGTAAATCTATTATAGTTCAAAGCATACAAATATCGTGTACTAAAAATCATGGATCTTTAAATTTCAACATTTTGATATTTTTGGCTTAAATCTTCAAGAAGCAAATCGAAATTTAGTTCAAAGTACTCTTTTACTTTAATAGTTCATTTAATAGTTCTTTAATAGTTCAAGGTATACAAATATCGTGTACTAAAAATCAGGGATCTTGAAAGGATAAAATTTTGACATTTTTGGCTTAAATCTTAAAGAAACAAAGCGAAATATAGTTCAAAAGTACTTTTTTACCCTAATTTTATCACCTGCAGTCGATTAAAAGACTAAATTCATGATTTAAAATTTTTGAAAATTTTCAAAAAATGTAAAGGGGTAACTATGTAAAAATCGACAATTTTTTAAAAAAAAAAATTGTCTCAAAAGCATAAAATTTAAATGCAAAGTTAAAGAGGGTTAATGTTGTTGAAAATAAGACATTTCTCGTGGAAATAGGCTGAGCTTTGATAAAGTTGTGCTAGTTTAAAGTCCACAGACTCAAACTTTCTCATATAAAGATCATTTATTTTGGTTAAGTCCTGTCTCCAGCACCGCGAAAAATGTATGTCAGGAGTTTGCTAGTTATTTCGTGTGTGTGGGTCATAACTAAGCCAGTGTAACCATGTACGTAAGACTTGTGACCATATACCTAAAACGTGCATGGTCACTCTGTCGAATGAGCTGTGTATTTGGCTTAGTTTTTCATTAGACACTCCCGTAATAATTGGTAGCAGTATATCCCTGAGCTGTGAATCAGCTGTTCCCTCAGTCCACAAACGCAATCGATAGGCCAGTTTTCGATATAATTTGTGAATTTCGTTTACGTTGCTGGATACTCAACAAAACGAAAACGTAAAATAAAAATTCCTGGCGCAGTTTTTTTTATATGAAGTTTATCAGTGATTTTTATTTTCCGCAGTGCTGGATACCCGGCTTTACCAGAAGTAAGGTAAATCCCTTTAGCAGGTAAATCCTACATAGCAGAAAATTTTCTTGTTTTGTTTAATTATTATTTTCAATTTGTATCAAGTATTTAATTTCTATACCCTTAGTAAATCTATGATAGTTCAAAGTATACAAATATCGAGTACTAAAAATCAGGGATCTTGAAAGGATAAAATTTTGACATTTTTGGCTTAAGTCTTAAAGAAACAAAGCGAAATTTAGTTCAAAAGTACTTTTTTACCATAATTTTATCACCTGAAGTCGATTAAAAGACTAAATTCATGATTTAAAATTTTTGAAAATTTTCAAAAAATGTAAAGGGGTAACTATGTAAAAATCGACATTTTTAAAAAAAAAAAATTGTCTCAAAAGCATAAAATTTAAATGCAAAGTTAAAGAAGGGTTTATATTGTTGAAAATAAGACATTTCTCGTGGAAATCGGCTGAGCTTTGATAAAGTTGTGCTAGTTTAAAGTCCACAGACTCAAACTTTCTCATATAAAGATCATTTATTTTGGTTAAGTCCTGTCTCCAGCACCGCGAAAAATGTATGTCAGGAGTTTGCTAGTTATTTCGTGTGTGTGGGTCATAACTAAGCCAGTGTAACCATGTACGTAAGACTTGTGACCATATACCTAAAACGTGCATGGTCACTCTGTCGAATGAGCTGTGTATTTGGCTTAGTTTTTCATTAGACACTCCCGTAATAATTGGTAGCAGTATATCCCTGAGCTGTGAATCAGCTGTTCCCTCAGTCCACAAACGCAATCGATAGGCCAGTTTTCGATATAATTTGTGAATTTCGTTTACGTTGCTGGATACTCAACAAAACGAAAACGTAAAATAAAAATTCCTGGCGCAGTTTTTTTTATATGAAGTTTATCAGTGATTTTTATTTTCCGCAGTGCTGGATACCCGGCTTTACCAGAAGTAAGGTAAATCCCTTTAGCAGGTAAATCCTACATAGCAGAAAATTTTCTTGTTTTGTTTAATTATTATTTTCAATTTGTATCAAGTATTTAATTTCTATACCCTTAGTAAATCTATGATAGTTCAAAGTATACAAATATCGAGTACTAAAAATCAGGGATCTTGAAAGGATAAAATTTTGACATTTTTGGCTTAAGTCTTAAAGAAACAAAGCGAAATTTAGTTCAAAAGTACTTTTTTACCATAATTTTATCACCTGAAGTCGATTAAAAGACTAAATTCATGATTTAAAATTTTTGAAAATTTTCAAAAAATGTAAAGGGGTAACTATGTAAAAATCGACATTTTTAAAAAAAAAAAATTGTCTCAAAAGCATAAAATTTAAATGCAAAGTTAAAGAAGGGTTTATATTGTTGAAAATAAGACATTTCTCGTGGAAATCGGCTGAGCTTTGATAAAGTTGTGCTAGTTTAAAGTCCACAGACTCAAACTTTCTCATATAAAGATCATTTATTTTGGTTAAGTCCTGTCTCCAGCACCGCGAAAAATTTATGTCAGGAGTTTGCTAGTTATTTCGTGTGTGTGGGTCATAACTAAGCCAGTGTAACCATGTACGTAAGACTTGTGACCATATACCTAAAACGTGCATGGTCACTCTGTCGAATGAGCTGTGTATTTGGCTTAATTTTTCATTAGACACTCCCGTAATAATTGGTAGCAGTATATCCCTGAGCTGTGAATCAGCTGTTCCCTCAGTCCACAAACGCAATCGATAGGCCAGTTTTCGATATAATTTGTGGATTTCGTTTACGTTGCTGGATACTCAACAAAACGAAAACGTAAAATAAAAATTCCTGGCGCAGTTTTTTTTATATGAAGTTTGACAGTGATTTTTATTTTTCGCAGTGATGGATACCCGGCTTTACCAGAAGTAAGGTAAATCTTTTATGCATCATCTTTATAAATACAATTTGTAATAAGTATATATTTTCTATACCTTTAGTAAATCTATTATATTTGGAAGTATACAAATGTCGAGTACTAAAATAAAGGGATCTTTAAAGGATAAAATTTTGACAATTTTGGCTTAAGTCTTAAAGAAACAAAGCGAAATTTAGTTCAAAAGTACTTTTTTACCCTAATTTGATCACCTGAAGTCGATTAAAAGACTAAATTCATGATTGAAAATTTTTGAAAATTTTCAAAAAATGTAAAGGGGTAACTATGTAAAAATCGACAATTTTAAAAAAAAAAAAATTGTCTCAAAAGCATAAAATTTAAATGCAAAGTTAAAGAAGGGTTTATATTGTTGAAAATAAGACATTTCTCGTGGAAATCGGCTGAGCTTTGATAAAGTTGTGCTAGTTTAAAGTCCACAGACTCAAACTTTCTCATATAAAGATCATTTATTTTGGTTAAGTCCTGTCTCCAGCACCGCGAAAAATTTATGTCAGGAGTTTGCTAGTTATTTCGTGTGTGTGGGTCATAACTAAGCCAGTGTAACCATGTACGTAAGACTTGTGACCATATACCTAAAACGTGCATGGTCACTCTGTCGAATGAGCTGTGTATTTGGCTGTAAATCAACTGTTCACTCAGTCCACAAACGCATTCGATAGGCTATTTTTCGATATAATTTGTGGATTTCGTTTACGTTGCTGGATACTCAAGCGAAAGCGTAAAATAAAAATTCCTGGCACAGTTCTTTTATATGAAGTTTGACAGGAATTTTTATTTTCCGCGGTGGTGGTTACCCGGCTTAAGACGTTTAAATGTGATAAAAAAAAATAAAACTAAAAAAAAGAAAACAAGAAGGGGAATCCACAATGTAGATTTGATACCCTTGCAGACCCGTGTGATAAATCGTTCTTAATTTTAGTTAGTTCGCCTGAGAGGTCTAAAAAAATGACGATGCTGTTCATCCTAAATAGGGATTTCGCTGGTTCTGCAATCTTTATTTTTTAAGCATTACATATTTTAGGACTAAATTATATATATCATCCTCTGCAAAGATATCAAAATTTATGCATATTGTCAATCTGCAAAGCACTTGTAAAATATGCATGCAATTTTTTTCTTCCGTGTTTGTCTTAGAAACTGCCATACACAAATTTGTCTTTCTAAGCGGATCTAATGACAACTCAACTTAAAACTTGCCCAACAAAGGCCAAAATACTAGTAGGGAAAAGTAAAGAAAATCCTTTGTAAATTATTACGAAAAGCCAGCTGCAAATTAATGATAACGGCACCGCCTCATACGCAAGGGGAGCACACTCACATCCTTAAGTCTTTTCATACGTAGGTGGGAGCATAGACAGGAGCTTGTACAGTGTATACAGAGAGAATATACTTTTCTGCACCACCGAGAGTTCATACATAGCGAAGGAGTATCGAATGAACTCAACTAGAGGATACCCGTTAGGCACAGCGAAGGTTTGATGCCCTTGTAGAAAGCTGCATTTAATGAGATTTAGCAAACCATATTAAGTTAAATTTGATTTGAATGTATAATACAAGAGAAAATTTCCAAACTGGGATTTTAGTTGGGATATCTTGAAAAACGACAACAATTTTCATACAAAATCTTAGTTTTCGACTAATCGTTCCTATGGCAGCTATATGATACAGTGAACCGATTTCAATCAGATTTGGTCATACTGAATCTTAATTTTTATGAATCGTTCCTATAGCAGCTATTGACAGACTGGTTTCAACCGAATTTGGTCAGAATATATAAGACCACCCCAGATGCATATTCTATAAGATTAATTGAGATATCTCAAAAAACAAAAAAGTTGTTCTTACTAAAGCTTGATTTTCGACTGGGTAAGGTATCCAGAAACCTACGTACCAAGTCTAAAGTCTCACTTATAGTTCTCTAAGATCGACGCGTTCAAACACACGGAGAGACAGACATGGACTTGTGGACATGGCGAAATCGATTTGTCTGTTCATACTGATCAAGAGCATATATACTTTATGGGTTCTTCCACACCCCCTTCTGCCTGTTACATACAGTTCACAAAACCCCTATACCCATGTTTTCCCATTTTAATAGGCACAGGGTATAAAAATTAGTACGTTGAGCGGTGGTGTCCAAACGCACACAATCAAACATTACCCGAAACGCAAAGAATTTCCATTGAAAGAATGAAATAAGCGCATATTTGAAAGGAGTCAGAGCGTAAGTAAAAGGTCATGTATAATTAAATGCGCTTCAAGCTCTGTCTTCATTAAATGCATCAAGGCGATTGATCTTATTCATCTTGCTCAGCCGAAACTTTTAAAATTCTGAGTGCCCACACGACACCATCGGCTTTTATTAAACAAAAAGTTTCGGTGAAAAAACGATCATCTGAAGGAACTTTAACATATGGTAAATATTAACGGTGTCTACGTTTGAAGGATTTTGAAATCATTAAATCAACAGGTTTTCAGTCAAAGCTAAAATTACGAAAAATGTATCATTCAAAATTTGTTGTTTGTTTCTTGTTGTTGTTCAAATATATGATGGCCTGGAAATTTAGCAACGCCAATTATGTTGAACCAATGAAACATGGGAGACGTTCTGTTAGAAACGTGGCCATGATAGATGCACTACAGCTTCAAAGTGAATCTATTCAGATTAGCAAGAAACTAGCTCAAACTAACAGCAACTCGAGCTTGAGCAACATCAATGATGATGAGTTCCGATTTCTAGTAACCGGCGGTTACCGTCCCGAGAATAATGTTCTCGTCAAATACGTTGTGTCGGTGCGCACAGCCAAGGAACGTAAGTTCTTTGGCGATAATCACTTCTGCGGCGGAGCTATAATCTCGACGAAATCGATTTTGACGGCAGCACATTGTCTATATATTGGGTAAGAAACCATTATTGCCCTTTTTTCTTATTGGGCTCAGGGTATAAAAGAAGGTCAGCTATGTTGTGTGCAAAATTTACCCTACTGCCTGTTACCATTTGAGCTTCAGAATGATCAGTCAGTAAGTCATTCAGAACAACGATATTTAAAGGCAAGACTTTTAAAAAAGAACAATAAATTACCGATAACTCTTCCAATAATTTTGAAAATATCGCCTAACTAACGACAAATTATTGTAAAACAACAAAATAAATTAATTAACTGGAAAAGATTTTCTTCAGATTTGGGATCCAATCCGGAAAATCTATTCAAAATCAATTTTAAAATCTCACGTATACTTAAACATGTTTTCAACCGGCACATTTTTAATTCGATCCCGACTTTTACAGTGGGACCAAACTGCGAGCTAACCGAGTAAAGATCGTTGCTGGCACCCCTCGTCGGCTGGTGCAGACTAAAAATACTCAAGAATTAATAGTGGAGAAAATAAAACCGCATCCAAAATACTCCCACACGCTCCTTACCAATGACATTGGAATTATTAAGCTTAAAGAGCCGATTCGGATAAACCAAAATTTTGCTACTATTATTCCAATTAATGACCGGGATCCAAAGGCTGGGCAACTGTGCACAGTCGTAGGATGGGGAACAGTTATTCAGGTAGGTTAATCACAATATATCAACGGTGGGCACCAAGTTTCAGTCGAGAGCACTAATATCATAATTTGGTAGTAGTACTGAATATATGCATGTATTTTTTTGTTATTGTAAGCTCGCTCGATATCGGCACCTGTTCTCCCGAGTGCCTGTGCGTCTCTCTAGCGCCACTTATTAAGACATAACGGAAAGAGCACTGGGAACTAAAAGAGCAAAGCGTGCCTACCGCTGTTATATATTCATAACTACTGACTCACATTTTGTGGGATTGACATATCGGATTGACTTTTTTAGTACGGTCCTACCCCTGATGAGGTGGTCAACGGGGATGTGACTATTAATACGAACGCGTATTGCTCCAATATTCCGGGCTTTAAAAAAGGCATGTTATGCGCATCCAATGCAAACGATTACGAAGTGGACAGCTGCCAAGGGGACTCGGGTGGACCCCTAATATGCGACAACAAGGTGGTGGGCATTGTCTCCTTTGGAACTGGCTGTGGTGAACCCGATTCGGCTGGTGTCTACACCGATGTCTACTACTTTCGCGATTGGATAGGCCGCAATGCCGTGTGCCGCCTTACAGTACAATTTCTACACTGGTATCAAATACTCCTGATCCTACTGGCACTACTTACATTTCCTTGAGCTGATTCACATGTACATATGTAAATGAATTTTAATTTATAAATTTTCTATTCCACATAAACTAGTTTTATTTTTTAAAACTAAATTGATTTTCATACGGTGTATCATTTGTTACTCAGAAGCAGATTGAGGTAGAAAGTCAGCAAGTTTTGCTGCTTCCTCTACAGAAACAGCGAAATTCACAGCGGAAACATGTTGATTGAATATCTGAAATCCAATTAGTAACCACATACATATGTTCGCACACACATACACGCAATCACAAATACAAATACAAATACAAATACAATTAGAAAAGGCAACAATAACAAAGACGGAAGGCTTTTGCTTCATTTTGTCGTAATACAAGTCACGCACACGCTCGCATAGTCATGTCATTTTCACACAGGACTCTAGAGGGACACTCACACAACCAATCAGACACACACACACACGCAGACACACACACATGCCCAGACACATCCACAGACAATCAGTTTGTCATTTCATATTCGCATTGTCTACTGTTCAAGTGTTCATAATGAATTTAATCGCGTATGTTTATTGCTCACTTTTACTGCTGGCAGCACTCTTACCCCACATACACAAATACATCGAGAAAAGCATACAGTCCAGAGATGTGTGAACATGCAGAAAACATACATACATCAAATTCACACGCGCGCCCTGCTCACGTACATATAAATCAACTGATATATGCTAACATATGCAAGTAAGTGTGGACGTACTTGTAGTCAGATACACAGTACGTCAAGTAATTGTTCGGACCTGTTCTAACCGTAAGCCACTGTAATAAAAAGGGAATTATATTATATTCTTTACCCGGATACCCGGCTTAAAGGTTAATTTGCATCCGATTGTTCCTATATCAGCTTATGATATAGTAATTCGACATTGACCAAATTTGGTCAGTATATTACACACAGTGCCAAATATACAATCCGTAAGGTTGGTTGAGATATCTTAAGAGAGAAAAAGTTTTTCATACTAAACAATACCCTCAACCTTGACCCCGAATTTGACCGACTTAAAGAGTCAAGGGTAGAATTTCGCAAAACGCCGTCTTATTGCACGGTACAATTTTCTCAACTATGTTGTGTGCAAAATTTAACTTTCTATCTTTAACAGTTTGGCCTACACTTTGATTGCCAGTCAGTCAGTCTGTCAGGATAAAGAGTTTTATATTTCTATATATTTATTTCGGTTCCGGTTCCGGTTCCGGTACTACATTTGAAAGGGTTAATTTCGGTTAAGAGTTCCGTTTACGGTTTTAATCCCTGATTTTTTCAAAGCAATTCATATACAAACCTGCATTCCTACTTACTGTGAAGCAATTACAATTGATTTGAGGTGAAACAAAATTCATGTAATTGCTTATCAATGTTTATTTTTTTACTTTGTTTTATAAGCCTTAAGAAAATATTATAAAATAAGAAAAGCAAATGACAACTGAATTTAAATACATATGTATGTGAATTTTTTTCTTTGTAAACTAAAGAAACGTTACGTGTAAAGCTATAGTAAAATAGGTAGAAAAAATTCAAATTCAAAACAATAATCCTTGTTGTCCAAATTTGAATGTGCATTTTCTTTGTTGCGAAAGAAATTACTCGACGAACTGTATGTAAGAGAAACATTTCCACAAGTTGTTTTGCAGCGAACGTCATCGTTATTGGGACTTCAAACTGATGGCAAGACGAGTTCTTTATCATTCACCACGTTTCTTCTACTGAGCTCTTTTGGTGTTTCTTCTTGCTTGCCAAGCTCGCTTGTCAGTGTTGCTTTTGCATATTGATTTATCATTGCTGTTCCTGTATTGTCATTGCTTGTTGGTCTATGCCAAAAAGCATGTTGTCTTGGCCTCGTTCAGTTCCTTGGCTTGTTGCCCTTTTTGGTGCCCCTCCCCCTGCCTTCCGAGAGCAGCACAGTGAGTAAATTGTTTGCATATATTAGGCACATGCCTCAAATTGCATTTCAAATGAAGTTCATTCGAAAATAATTGCAGTTTAACTTTATTGTCGTGGCTGCTCGCAAAATTGCTTGTTTGCTTTTGCACTTGCTTTTGTTTCTTCTGTACGCCTTGTTGGCAATTTCCAAGTGGCAATGAAAATCAAATGGGCGGACCAAAATCTAATGTTAAACGTGCGCTCCTCATACACATTTATACACAATATAAGTACGATATATGGAGGAATGACTGTACGTGTGTGCACTTGTATGAATTTTCAGTTGCCTCTGTCAATTGAATTAATTGTTCGATTCAGAAATAATGAATAACAAATAAGTATGTGTTTTACTGAATTCTTAATTTGAACATCATAAAGTTACCAAGCTCAGGGTGAATAACAAGCCATAAAGGGATTAATAGCCATAAATATCTCAACACACATAAAACTTGTTTTATTCAAAGTCATTCAATTTAAAACTGCTTCACAATAAAACACTCAGAAAAAATTCCTCTAAAATTGTGTCAGTATTTTAACACTAATTAACACACTATAACTGTAAGAGCATCTACAACAAAAGTCTACCGCTTATCTAAAGAATGTGCACCTTAATCATAAATTTAATATGAACATTGTTAACTAATATAAATAATACATAATATATGCTTTCTATTTTCATTTTATACCATTTAAATGCCAATGTTCTTTGATTTAATCAAATATGATTGTATTTGTTAAAATGGGTAAAATAGTTTTGATTTTGTTATTCGTATTTTTTTCTCTGGGTGCACTTTCAATAGGAAGCTAAGAGCCAATTAATCTCGTTCGACTACAACTTGACATGAGCTAATCACCAGCTAAATGGCATGTTAAGTGAAAATTGTGTAAATTACATACCATATATATACGAGTAGAATCATGGACATAAGTGCGATAAATTGATTCGTTGTAAGAGTCCAACATGGTCTGAGGATAAAAACGTATTACAGGGGTGTGTCGATTACTTTCAACACACACACAAGTTATTCGTATAAGAATATCGAAAATGGTTAAAACGATGCACAGTGGGAAAACCGCTAATATAGCTGTTGTGAGTTCCAATTCTGGCCTAGAATATGGTTAAATTTTCAGACTAATTTAAAAATTAATTTAAAAAAAAAAACAAAGTTGATTTTTGGTTTTTCTCAAAATATTGACATCGAATATAACATTTCAAATTTCGGATGCTCACAGTTTTAGATTCAATTTGTTCGATTTACATTTTTGTTTGAATTTGTATTTTATTTTTCAAAATAATGAATTAGTTTTAAAAAAAAACATGTCACATAAAATAACATGCAAAAACAAATCGAAAAGCACATTGAAAAAAAGCAGGCACACGATTACGTTGCTGTTTTCGAAGATGTTAATTGATATAAGCCAATCTAGCCGTTTTGCCACTGTGCGATGACCGGATCTCATCCCACTGTACATTCGCTCTTTGGTCCTTTGATTGTCAACCGCTGACGTGGTGTGAGAGAACAGCACGCATCCTGACCAAATCACCGGCTAAGCTCCAACTTCAACACATCGCGGATCACATGAAAGCCCAAACCAAAATCGCAACCAATTTGCGTTTGTAAATACATTTTAATGGCATTTCAAAGTAAAACTGAGTTGACTCCTTTTCGACTCTGACTGCGATTCCTAGTTTAGCACCTCCCTCCCCTCCTTATACTCGTTGTACAATCCGCAACGAGTCCCGTAATCAATTTGAAAATTTGAACGTGGTTGCTGCCTCTTTTGCTGGCTTTGCTTTTGCGGATGAGACCATCTCTACTGTACTCGTATTTGGGAGGGGATGGGTGACACCGGAAATTCAAACTACTTCCTGTTTGTTGCTGGTATTCGTATTCGTATTTGTAAGCCGCGTTTCATATGGAACTCGAACTCGAGTTTGGTTTGACTTGATGGATGGCTTCGGCGTCAATTTGATTTGTTTTCATTGTAACGAAGCTTTTATTAGCCCCACTAACACCATCATCCCCTGACCCCCGTAACCACCTTCAGCTTCCTGACACGACACTAGCACATCACAATCCTCAATCCTCAATCCTCAATCCTCAATCCTCCATCTACAATCCGCAATCCACACTACTCCCTGCCCATTAGCGGCCTCGGCGCGGTATGTGCTTGTTATTGCCCTTATTGTTGCTGCTGCGTCGTTGTGGCGCTGTTCGTTAAATGCAAACACTGAAAAGGGTTTTCGGAAAGAGCAAAAAGAAACAACAACAACAACAACAACAACAAAAAAACGACTATAGAAAAGGCTCTAGTCGAGAGTCTAGCTATGCGATACCCATTACATCATTTATATTCGAGTATACATACATATCTATTCTATCTATTCATTTTATCTATCGATTTCAACAAAAATTAATAAATTTTGAAAGCTTAAAACAGCTATAAACATTATTATATTTATCCGTTCTTTGGTATACAACTTACTGAATACATTTTGTCGCCTGCCGTTCAACGTTTATCTTCAAGTAGAGAGTTGTATATTTTAGACTGTGGATTTGATGGATCCTTACGACTTACAAGGGCCGAAGGCAGCGTGAAAATAAATTTAAAATACATTCATATGCCAAATTTCATTAATCATGCTCTTATAGTCTCTAAGATGTACATAGGCTTTCACATAAACAGACTTAACTATATCGACTCGGCTGTTGATGCTGATCACGAATACATATTCTTAAAGGGTTCAGAGATTCTTCGTTCTCCCTGTTGCAGCATTTCAAGGAGTATGATAAACCCTTATGCTGTGCAAAGTAGTGGGTATCAAAAGGCAACCAACAACCATCAGTAACCAACCCACCGACCAGTTAGTGACCGACCGACCAACCGACAACTACAACTCTTGCCCCGCACTCCACAACTCGCCATCCGCCACTCTCCACTTGCCAGAGGCAGACGCGGCATAAGGCATGACGTCCCCCAACGAACAAGCCATGGGGCAGGAGGCAACAACAACAACAACAACAACCATGTCTCCTCCCACCGCAGCAGCAACCCGTTTTCGATTTTGTTTGCTCGGCACTGGCTGCGCACAGTGCTCGTCATATGAATAGCGAAGAAATATTTAAATTTCTAGAACATCAATTATTATATTCAAATTATTATAATTATTTTTTTTATAAAAGAAATATAATTAAATATTTAGTTAGTTTATTTCCCATTCGTATAGTTTCAGGTATGATTTACGATTCATGGTAGCAACTGATGGTTACCTTTAAGCTAATATAATATAATATGATTAATTATTAATTATGCACGAAACGATTATTAAGATGATTAGGGTGAATCTTAATCTCATTCTCTCTCTGTCTCTCTCTCTCTCTCTTTCTCTCTGTCAATTTTACTAGCTGCCTATTGGAGTTCTAGAATTTAAAACCGAGCCCCATTAATGCGACGCAAACTGTATTATTTTTTAATTGCAAGACATTGTGCGTGTGTGTGTTTGTGTATGTGTGTGTGTGTGTGTGTGTGTGTGTGTTGGTGTGTGTTATTGTCAGTCTGTAGCAAAGCGATTTGCATACAAATTTGGCACGAAGTGTAAATATTTAAGCAGATACAAAGTGTGAGTATTAAATTTTTGATACTAATTAATTATGCATGTGTAAATTTTGCTATGAAAATTATTATAACGCCATATTTTGGCTTACCATTTGTATAGTACACATAGAATAACGCACACACATATCAGCACACGCACACAGATACGCAATTGTGCAACAGATTCGACAATTCAAATTAGAAGGCACACAAATAAATTCGAGGCTGTTAAACAAGCAAAAGTTACAACATGAAAATTGAATACTTCGCTTGCCTAAACGATATTGGGCACTAGTATTAAATGAATGAACGTTTACCATATACTAGAATGTGTGTAAATACAATATGCGTGCATATTTTCGCTAATTACGTAATTGAAGTACACAGATAATCAGACACACACACACACACGCATAGGAAAAGATAGACGAAGACCCTGCATTACGGCTGAACTAAGAATTGTCTAGGAAATTAGAGATGGATACTAGAGCTCAGCCGCATCAGCAACAATGCATTTTCCTAGCGATTCTCAACACTGCTTGTCTGACAAATAACCGTTAGCTAGCGATTTGCCTAGCAACAAGGGGTTTCAAAAATCGTTAGTATGAGGTATATGGCTATTTCGTTAATGTTAATTAGAAAACAGACAAGTTTAAAATGATATTTTTATAACAGAATTATCTGTTGCTGATGCCTGAGTTCAAGAACTACTCTAATGTATATGAAGCACTTAAATGCGTATAAGAAATGCCTTGTTTTTAATTTTGCTTAAATTGTTGTCTCTAGGCTGTCACAAGCCCAATAGTCTTTTTAGCCTTTGAGTACTGGCCTAAAACATTATGGTAAGAATCAATGGCAGGACCAAGTGACTGAAACCTGTCAACCCTTGGTGTTACCAACTGGAGAAGGCGCGCTAGACAGGGATGCGTGGAGGCAAATTGTGCATCAGGCCATCCCCCAATTGGGGATACAGGCCACATAATAATAAATAATAATCTAGAATGAAAGAAATGCTATTAAAACTTTTTCACTTTTGGCTTTCAATGGGCACACAAAATGAGTCGCAATAAATAATTTATATACGAACATAGTTGAAAATAATCGTATCAATATACAAGAGTATGTGGAATTGTTGGTTAGCAAGTGGTGCCTGTGGATACTGCACTCTTAAAGCGAACTTGTATTAGCCAACTCGAAACTGGCCAAGTGGCAAGTGGCAAGTAAGACTGCGCTGATAGCAGAATAGGATAGCCCAAAGTTAAGTAGTATGAGTCGAGTGAAGTGAAGATATCGAAAAGCTTCTTGAAAAAAATAAAGCGTAAAAGGCTATTGGGGAGACGCCGACTATCAGATACCCGTTAAAAACATTATATATACATATATATATATATATATATAAAATATATATATATTTATTAATTAAATTTAAGCTTCTACGATATTAGGTAAAATAATCTTAAGATAAAAAAAAACACTTATAAAAACCGATTTATTTATCTGATCTTGATGCGATTAAGTAGTATTAGTTGTACTATTGGAAAGGCTTTATTCGAGACCCCGACTGTGTTATCATATTATCTATGAAATTTATGTTCGACGGTATACAAATTACCACAAGTTTATTGGCGTTTAAGTTACTAAAAAACTAAAAGCAACCATAAAATCCGTTATATTTTTCCGATCTTGAAGCGAATAAGTATATAATAGTTAATAATAAAAGAAAATGTGAGTTCTATCTTCAAAACTGTGGACGTAATGAATTTTATAGAGTCAAAGATTTTTTCCTAGCCTTATAACATTACAAAATATACCCTTATACTACTTTAAGTAACGAGTACAAAAAGAGCCAGGGCCCTCCAGGACAAAAGACGTTGGGCGATGGCCGATGGCCGATGGGCGATGGGGATGGGGATGGGCGATAAGCCTTGGACGATGGTCCTATAGGCAATAGGGGCGACTAGCCTGGATAGTGGATGGCACCACAATCGCCAGTTGTGCCGGCAAGTGCGAGACTGTCTACAAAAGTATAATCTATGACCAATACCACTGCAGACTATTTGTATTAATTTGTTGTTGTCCTTGTTGTTGTTGTTGTTGCTGATGCCACACAGTGGGAAAACCCGCTATTAGCTTATGTACTTATTTTAATGAATTTTGTTTTATTTGCTCCCTTTTCATTTATTTTTCTTCTTTTTTATTTCAAAAATTAAAATGAAAGTAAAAAAAAATTATATTCAAAAAAATTAAATTCAGAAAAACAGTATTCTTTTATAATGGGATATTGACTTTCAACTATTACAAAATACATTTTATTTGAAATTAATTCCTGTAAATTTAATTAACGATATTAACCAAAATTAACTACAAAATATTGGAAAAAATGCTTGAGTGCTTTTCATCGAAATAATTAGGAAAAGATCCTCGTTTCGATATTTGAAAAATGAATACATATAAGCTAATCTTGCAGTTCATCCCACTGTGCTGTGTGTTGTCGTAAAATGCAGCTATTGAATATGAAACTGCGCGGTGCCAAGGAATTTGTCTTTGCATTTGTGCAAAATGATCCTTATACGACGCCTTGAACGTCTAGTGGACCACGACTGGCTATGAAAGAGGCAAAACAAAGGGGAGAGAGTAAGAAGAAAGTAGAAAGAGGAAAGGGAAAAGTGGAAGGACCACAGTGCGGATACCAATATACATACAAACATAATGTGTTTTTTAGGTAGATTGTTGAGGCGTTCACACACAGGGAAAAGGGTATTCGTCCCCATGTACATACATATGTACATAAGTACTTATCTATGAATGCAAGTATGCACATATGTATGTACACAATCTGATTCGAGTTCCATGGCAAATTTGTTTAAAACAGTTCATGGTTTGGTAATTTCAATTACTTTAATTTATTTATTTCTACCGATCGGATCTTTTATTGAGGAACAATTAACTTTGATAGGGCTTTGAATAAAACGAGAATAAATTTAGTGCCCGTTACTCCATTTCCATTTCTCTATTCGATACTCCGTTAGTCTATTAGTTAGTCAAGTCCCTGTTTTGACAAAAAACTTTTGTACAAATTTCATTATATTACTTTATCCTGTTTTCGAACTCGCCGCAAAAAAATTGGACATGGGTATTTTGACCACTCTTCTTGGAAGCTTTTTTTTACTTCAGTTTTTTAGAACCCATTACTATTATTTGCGGTCCTGCTTATTATACATAGTTGCAAATAGTATCTGGTGCTCGGGCATTCTACTTATGCTTTCGTACTTGTTAAAATTCTGTTCTTATTTCCTTGCATTTCTGCTTAATATCCTTAATCCTTAGTACTTTCTTAACTAAATTGTTGAAATATAGGACGGACTCTTCGTAACGTGCATTCCCTTACTCTCCCTCAGTCTGGCACTTGGTAAAGGCTTTACCAGAAGGCCATTAAGTGCTGGTTTAATTTTAATTCAAATGCCGCGCATTTGAAGCGAAGCATATCGGATGCAAAACTTGCAAAACGTTTCATCCAATTAGAAAGTGTTGTTTTATTGTTAATTGCTTTAGCGGACAGTGTTAAAAAAGATGATGATGTATATAGAGAAGGAGATGGCAACGAAGATGGAGATGGAGATGCTAACTGGGCCGACTCGACTCGACTCGACTCGACGACATCAACAGCAACATCACAAGCACAAGCACAAGCACAAGCTTATCCACATCATCGTCCACATAAACGCTATTTAGCCCAGTATCCAAAGCCTAAGCAGGCTTATAAGTTTTAGACAATGTCTCTCCGTCACATTCCTTATTCCAAAATGTGCTTTTAGTGAAAGCACACTCTGCAAAGTTATTAAATCGTAAATTCGCCACAGATAACCGTCCTTGTTTTGTTATTCTATTATTTGTTTAATTTTACTTTTTATTATATTTAAATTTGTTTGTGTGCTTAGAAGTCGAAGTTGAGTCAAGGCGTTCTATCCGACTCTTTTTATTTTTTAATTCATTCGAGGTGATTAAATGGAGTGCGCTCGACTGCATCCTTTCCCGCATGTTATTAGGTCACAGGCACTGGTCATCCAGCAGTCGAGCACCTCGGCTTTAGCGCTCTCACTTGTATACTGTTGACGACGGAGCAACTTTTCCCCTCGAATATCCAATGAGCTGTAATTAACTTTATCCAAAAATCTTTGCCGCAACAGCAGTCGAGTCGAGTGGAAGCAAATGGTCGATGGTTGAGATACTCAAGAGCAGGATCTGAAACTGAAACGGAATACGAATCTGAATCTGGAACTCTATAGTCGGCTTTCTGCTATTTTCCATGGCGGCGTTTTTATTAAGTTAAGCAGCTGGAATTGTGTAAAGATGGTTTAATTTATTATCGGCCATCGTGGACGTGGACGTTGGTTGACGTCACACAGTGGTAAAAACCGTTAGATTAACTAATATTAATTCAAATTCTCGAATCTTAAATATGGTTTTATTTTTCTAATCTATTTGATTACCAACACTTTAGTTTAATTAAATTGATTTTGTTATAGTTAAAGTCATATATACAAAAATCAAAATAGTTTCTTGTATGTTCGTTTTGTGTTTTTTCCAAAATAAAACTGGAATACATAGCATACGACGCCTACAGTTTAAGGCTTTTGGGTCCCATATTTACTCTGTTTTGGAAACACATAATTTGTTTAGTTTCCTACTTATATTCCTTTTATTTATTGAAAAGGAATAATTAAAAACAAATCAAACAGAATAAACATTAAATAAGATTAATATTAAAAAAATTAAATTAAATTAAATTAAATTAGTTAATTAAATTAATTAATTAATTAATAAATTAAATTAATATTTAAAAAAAAAAATAATAATATATCGAAAACGCTTCCATGAAAAACATTTAAAGTGGAATTTTCGTGTTAATGGGGCCAATTTCCATAAGAAAATCACACTTTGTTTTTTTGAAGATAATCGAGCATTGTTTTCCACTGTGCGTCGTCGTCGAGGATGTGGGCGTGAGCGTGGAAGGGGGCGTGGTCATTTGGTGCGTGTCATTGTGGAGAGTTCGATGTGCCAAAGCAAACACTTAAGACTCATCTCATTCCCATTCTTAGTCCTTTACTGCCCCCCTATCCCTTCTTCTCACTCTCTCTTTCTCTCGCCCTGTCTTTCTCACACTCATTACCGTGTTACTTTCTCTTTGGTCTTGCTTGTTTTAACTCAAGACATTTCCTCTACTTTATTTTGTTGGACTGGTCATTATCGTAGGAGCCAACAGACTGTTATGATTGTTATTGTTGTTGTTTTTGTTGTTGTGGTTCTCGTTGTTTGTGTTCTTTCCTGATTATTTTTGTAATTGTTGTTTAAGTTGTTGTGGTTACATCAGTCGCATTTGCCTTTATATACCGTCTAACCGTCTAAGCTCTCTGTTTTCGGGCGTGATTTAATTAAAATCAATTAACGGTAATGAGTGGCCATTAAGTTGGCTTACTGCTTAGCTTTTTAGCTGCTTAGCTGTTGCCACTGCCAGCTTACTCGATCCTTGGCTGAACTTCATTTCAACAGAACTGCGGCGGTAATTAAGCAACGAATGTACTTTGCCCCATAGAAAGTATCTGTGTCTATCGTACATACACTTAGAAAAATAACGCAAATTAATAATAAGTACATTACAATGATAAAAATAAATCATTTGTCAAACCATAAATAGCCGACCTAGCAATAGACATTTAAATAAAATCCTCAATTAATAACATAACTAAATAACCCTTAATATAAAGCTTCACTTTAAAATTGCTAATAACGTAGTTAAATGATTGTATATATTATTTTATATTTTATATGAATTGCATATAAGTTTTATGTACAAAAGTGTATGGACAATTAATTGATTTTAAGTGCAAGCACTTTAAGTTAGCTAAATCGATATTTAAATAAAAATACGAATACAAATAATTTTATATAGCAATGTCAGAGAGTTTTTCTTTGCGAACTATGTATGTACCTACAAATATATACACATATTTACAAAATTATTGTTCTCCTGAATGCAAACATATTTAAATATTAAGTTCTATGCAAATTGAAGGCAAAGTTAATAAATATATTTCAATTAGTGGAAGCAGCAGAGCAGAACTGAGAACTGAGAACTGAGAACTGAGAACTGAGAAGCAAGAAGGCCAATGAGCAAAACACAGAACACTGAACGAAGTTGGCCAGTAACAGTCGCTAACAATAACAAATTAACTTGGCCCAATGCTAAGAGTCCTGCACTTAGCATCCAGCCCCTGTTTAAGGCCACATATTAAATGGAGGCATAACATTTTTACTTTTAGAGCAAACAAAACTCTACCAAAAGTATTTCACCAGCAAAAAAGTTTGCTATATAAATTGGTAGATGGACAGTGGACGTGGAAGTGGACTCTCGCACTTAAAATCTGAACTCTCTAAAGAACCAGGCACGAAACACGGCCATTGAAAGAGGAACTCCAATATCCTGTAAGTAAGTTGCATTGCATCTTCTCTACCCCAATTGGCAAATATCAGTATTTAATCCAAAGTGTCGGAATATTAAAATGAAATTTAATATTGACATGATTTGTACTATATGGGATTAAATATTCCGTATTACAAATTCAAATCATATCATTTTTTATTACTGGGTAACTCATAGTCAGGCACTTAGTTAGATTGCTTTGTTCGAGTTTCAATTTTACATTGTGCGCGGTTGGTCGCTTGGGAGGATTGGGAACAGTTGGAACAGTTGGAGCAATGGGAACTGTTCGAGGGGTGGAGGGGGAATAGTCGGTGTCGGTCCACTTGGCAAAACGTTACATCCTTTGCTTTGTCGACGTTTGCTAGCTCGTCTTTTAAATTGTTTTGCTGTTTATTGCAAAATTACACAAAAACAATGCACGTTGATGAAGACGGCAAATGTTGACGACGTCGAAAACGCAAAAGGCAATGCGCAAAAACAAAAGAGATAACAGACCAAGAGACCAACAGAAAGTGGAGAATGGGGCGATGATATTAGAGCGTGTGAGCGTGTGCGTGTGCGTGTGTGTGTGTGTGTGCGTGTGCGTGTGTGTGTGAGTGTGTGTGTGTGTGTGTATATTAGTACAAGTGTATCAGTGCAACTGCAACAGAAAACGCCACAAAACAGAAACTTTTCAAAATGGGAAAACTTTTTTCTTCAGCAGCGTGAGGACGACAAGGACACTAACAACAAATCCCCTACCCCGAGCACACCCAACCCCCAACCACCCCGATTCCACCCTAGTGCCCTTCCTCTGCCTAGCAGACCAACTCCAGTAACGAGCCAAGTTGAAAAATCTTTATTGTGTATCAAACCATTTGTATTAATTAGGAACAGCAGCAAAATAATTACAACAGTATAAAAAAACCAAATGCTTTGTGCACTTTTTTGTATTTAAGGAACTTATTTATGTACATTGCCTGCATTGCCAAAATCTATTCAATTTAAAAGTTTCAAATTTGTAACTGCCAGTTAAATATGTTTGTGGTATGATAAGATAGACTAATTTGCCTTGCGGTATCTCAAACAAATTCAAATGATGAGAAAAAGAGAAGGAAATTCAACTACTTATTAATGAAAGTTTCTTAAACTTATTTGAAATATGAAACAGTAAATGATCTCAAAATAAAACATAATTTCGGACTGTTAAGCTTTTCTTACTGACGTCAAAGTAAAAGAGATTTCTAGGAACAAATAAAGAAAGACTACGATCTCCATAATCTAATAGCGACCGACACTGTAATTGTGATGAAAGTACTCCTATTATAACTAAGCAGCTCGAAAATATTCACAAAGTGTTGTGGTCATACTGGCAAAAACAAAGGCAGAGATACGAGCAAAATGTAAACTTTTCGATGTGGTGTGGAATGCAAAACCAAAAACACAAACACATAACACATAACACAAAACACAAAAAACAAAACACAACACAAATAAAACAATCGCACAGTATTAAGAGACTACGACGCGATAATAAACTTATTTATTGCATAGTTTATGCGCACATACATACATAGCTTTCCTACTACTCATATCACTCATACGCAATGGTGTCTGTCGCACATTTAACATGCACCCTTGTGTAAAATGTGATATGAGCTGGCTGCAAGTGGTGCGAAAACCGAAACTGCCACCACACCCCACCAGACCCACAAACACACACACACATTATGACACAAATACATACATGCAAATATATGTACACAAATACGCACATGTATCTTGCTGTGCTTATGCTTGTATCGAATAGACAAGTGAAATATCTATCTGCAAAAATATAAGTACCTACAAGTATAATGCGATCGTAAAAAGTCTTTTCATTGCGTGTGCATAAAGTATTAAGCTACTTTGCAGCATCTTTGCATGCATTACCAAAGGATAATAAACAAATGCACACACACTCAAACACATACAAACACTTACGTATGTATATTGGCAGACATTCACAGTGGGGAAAAATCAATACCTAATTGTATTTTTAATGCTCCTGACAGTACATTTTTAATCAAATCTGAATAACCTTGCTTTGTTCAATTGTAGAAAAATAATTAATATCTTTTATATTAATATATTTAAGTAGATTGTAGATGATATTTTTATTATCTTCTCTTGTCTTGTAGCGTTGAAAAAAGCTGTTTTCAGAATTATAAAATCAAAAACAGAAAACTAAGTATGCAACTGAAAGAATCCGAAAAAAAAATAAAATATTAAGCAAAACCTAATAAATGAATAGAAGGAGAAATAAACAGTTTTATTTCCGTAACTTTGGTATTCTTAAAAATACCAGAATTCTTATAGGTAAGCTATGGCAATAAACTATTACAAATTTCTGGAGTGCAAATAATATTGGACCACTGTTCCAAAATCACACAAAATCATCTTCGCTCCATTGTCCTTGTCTTTCGCCTTTCTAGTGTCTTATCCGCGTCCTGCACTTGAAATGCCAGATATGTCTGGCACATGACAGAAAGGAAGGCCTTTTAGTTTCGGATATTCTTTTCCTTTTGTTTCTTGTCTTATTGGATTCGTTCTCAGCTAATGCACTCACTAGGAATATGAATATAAATTCTTATTTAAATATGTACATTCATATACTTTAGGATTGACTTCTGAGTAAATCGACATAAAATTCACTATCAAATGAAGTAAAACGTAAAATGAATTTTGACGTCCAACCAGGATCGAAAAGACATTCCGCATGGAAATCGGTTGAGTTTTCACAAAGTTTTGACAGAGTAAAGTCTTTGAAAGCATCTAACTATTGATATGATAACTTTTTTCCAAAAATATAAAGCGCAAGAATAATATTTTTATGTTTTCAAAGATATACACTATCCTAATAGCAATTTATATAAAGTGTGTTTAGTGCTTACAATGTGGACTACTTGCCAAAAAAGATTAGATTAAGAAAATACGCGAAATTGGATTTCCCTTTTTGTATTCGACACCCTTTCCTTTTATTTTCTTTTCTTTTTTGTGTACAGACACACTCGCGCACTTGGTTGATGACTTGTTGAAGGAAATGAAATTGGCGATATTAAGGACAAGTTGAGTTGCTGCGATTCAAGTTGATTTGAATAGATTTGTCAAATTTTGATACATTTTCGAAAGGAATGTCTTATTATTCATAATATTAACACAACTTTAACTTTGCATTTAAATTTTATGCTTTCGAGACAAATTTTTTTTTTTTATATTGTCGATTTTTACATAGTTACCCCTTTACATTTTTTGAAAATTTTCAAAAATTTTTAATCATGAATTTAGTCTTTTAATCGACTGCAGGTGATAAAATTATGGTAAAAAAGGACTTTTGAACTAAATTTCGATTTGTTTCTTTAAGATATAAGCCAAAAATATCAAAATGTTGACCTTTAAAGATCCCTGATTTTTAGTACACGATATTTGTATATCTTGAACTATAAAAGATTTACTAAAAGTATAGAAAATAAATACTTGTTACAAACTGTAAATTATATTAAAACAAAGCAAGAAAATTTTCTGCTATGTATTTATAAAGATGATGCATGAAAGGAGTTACCTTATTTCTCGTAACCAAAATAAATTATCTTTATATGAGAAATGTTGACTCTTTGGACTTCAAACCAGCATAACTTTATCAAAGCTCAGCCGATTTTCTCGAGAAATGTCTTATTTTCAACAATATTAACCCTTCTTTAACTTTGCATTTAAATTTTATGCTTTTGAGACAATTTTTTTTTCTCGAAAATTTGTCAATTTTTACATAGTTACCCCTTTACATTTTTTGAAAATTTTCAAAAATTTTAAATCATGAATTTAGTCTTTTAATCGACTTCAGGTGATAAAATTAGGGTAAAAAAGTACTTTTGAACTAAATTTCGCTTTGTTTCTTTAAGACTTAAGCCAAAATTGTCAAAATTTTATCCTTTAAAGGTCCCTTTATTTTAGTACTCGACATTTGTATACTTCCAACTATAATAGATTTACTAAAGGTATAGAAAATATATACTTATTACAAATTGTATTTATAAAGATGATGCATAAAAGGATTTACCTTACTTCTGGTAAAGCCGGGTATCCAGCACTGCGGAAAATAAAAATCACTGTCAAACTTCATATAAAAAAAACTGCGCCAGGAATTTTTATTTTACGTTTTCGTTTTGTTGAGTATCCAGCAACGTAAACGAAATCCACAAATTATATCGAAAACTGGCCTATCGATTGCGCTTGTGGACTAAGGGAACAGCTGATTCACAGCTCAGGGATATACTGCTACCAATTATTACGGGAGTGTCTAATGAAAAATTAAGCCAAATACACAGCTCATTCGACAGAGTGACCATGCACGTTTTAGGTATATGGTCACAAGTCTTACGTACATGGTTACACTGGCTTAGTTATGACCCACACACACGAAATAACTAGCAAACTCCTGACATAAATTTTTCGCGGTGCTGGAGACAGGACAGGACAGGACCAAAATAAATGATCTTTATATGAGAAAGTTTGAGTCTGTGGACTTTAAACTAGCACAACTTTATCAAAGCTCAGCCGATTTCCACGAGAAATGTCTTATTTTCAACAATATTAACCCTTCTTTAACTTTGCATTTAAATTTTATGCTTTTGAGACAATTTTTTTTTCTCGAAAATTTGTCAATTTTTACATAGTTACCCCTTTACATTTTTCGAAAATTTTCAAAAATTTTAAATCTTTAATTTAGTCTTTTAATCGACTGGAGGGGATAAAATTAGGGTAAAAAAGTACTTTTCAACTAAATTTCGCTTTGTTTCTTGAAGATTTAAGCCAAATATATCAAAATGTTGACCTTTAAAGATCCATGACTTTTAGTACACGATATTTGTATACCTTGAACTATCGTAGATTTTCTAAAAGTATAGAAAATATATACTTGCTGATAACTGGAAATTATATTTAAACAAAGCGAGAAAATTTTCTGCTATGTATTTATAAAGATGATGCATGAAAGGAGTTACCTTATTTCTCGTAACCAAAATAAATTATCTTTATATGAGAAATGTTGACTCTTTGGACTTCAAACCAGCATAACTTTATCAAAGCTCAACCGATTTCCACGAAGAATGTCTTATTTTCAACAATATTAACCCTTCTTTAACTTTGCATTTAAATTTTATGCTTTTGAGACAATTTTTTTTTCTCGAAAATTTGTCAATTTTTACATAGTTACCCCTTTACATTTTTCGAAAATTTTCAAAAATTTTAAATCTTTAATTTAGTCTTTTAATCGACTGGAGGGGATAAAATTAGGGTAAAAAAGTACTTTTGAACTAAATTTCGCTTTGTTTCTTGAAGATCTAAGCCAAAAATATCAAAATGTTGACCTTTAAAGATCCCTGATTTTTAGTACACGATATTTGTATACCTTGAACTATCGTAGATTTTCTAAAAGTATAGAAAATATATACTTGCTGATAACTGGAAATTATATTTAAACAAAGCGAGAAAATTTTCTGCTATGTATTTATAAAGATGATGCATGAAAGGAGTTACCTTATTTCTCGTAACCAAAATAAATTATCTTTATATGAGAAATGTTGACTCTTTGGACTTCAAACCAGCATAACTTTATCAAAGCTCAACCGATTTCCACGAAGAATGTCTTATTTTCAACAATATTAACCCTTCTTTAACTTTGCATTTAAATTTTATGCTTTTGAGACAATTTTTTTTTCTCGAAAATTTGTCAATTTTTACATAGTTACCCCTTTACATTTTTTGAAAATTTTCAAAAATTTTAAATCATGAATTTAGTCTTTTAATCGACTTCAGGTGATAAAATTAGGGTAAAAAAGTACTTTTGAACTAAATTTCGCTTTGTTTCTTTAAGACTTAAGCCAAAATTGTCAAAATTTTATCCTTTAAAGGTCCCTTTATTTTAGTACTCGACATTTGTATACTTCCAACTATAATAGATTTACTAAAGGTATAGAAAATATATACTTATTACAAATTGTATTTATAAAGATGATGCATAAAAGGATTTACCTTACTTCTGGTAAAGCCGGGTATCCAGCACTGCGGAAAATAAAAATCACTGTCAAACTTCATATAAAAAAAACTGCGCCAGGGGTTTTTATTTTTCGTTTTCGTTTTTTGAGTATTCAGCAACGTAAACGAAATCCACAAATTATATCGAAATCTGGCCTATCGATTGCGTTTGTGGACTGAGGGAACAGCTGATTCACAGCTCAGGGATATACTGCTACCAATTATTACGGGAGTGTCTAATGAAAAATTAAGCCAAATACACAGCTCATTCGACAGAGTGACCATGCTCATTTTAGGTATATGGTCACAAGTCTTACGTACATGGTTACACTGGCTTAGTTATGACCCACACACACGAAATAACTAGCAAACTCCTGACATAAATTTTTCGCGGTGCTGGAGACAGGACTTAACCAAAATAAATGATCTTTATATGAGAAAGTTTGAGTCTGTGGACTTTAAACTAGCACAACTTTATCAAAGCTCAGCCGATTTCCACGAGAAATGTCTTATTTTCAACAATATTAACCCTTCTTTAACTTTGCATTTAAATTTTATGCTTTTGAGACAATTTTTTTTTTTAAAATTGTCGATTTTTACATAGTTACCCCTTTACATTTTTTGAAAATTTTCAAAAATTTTAAATCATGAATTTAGTCTTTTAATCGACTGCAGGTGATAAAATTAGGGTAAAAAAGTACTTTTGAACTATATTTCGCTTTGTTTCTTTAAGATTTAAGCCAAAAATGTCAAAATTTTATCCTTTCAAGATCCCTGATTTTTAGTACACGATATTTGTATACCTTGAACTATTAAAGAACTATTAAATGAACTATTAAAGTAAAAGAGTACTTTGAACTAAATTTCGATTTGCTTCTTGAAGATTTAAGCCAAAAATATCAAAATGTTGAAATTTAAAGATCCATGATTTTTAGTACACGATATTTGTATGCTTTGAACTATAATAGATTTACTAAAAGTCTAGAATATAAATACTTATTACAAACTGAAATTTATATTAAAACAAAGCAAGAAAATTTTCTGCTATGTATTTATAAAGATGATGCATAAAAGGATATATCTTATATTTGGTAACCAAAATAAATGATCTTTATATCAGAAATGTTGAGTCTTTGGACTTCAAACGAGCCCAACTTTATCAAAGCTCAGCCGATTTCCACGAGAAATGTCTTATATTCAACAATATAAATCCTTCTTTAACTTTGCATTTAAATTTTATGCTTTTGAGACAATTTTTTTTTTTTTAAAATTGTCGATTTTTACATAGTTACCCCTTTACATTTTTTGAAAATTTTCAAAAATTTTAAATCATGAATTTAGTCTTTTAATCGACTTCAGGTGATAAAATAAGGGTAAAAAAGTACTTTTGAACTATATTTCGCTTTGTTTCTTTAAGATTTAAGCCAAAAATGTCAAAATTTTAGCCTTTCAAGATCCCTGATTTTTAGTACTCGATATTTGTATACTTTGAACTATCATAGATTTACTAAGGGTTTAGAAATAAATACTTGATACAAATCGAAAATTATAATGGAACAAAACAAGAAAATTTTCTGATATGTATAAAGATGATGCTTAAAAGGATTTACCTTATTTACCACCAAAATAAATTATCTTTATATGAGAAATGTTGACTCTTTGGATTTTAAACTAGCACAACTTTATCAAAGCTCAGCCGATTTCCACGATGAATGTCTTATTTTTCACAATATTAACCCTACTTTAACTTTGCATTTAAATTTTTTGCTTTTGAGGCAAAAAAATTATTTTTATTAAGTGTGAAGGATCCTGACCAAATTTGTTTTTGAAGAATAATTTTTATGTTAAATTTAAAATTGTTCGCTACAAAATTGAACGTGACCAATTTTGGGCCTTGGAAAAGTATTCATCTAATTTTATATTCAGCTTATATATATTTTTGGTTTTTTTTTTGTGTGAATTACTAACATATTTATGAAGTGAGTAAGAAACATTAATTATACTTAGTCAAGACAACTCTACTGTTGTCATAAATAAATAATTGTAGTTGGGAAGAAAGGCAACTTCATCAATGGACTCAATTCATATGTGGATAAAATGACGGGGAAAATAGTTTTATTGCAATACTTAAGTATTTGTCCACATGGTCAGTTCGTTCATCCTTCTTTCTTCGCCTCATACCTGTGACTTTGCCGAAATCCCGACAAGATACAACAACAAAATGGAAATAATCGAGTACTTGTATCTTCTTGTCACATCGGCACAGGGCCGCATCCAAGGGTGGTGAGGGGGTTGGGGTGCTGTAACCACCTAACCTCTCATCACGAATATACAATTACATATACATATATGAGAGTCAATTAAGAATGCGTATTAAATGTTTAGCACTTATTTTATATATGTACATACAAATATATATGTACAAATCAGTTGTATATTTTTATGTTTGTAAAATGACCGCACTACGCTCCTGCTTATGCATGTGTGTGTGTGTATCTTTTAGTATTCTTAAGTGTTATTAGAAGTATCTGAATTATTGAGCCAGGTTCCAGGTATGTTAGCTATTGATTTCAGTTTCGTTTTCAGTCCAGTTTCGCAATCACACACCTCACACAAGCATACAGATAAAGATACAGATACAAATACATGCACAGATACAGATACAGATACAGATACAGCTGGCTACTGAGGGTATTGGTCGGTGACATTTTCGTTTTGGCATTTCGCATGCAATTTGCGGTTCATTGATTCGGAAGTTTTCCCATTTAACTTAAGCCTCTTTAACAATCCTATTGACGCAAATTTCTACTTACCATTGCCGGATACTTGCCGCATGTTGCATGCTGCAGGTGCAAGTACAGGTGCGCGTGCCGCCGCTGACTCATCGCCTTTTCATTTTGCAGTCAATCGTGTCCACATCTGTCGTTTATCTGGGCCATTTGATCACGACCAGATGCCACATGATTTAAAATGTTAACATTTTGATTAAGCATTTACTATGCAATTAGTCAGTCTTACGTATATTCATTTTAGCTAAAAGTTAAAAATATGATTAAAGTTCATTTGTATAGACAATAAAATAAATATAACAAGCGGGAAAGGACAGACGGACATGGCTAAATCGAGTCGGCTGTTGATGCTGATCAAAAATATATGTATGTACTTTATAGGGTCGGAGATACATTGCAAAGCATAAATATGAATATATTTTTTAAAACAACGTTCAAAAAAAAACTTGTAATAGGATTAAAGTCTTTAAATTAAATACTCGTACTAAAATGTGGCGAATTATCTTTGGAATATATTAAAACTCATATATTTAATATTTAATTTTCTTTATTAATTTTCTATTTAATGTGAAATATTATTGAATGAGCTATTAAGCTATTGAGCTAATTAAAGTGCACACTGTTTATTGATTTGAATTTGTACACAAAAAAAAATAAAAATACGTTAAAACCATCGGAAATGAGAGTTTCGCGAGTCGTGAACTTCAAACAGCTTCACTAATACGAATACATTAGTACATGAATACACTCATATACATACAATACGTATTTACCGTGCTGAGGTCAAAAACACGTCCCAATGGTTACCCCAAACACTGATGTCCCTTCACCTATCACCCCCTAAAATAGTACTCAAAGTTAAACGGCTACATAATCCGAACGCCCACTAAGAGTATCTATTAGAAAGGCGGAAATAACTTGTCATGACTGTGAAATGCCCTATACAACAAATATGCAATAAATATATTACAGAGGTCAATTGCATCCAACACTGTTTTCGGTGCGCTTTTGATTTTGTGTTGACCGAACACACAATAGTGTTCGAGCAGTAACAACTTAGAAAATCTTCAAAAGCCAAAAGTGTCTGAGCAGCATAATATTAAACTTTCAAGACTATGAGCTCTATGGGTTTCGCTTGAAATCAAATTAAGTGCCACTGACGCTCATTTAACCAACAAATTTATACAGAACCCAAAAAAGCGTTCGTTATTGGTGCACACTCAAAATTAAAAAGTGATATTTTGACACAACAATAATGTATGTAGATGTACCCCAATTGTGCATATTATGAAAACAGGGTATATGAAGTTTTTCAAATAACCAGGCCGCTTTTGGCAGCGGCAACTTTAACCAGGAGCATCCATAAAAACAACAACACCAACTGTGCCAGCAACAAGGATGTGTCAGAGAATTACCCTAAAGCAGCCACACACACACACACCCACACACACCAACACGCACACACCTAGAAAGAAAGTCAGCCACGTACACAAAAGCTGAGCAGACTGAAGCCGTAAACCAAAATGCCGTCCAAAAGACAGGTGCAATGTGCAATCTTTTGGTATTTTGTTGGCTTTGCACATTTGGCGTAATGCCAAAAATACAAAAAAAAAAAAAAATGAAATAAAATAATAGAACAGAGAGTAGAGAAGAGAAGAAAAGCAAAGAAAAGAAAAGTAAAGAAACCAAAGCAAAACAAGTGCGCCAACAGCAAAGACAAGTACAATGAAAATTCAACACCTGAAAAATGCAAACACTTAAAAGACGCGACGGCGGCGACGACGTCGACGTCGACGTCGACGTCAAGAAGCAAAGTCGACGTGGACGAAGGCAATATCGATGTGCCAGCATTTCAACACTGATGTGGACGATGACGACGAACGCCGGAGTCGAAACCGGAGACCGAGACGGAGAAGGAGAAGGTGCTGCACAGTGACAAAAACCGATAGATAAGGTTAATTTTATTAAAACTTCTGAATTTTGAATGTGATTTTCGAATATATTCGATTACCAATACTTTTAGCACCTTTTCAATAGTTTTTGTTTAGTTTAATAACCATATTTGTGTAAAATATGATAGAGATTAACAGCGAAACAGGCCTGCTCTGTCTGTTACGCATTTTTTAATGACATTTGTATACCCTGTACCCATTGAAAATGGTCAAAAAGGGTGTAATGATCTTGTGAAATGTATGTAACGGGCAGAAGAAAGCATTTCCGACCCCATAAAGCTATATATCCTTGATCAGTATCAACAGACGAGTCGATTGATCCATGTCCGTCTGTCTGTCCGTCCGCCTGTTTCCGGCAAAGGATCTCAGAGACTGTAACAGATAGAAACTTAAAAACTGATATGTACAGGAACCTGTATACCGGGTGCAGATCAAGTTTTGTTTTAAATTTGGATCTGACCACTATATCATATTGCTGCTATAGGAACGATCAGTCTAGTATTAAACAGTTTTAGTACAAAAAACTCTTTTTTTGCTAAAAATATCTCGACCAAACTGACAGAATATTCATCTGGAATGGCATCATACATCCTGACCAAATTTGGTTAAAACAGACCACTATATCATATAGATGCCATAGGATCGATCAGTCGAAAAAAAAGTTTAAAAGTTTAATCCGGTTCACTAGATCATATAGTTGTAATATAAACAATCAGTCGAAAATTAAATGCCGCATCATCAAACAAATACGTATGAGGCTATCGGACTGTCAGGATACAGGGTATCCTTCAGTGGAGCATACTCGACTGTAGCCGCACACACTCTCCGCGAGGCGGAGCCTCCTTGTTTTTTATAAATAAAAAAAATTCGAAAAAAAATAATAACAAAAAAGGAAACAAAACCAAATTAAATACTAAAAAACTATTCAATGATTTATAGAACATAAAACAAAGTAGACATACGATTTATTTGATACAGCTGATGAAATTATTTATTCTAAGCAAATCTAGCGGGTTTCCCCACTGTGCAGTTTGGAGTTGCTGAGCCTTTAGCCTCAGCAGTGCTGCGCTTCAAGCACAGAGAGAGGACAGAGCTCAGAGGACACGGGACACAAGGACGTGCATTCATTCAAATCGACTCGCACCGTTTCGAGGCAAAACGCATACAAAAGAAATTCATTTTAATGCACAGGCGACCCAAGCTCAAGCTAAGGCAGGAAACCATTGCCAGGTGGGGTTGAACGGGGTCGCGGTCGGGGTCGGAGTCGAGTTCTGGGTCGGAGTCGTAGCCGTAGCCGTAGACGTAGACGTAGCCGGAGTCCGTGGCCTGCTTATGCCTAAATGCGGCAAATGGTTCATTCTCCCGCGCTGCTTCAATTTAAGCGGGCAAAGCGCATTGCTGTGAACTGTGCATGACAGGGTAGTAGAAAGTTTTTTGCAAAGGGGGTACATGTATCATTCTTAAAGCTCCAAATCTACTAAGTCGTCAAACCATTGGACATTTTCCTAGACATTTAAATTACATTATATGAATTTTTAGATTGAATGAAATAGCATAAAATACATTTTACTCGAACTCATCTCAGTCAGACTGTCTGAGATCTTTAGCGAGCATGTCGCCAAGTGCTCACAGAAGGGCTTAAAAACAAGCAATCTGCGGATAAAGAATTAAAAACGGACAAAAACAGATAATAAGCGAAACTAAGGGGCAGATGATGCGCTTTCTGCCCATTCTTGGAGAAACTAACGAGAGCTATGCACGTTTGAAATCCGCAAAAGATAACAATAACGGGCTGCAAACGAGTCTCTTACGATGATCGAGTATGAACTAATTGTTACCACGACCTGAACGAATGATATTTTATTTCCTGTCCGTCTTCAGGTCGCCTGCTGACTACGCCCTTGGTGAATGTGGATGGGAATGTGGCCTGTAAACTGTGAACTGTGGAGAGATGGAAACTGTGGGCGGCCAAAAGGCAAGTCAAACCAAGTTGAGTCTATAATTTTTGTTGTGGTTCCTGTCTATTGTCTTTACCCTGTTTTTCTCACATTCCACTTTTTCTTTACTGCCTTTGTGCCCTTCTTACATTTGCTTTTCTTTCGCACTGCGAACGGTATCGTCTTCAGTAAGTCGCCTCTGTTATTCGAGTAAAATATTTAAAATAGACATAATGTTAGCTGCTCATACTCAATGCAAATCTAGCAGATAAAAATTAAGCTCCTTAAATATCTCCCTTATACCTAGATATATTACGATATGACAGATACAAAAAAAAAAGGGTTTGTTCGAAAAAAAATGGAATTACATGCTTTGAAAAAAGTTTTGAATTAAAAACATAAAATAATAAATCATATTTAAATCATTAAACTAAGTTTGATTATTTAGAATGAGTACCAATTAGAGATATGTATGTATTATTATTGTAACGTTTAATACTCTCTATCTAGTTTTATTTTATTATTTTTCACTACTAAAAAAAAATAATTAATAAAAAATGAATAGGGAAATAACAATAAAAAATAGTGTGTTCAAAAATTCAACTTATATTACATGTTTATAAAATAACTCTTGTTTTAAATTAAAACTACAAAAATACACAAAAAAAATTTTATTTTTAAAACTTGATTATATACTTACATAGACATATATATTGAAGAAAAGAGTTTACTTGATATTTAAATAAGATTTAAATTGAATTATTTATAATATTAATTAAATATCTGAACATTATTAATAAAATATTAACATGATAAAATCCATTGATTTGACAAATAAACAACATTCCATTTATTTCGTATTGCCAAAATCCTAAAAGATATAATAAGTTTCATCGGGCTAAAAACCTATACAAAATATACATATAAAAAAAAACAGAAAAATGTGAATTGATTTCTTTGTGCAAAACCGTTATGCTTATGTATAAAATTTTTTTTTTTTATATATCCTTATTGGAGTTTTTTAAATCAACATTGTAATAAGACAACAATTCACCAAATACTTGTTGGCATTCAAATTGAGTAAAAGCATTTTTTCGATTTGAGTAAAAGCTGTCTCAAAAGCACTCGAAGCCAAAGCGCATGTGCTTAATTGTTGAAAGAACTCAACATTTGTGGGTGGTGCCAATTCGAACTCAATGTTTTTTTTTTTTGTGTATTATTAACTTTTTGTTCGGACTTGCTGTCGTGTCGTGTAGATTTTCTTTGTTTGATTGTCGCTTTTGCTCCAATCTGGCTTCGGTTAAACTTTCGAAAAACATTCGTCTTACCAAAAGAACTGACAAATCAGAACACATCCGAATCTCTGATGAATGGCACATGTAGATAGGAGGTTATTTGAATTAGCTTACAATATCTCAACATTTGCTTCGATTTAGCGTTCATATCTCACGATATGAAAAAATAAAAATGATAATACCTTAAATTCATTGGAGTACTTTATATAATATTTCATAATATGCTCATTTTAATTGAATTGTTAAAAAAGATACAAGTCATTTCGCAGTGAAGAAGACTTTATCGAATTTGAATTAACGCGCTTATTGAGAACATCAGCTGTTTAGTCGTGACAGCGACCAAGTTCAGAAATGTTAACAGCGCTCTGTTTACTAAAAAAAGAGATTAAGGTCATTTCATTATTTGATTCTGCGCTCTTTCATAACATCGTAGCACAGCCGTGACAACAACCAATGTGCATGGTTGCATACCAAAATGAGCATAACAGTGCGTTAACATTTTTCAAGAATTATCAATTATTTAAAAGTCGCAGTGCTGACTATCACGGTATCGATAGCATTGCAATCGATGCACTTTTTTTACATCCCTACACCAAAATAAACAGCACGAAAAATTACAACAAAAACAAAAAACAAAAAAAACGCACATAAACTGAATGGAAACATAAAATACACAAAATCGGCAAACAAATGATGGCTTGAAATGGATTTACAAGGAGAGGACAAGAGCAAACGGAAATATAACCAGGTGGTGAGATAGAACAAAGTTTGTTGAGTTGACGCAATTATGCAAGTTGCAAGTGCCGCAATAACAAACTAACTGTACTTGGTGTTCCACAACGGTTTCAGCGACAGTCCAGGCCACAAAACTAAGCACAGCGGTGAGTAGTAGTAGAGTATACAGAATTATTTATAGATTCATACATTTTTGTTATATTTGCAGCAATGAATACGAAACATTCCGAACCATTTTATATATCCTCCAGTTTGTTTGATAACAGACGACTTAAGCGACGTCTCAGCAAATGGATGGAGCGCCTGCGTGAACGTCAGCAACAACAACAACAACAGCTATTCATGGCACACACACAGTTTAAGACATTTCAGACACAGACACAGACTGAACGTGGCAGGCGACGTCGTTGCCATTTAATGCTATCACGACGTCATGTGGCTGCCACAATACCTGCTGACATTACCATAGATCTTCTGTCGGACGAGGACGAGGAGGAGAAGCCTGAGCAGGAGCAGGAGCAGAAGAAAAGGCAAACAGTTGCGGTAAACAATGGATTCCCATCCCACACAGCAAGCAGCAGTTTACAGCTGTCTACAGTGCCGAACATTACACTAGTACCAGTTGAGCTGGCGCCGGCGCACAGCTCTTCCACAATGCTGCTAATGCCAACGAGCAAAAGATGCTCTAATCTTAACAAGCATTATGGACATGTCAGCTCCACAACAACAACAACAACAAAATCTACACACACTCTTACTCTTAACGAAAGCATTGTGTTAACAAGTGACGATGAGGATGTCCGAAGGAATGACTTCATTAGGCGTTCACCACCGCCTCTGGCGCCACTTACGTTCTCCGACACCATAGAGGAGGTAACTGTTTCATTGGTACCACGTCATACAACAACTGCCAATTGCCAAGCACGACAACAGCAACGTCGACAAATTCCGAGGATCTTAACAACTAACCACAACAAAGACAGAAGTGTAAATCCAAACAGTTGCATCAATTACGAAGGCTACCTAAATGTGGATGTGGCCAGCGATGTGACGGCCACGCTGCCGGATGAAACGACGGTTCACACCGTGATTGCTAACCGCATCTATGAACTGTCGCTGAGTAAATTGCGGGAAGGACTCGCCTCAAGTGGCGTACCCGAGTACGCCCATGATATTCTACCCGAGCAGTTGCAAAAGCTGTCGCCAGCGATGCGTGCCAAGGTGGCACCCATGGTTGCACCCTCGCCACCGGCACCCATTTCGCTAAAGCTATCGAGTGACCTAAGCATATCACTGATCTCAGATGACGACGATTGTGAAAGTGGCAATAATATTGGCAATGGCAATGGCACCAACTCTAGCTCCGATCTGTTGCATCCTGTACTAGCCGCTGAGGCTCACGCCGCTGCCAAGCTATTGAAACAACAGCAGCCACAGCTATCGGTGGTACAGCATCTACAGTACCCGGGGCATGGTACGCCGGTATCCTTACCTGTGATGGCGGCACTGGTAGTGGCGGCCACAGAGCGAGCGCCAACCTTGGTTCCATCAACAAGACGCCGCAAGCTTGGTTAAAGTTCATGCAACAAGATACATAATCATTCCCTTATCACGACCCGAACACTGCACAGTTAGTCGAGATAGTGTTTTGACCACGGATCGCAAAAAAGTATTGTTGATATAAAAAATCCATTATACACCTTATTGCCAATTATTTAATGGCCACAAGGTATGAAAAATCAATTCTGCAAATAAATATGGGCTACCCTGGAATCAAGATAAACTTTTTTTTTTAAATTTGTATTAAACAATTGAATGCAACTCCTTTCTATTTACATAAAAAAATGAATAAATGAAATTTAAATTTTTTTTATTTTCAATTCATAGACCAACTCTTGCAATTTTTATTATAAAAATTTAAAATAACAGTTACTTTCTTTTACAATAAAAATTTAATGCCCATACCAAATTTTACTAGAATACATTTTTTTGCAGCTTTGGTAATTCTACATTTTTCGTGTTTCATACCCCGTGTTTTAATTTTAATTATACAAAATAAAAAACGTATTTTTAATTTCTACAATAAAACATGAACAACTTTGACTTAACTATAATTTTAAAATTAACTTTTAATGACAATATAATCATTTTTAGCGCAGATTAAAAAATAAGAGTTACTTTTTAAAAAGTAGGTTTTCAACTTTAACTCTTATTTTTGATCTGAATTAAAAAATTAACTTTCATTTAAAAATAAATAAATTTAAATTAAGTTACATAATATCAATTTTATTTACACTTACAATATTTTTTTAAATCAAATTTATTACGCTCCCTAGATTCGACAAGGAACACAAATTCAAAAATTTTCTTTTGTCCAAAATAAAAACTGAAAAATGTTCCAATGGTCTTTGAAGCAAGTAAAAATAAAACAAAAATAATAGAGGTAAAAATAACAATCCAAACAAAACAATTTTAATTGTCAAAACAATTGCTCGACTAACTGTAAATGTATATATACAAAGTAAATAGATTTGTAATTGTGATGTATTGCAATTTTTAATATATTTTTAACTTTGTCATCGGCATGATTTCATGATAAGTCGCTTTACTGCTCATTCACAAGCGTTTTTTTCGTGTGCAGATTTCTATCTCACTCATACTTTAAGTCTAACATATAATTAAAATGCGTAACGTACAAAGTTAGCATAACTACTGCAAATTATATATTTAAATATTTAAGGATATACAAACTTTGAGAATTAAAAAACAAAACATTTAAAATATATTTTAGCAAGACAACATATTTCATTAATGTAATATAATTGTAAGAGACATATGTATACATTGTACTTGTATACCAAAAATTATACATTTGTTATATGTACGCATTGCTGGCTATTTGCCAATGGTAACAGCAAGCCAGAATACATTTTTTTAATTAAAACAATGTCTCTTTGAAATATTAAAAATCTAATCGTCATATTGATGAATAAATTGGACAGTATGAAAATTCGGGAAAGGAATTGCTATCTTAAAGCTTTTCAGCAGCTTTCAGAATTAAAAACTAATATTTTCATATAAAGATAAAGATTAATTTGCTAGGATAGTTATCTTTATTTATAGGTTACAATTTAGTTCGGGATAATTGAAACCTGGGAAGATTTAAAACAATAGACTTTTCAAATTGTTGATACTTTTGAAAATATCGTTGAATAAATGTGTTTTTGGTTGTACTCTTTTGATATTGCAGATATTTCGATCTATATCCACTGCAACTTATATACATATTAGAATTGTTAAAAAAAAAAATTGATAACAAGTATGAGTAAGTGTACACAATCACTCTGAAATATAATGCTGATGTATTTCAATCTAAAATGATGTTGCACCTTTGACATTTAAATATAGATTGATATTCCAATTTGTTTTCGAAAATATATAGTTTCGGTTTTTTAACTTTTAATACTATACAAGAGGTGTTTTGGTCCATTTTAAATGAAGAATAATTTATTTTAAGACCATACTTTAGTGGTAAAAAGTAAGTTATTAAAACTTATTTTACCACTTATCGATTGCGGCCATCAACATTAAAAGTATCAGATTTATTAGAAATCATTGAATCAATTGAGAAAAAATGTGCCCCAAGTGAATTTTACTGCAATATTTCGTTTGTTAATATAAGTGTGAAAAAATATGAAGCATCGATATTCGCTTTGCAAAGTTTTAATTGTAGTAATTGCAGCAATTTAAATTTTACAATTTATCATGAATTTACAATTTGAATGAATTCTTACTAATAACCAAATTTTATTATTATTTATTAATTGCGGATATGAAGATTAGTTAACTTAAATCAGATACTTTAAAAATAGCTTTAAAATAATTCACAGAGGTATTTTGTATTATCTAAGTTTTACTATTTTTCGATTACAGGCAATTAAAATTAGTATGTTTACAAACGAGTTTTTAAAAATTCTATTTTTATTTTATATTTACAGATGGATTTTAGAAATTAAATAAAATTCTGCTTTTAATTATTTTGAAAAAATTAATGTTAAAATTTAAATGAAGTAAATTTGCGATACTTTTAATTTTAAATACTTTACATAACCTTGTCATTTCTTAATGATAAAAAATGATAACATTCAACTGATTTTCAGGAAATTAGCAGCTCTGCGATTGCTCTGCGATTATTCACGCATGCGCTTTTGAAAAGTATCCCGTGTAGGTTTTAGGGCGGACACGCTTTCTGATATACCAGAAATAATTTTGCTGTCGAGTGTTAAAACGTATCGAACGGGGCTTAAACGCAGTCAATTACCACGGCTACGAGATGAGTTAAAAGCATCGTTTAAACTAAGTTGCTTACTTTAGTAAAGTGCACAGTACGTTGTAAAGTATCAAGCAAAAACCGGTCATGGCAGTCGTACAAATCTAATATTTATAACAATTACATTATTTATATGATTTACATACATATGTATGTATGTATGTTGAAAGACCATTCAGTCAGGTGTATAGATTATCTTGAGAAATTTCTAACTTCTATCTTAAATCTTGAATTTACTTGTTCAAGCCACATACTTATTTGTGTAAGTAAATGTGTATGGAAATATGTATATGTATCTACATGTCGATATACATTTATGCATTTTTGAATTTTCTCCGCAACATAAATGTATGTATGTACATAGAAAACTTCGGAGCATAACTCTGTTATATGAAAAGAAATTATTAATTTTTCTGTACATAAATAATTATATTGTGCAAGTCCGTGTTCTCGGTAAAAAGTCGTCCTAAAATACATTTTACATTATATTTGTAAATATCTTTGTACACATACAACATGTATCAGTGATGCCAATTTGGCCCTTTCCGGATAGATGTGTCCGGTTTTTAACTGCATCAGCCGGAAAAATCTCAAACATCTCCTATCCGGGAATCTGGCCCTTCTTTTAGATTCGATTTATCATTTTTGAGCTATGACAGTCTTGTAATAAGCGAGCGATGCTACTTACATATTTTTTTTAACATAGCTGAACCCAATGGAAATTGTTTATTATTTTAACTTGTTCTAGAACCTTAAATATCTACAATACAGCTTTAAAAGATAATAAATTAAAATAAAGAAAATGTTTATTTTATTTTCGAAATAAAATATGCGATTTTTTCACTTCTCAAAACAGTTGCTTCACTAACTGTATACGTACTTGCATTTACATACAGTGCCTCCCTGCTTATTTGACCAACTACTCTCACACATTACGAATTTGAAATGAGTTTAATGGAAAGAAGATATAAATAATTTTGCATATTATACTCGTGTTTAAATATAGCAATAAAAACAAAACAGTTACAAATGTTGTGGGTCAAACAATCTGAGAGCCACTGTATGTCCGGGTGCGTACTACGTACATATGTACATATATACTGGTATGTTTGTATGTATATATATACTTGTATACGTGTTAGTAGTTCCGAAGTAACAAGAGGCTTCGTACTTATTCGGCACTTATCGATGCATGCTAAAGACATTTTTTACCACCCTTATACATACATATGTATGTATGTATGTAAGTATAAAGTAGTACATAAGAGTGCATACCTATACATAGGTGGGTACATACATAACTACATTTGTATGTACAACGTACTTACATATTAACCTGCCTACCATCTATCACACAATATAAGTACACATCCACACATGTAAACCACATGCGTACATAAAATACTTTTACCGGCACAAAATGTAAACATGGCCAAAAAGCTGTCGAACACAAAAGTAAAGCACAAATGTCTACATGCATATTATGTGCGTGAAAGTAGGTCCTTAAATTAACTTACATACATACTTAACTTACATAAATACATATACATATGTACAACATAATTCATATACAATGAGAAGAATTACAGGTTTTATTTTTTAAAATAAACCAAAAATGCACTCTCATAGTTGGGGTTTTGTCTTTTATAAAATATTTTCATTTTATCCTTTTTGCAGCGCACAATGATTTTAATTTAGCATTTTTAGCAGCACAACAATTCAATTAAAAAATAAAAGAATAACAATTAAAGTGAAAACTGCATTCATAAATAAGTCGTAAGTGAACAAAATGTTGATTCGTTGGAAGAGCAAAGATAAAAGTGCATCAACAAATCAAAGTGGCAGTGGAAGCAGCTCATCGTCAAAAAAGAAGCGCAAGGGACGAGAAGGAGGTGACATAAGTATAGTATATTTACTAAAATTAAGCTTAAAAACAAACCAAAAAGAACTATTAGGTTTAGTACTTTGGTACTAATTTTATTACCGTATTTGTTTACTTTTCTCATTTTTCTTTTTTCAATTAAAAAAATAATACATTTTAAGATCCATTTATAATTTTTGAATACCCCCAGACTCTTAATCTTCACTTTAACTTTTTTATTCTTTCAGTTAAAATATAAATTTAAATATAATTACTAAATTTTCTTTAAATTGCTTAAATTGTTTAATTAAAATTTAATTTTCACTTTAATTTTGGTCAACTGTTCTTAGTTGACATTAAATAAATAAATAAATGAATTGGGCTCATTTACATGTCTTAATAAACGAAAAGCATATTTGTAATAGTTGTAATATTTTTGGTTTTTTTTCTGACACCCACTATCGATATTATCGGTATCGATATCTTTATATCTGTTGTGCAATCACTAAAGCGTTCTTCAATTCTCCGATTTCAGAGGAAGACTGGCAAAATGAAAATAAGCCGGGTCGCCTGCCGCCCGGCGAGCAAAGTATGCAACATACTCGTAGTTCCAAACAGCGATTGTATTAATTGTTTGCATTTGCACTTCATTCGAAGGTGGCGACGATCGCAGGCGCAACATGCGACGCGACGATCCACGACGTCACACGCTCGGCGGGGACATTCTCGTCTATGGCAACTCACAGCATCCGCACGCACACCAAATGACACAGCAGCAACGCGCGATGGACCTCGAAGTAAGCGGAGCTCGCTCTGTCTCTCTCGCTCTCGTGCCTAGTACAAATATAACGGAAAGAGCACTAGAGCTGATCTTGTGATAGAACAGAAAATGTCAACTTACTTTATCTCTTGTTTTGCTTTGCTTTGCTTTGTGTTGCAGATGAGTACGCGGGCGCAGAAGAACAAGAAAAATCAGCCAATGCGTGGCTATGCTCCCGTTAATCAGGGCCCACTGTTTGACGATGATCCGGGTATTATGTCGGAGGTGGAAACAGCGAGTACGGGATTTCGACGCGGCGGTAAACAGCGATCGTCGTTGCCTGTTGTGCGAACACCGTCGAAGACGCTTGAACGGCCACTTGGTCTCGTATTTCTGCAATACCGATCGGAAACGAAGCGAGCTCTTCTCCCGAACGAGATCACCTCGATAGACACGGTGCGAGCGTTGTTCGTACGTTCGTTTCCCCGTCAATTGACCATGTCTTATTTGGAGGGACCGAATGTGAAGATCTACATACACGATGCCAGCAAGGATATGTTTTATGAGCTGGAGGATGTACGATCGCATCTGCGAGAAATTCGTGACCGTTCTGTACTGCGTCTTTTTGAGTCCACAGAGGTGGCGGCTCCTCCACAGATCCTGCCCGGTGGTCCTGGAATACCACAGCCCCTGCCCCAAGCACAATCAAACTGGGATCAGGATCAGAGCTATTTTAGCGAGCCAGAGTTCGATTCCGATTTTAAGCATCAACATATTCACAAATCTAAGGTAAGCGTCAAAACTTTTATATGTTTATTTAGTTATGTGTTTAATTTATAAATATGTACATTTATGCATATTGTATAAATACGAGTGTTTGTATATGTTGATTTTGTATATACTTATTTAGTTATAATACCTACAAATACACTTAAACTCGTATGTAACCATATAATCAAGTGCATTTTCAAAAAAAAAAAAGATGGTTTATATATATGTAAAGTAAGTCTAGTAATTGTTTTGACAAATTTAAATATTTACATATTGGCTATTTACATTTTAAAGATCGCCCTATTTTTAGTAAAATAATTAAAAAACTCAGTGCAAATAGGTGAACACAACTCTCCTAATTTTTTACTTGATTAACTGTATTATATACAAAAAAAAGGTCAATTTATTGATTTGACAAATTAAAGCTCTAAGAATTCATTTGACAAATTAAAGCTCTAAGAATCAATAAGCTACTTTAAGAAAAGCAATTTTATTTGATTTTGTAATAAACTCAACTCATCTAACGAATTTGTCAAAGCAATTACTTGACTAACTGTAATATATATTTATTTATATATATATATGTATATACATTAAGCGTGATCTGCGCCACTCCAATTCTTACAACATCCGGATCAAAATGCAGCTTGGGGAGTTAAAAGTTTCCGCAGGTTCCGACACTGAATCCCTTGAGGGCGTTATTCATTTGCTCGCTTATATCCTTCCAAGCGAACACAATAGCACCCTGAAATGGCTCTGGATCGCAGTTGCTGCATATGGCCATAACTGCCTTGACTTCCTCTTCAGCTGGTTCCCGGTCATGTGAACTGATCTCCTCCTCAAGTGTCATTCTCAACGTCAGATCATGCTTGAATTGCTGTCCTCCAAAATCGGCTAGACCGTTGTACTTGCTAAGTATTTCCCTGTCGCTATCGCTATTATCGATGCCATCTAGCCCATCATCAATCAGAGAACCATCATCGAGAAGAACTATGCCGCGTTTCTGCAACTTTTTACCATCATTTTCGGACTGACGATTTCCCCGTCGATTGTTCGGCTTTGCGTCGTTAGCATTCGAATCGCGCTTAAATTGAATATGCGTCTCTGTCTCATCAATAAACTGAACATTGGCCGAGTTACTCAGCATATGAAACCGTCCACCCTCATTTTTTGTAATTGGTGTAGATATTCCTCCGTCTGGACGACTTGCAGCTATGGGCGAAAGATTAAGTAGCTGCTGAGCCACCAATCGAGAGCCAGTGTTAATTTGACCATTAACAAAATTCGTATTAACTGTGATTGCTGATTGTCCTTGTTGTGGTTCCTCTTGTTGCCCGGACGGTATCTGAGAACCCACTGAATTGGCCAAATTGATGCGGACTCTTGTCGGTATTTGACCGCTGGCGAGCAACATGTGCATGGGCTGCGGTCGATTAATCTAGAATATAAATCATGATACGATAGGAGTTATCAAAGATTTTATATAAATATATCTTAATTTTTACTTTAGCACATATCTTTTAAACAATTTTAAGAATTTCTGACTTCAAAGTCAAAGCTTTGAACAATTTTGGGAAATATTTGTTTTTTATAAAACTAATAATATTGGAATGTCAAATGAATTTTGTGATTAAGGTATTCCACATGGAAATAGGTTAAGTTTTATATTTTTGAAAACAATCTTACTGACAAGTTATGATTGTCAAAATTTGTGTACATTTTGGGATGATTTTTCCCAAAAGAAATGAAAGAAAAGTTGTTTTTTTTACAAAATTAGAATACTTATTTATTAGTACAAATGTTAAATAAATGATTATTTATTTATTAGGTGATAGCTAGCCCATTGAATGCACTTACCATTGGGGGCGCACGTGCTGTGCTAGACACCTCCTGACCCTCATGGTCAAAATGATGCACGTGGTGGTGCTTGTGATCTCGATGTGCCTTTCCGGCACTCAAGGCCACGCGATAAATTTGCACGAGGGTCACCTCAAAATGGAGGCCGTGGCTTACTTCACCGGTTATTGAGCTTCCACCTGAACGCAATATTCCTTTAGCCGGTATTTTATGGCCCACTAACTGCAAAAAGTCATACACGCCAATTATTATCGATTACGAAACTTTGCGAAACGTTAGGCTCGACTTTTTTCAAATGGATTTGTGTACAATTCAAAGTATTCGAAGGGAAATTTATTTTATGTTGTCGAATTAAATCGACTTGTTAGCAGAGCTGTGCAAATTGTTGAAAAATGTAAAACTATCTATTTCAATGCATTAAAGGAGTAGCCCGTCTCTGCTATATGTATATTCCGTATATTTTCACAGATCTTATCTAGTTAAGGATGCACTTTTAATAGATATTTTATTGATGATGAAATGTTACTTAATATCTCCTGCCATGGCATAACATAACTAGCCGACCAAGCAATTTAATACCGCAGTTTTTTTTGTTGTTTCCCTGAACCAGTTTCTAACATTTGCCGTCTGTTTTTTGTTTTTTGTTTTTGTTTTATTTTTTGTAGCTGTCGTTAAGAGGTTGCTGTTTCCGTTCAAGTCTCGACTCAAGACGCGTAATTAGACACTACACTACAAGTTACGGGGTTACTCACTGAATTGTGGAAGCCACGCCCAATACGTTCTGCCTTCAGCCAAACCTGCCACTCGCCGGTCTTTCCATTCCACGAGCTGCACATGTGATGCCATTGCCGCATTTTTAGTGGGTAGTTCAGTCTATTCAGTATTATGCCAGCAAAAGAACCAGTGACAGCAACAGTCAGCGAAACAGACACAGAAAATATCATCATCAACATTGTGGGTTACAATGTAAGCTGTGCACAGTAGAAAAAGTCGCTAGATTTGCTTATATTACTTAATATACATAACTGTCTTCGAAAGTTGGCAAAGATATATATAAAAAGAATATATTAAGTATACTATATTAATTTATTCTTGTATTTATTTTTATTTTAAATTTATTTGTTATTTAAAATAAAAAAAAAAAAACAAAAAAATATTAATTTTTTGATGTAATTTGTTTAGTTTAATTTTTAAAATTAAAAAAATTAAGTGGATCCGAAAACATAAAACTATGAACATTCTACATACAAAATGTTAGACTCGACAGCTTTAATTCCCGGAAAGTGCAAAAAAATCATATATGAAACAAAAACCATTTTTAAAATTCATTAATTAATACAAGCTAATCTAGCGGTCGTCCCACTGTGCTGTGAAGAAAATGGGAAGGTTTGCAATTCAATTGGATTTCAATTTAACGTACCTGTACATTTGCTGACCTTTTATGGCCATCGATAAGAAACTGGAATTTTGCGCATTTGCGACCCAGATTTGTATCTCACGTTGTTCCTTTTCAGCTGTGGAAGTTAGATAGTTAAAGTTAATTGAAAAAAAAAATATGTTGTTGATATTATGAAATCAAAGCCAATTGCGTGATGCTGCATTGCACAAATATTGCTAACGTTGATCAACTGATCTACTTTCTCAACCTTAACTCGTAAGCAATCATCAATCAATTATTGACTGGGTACCCGGCCAAATCTTAATGCTTGATGGTGGTATAAATGATTGATCATTTATCTCAAACCAGTATAGTCGAATGCACGATTAAATCTTTAAGCTACAGTTATTCAAGAAATTGTCTGGGCAAAAAACTAATTCACAAGTTAGATAAAATTCGAGCTATAGAAGTTCGAGTTATGGTAGTTCGACTGTATTTATTTTATTATATTTAGGCCAAATAGAGAGGCCGAATACGAGATACCCTGGTTCACTTTCTTATATAGGGACCTTTTTTTACAGTTCAGTTAATTTGTGTCAAAAAGATATATTCAAAATCGACATTAGTTTCTATGCATTATACAACAAAATATCTTTCCAAGAATTATCAAACCCCTTTACTAAACATTGAAGCAATGGGCCTCACTATATTTTTATCGTTGTAGCGTATGTGTACTCTGCTTCTTCCTTTGGTTTCGCCCTGCGTTTTTTGCATAACTTTCGAGCTTATAAGTGCTGAAAATGATTACATCGTCATCTAGTTGAAAATGAAACCCATGATAATTTTGAGTTTTCTTGTCTTAAAATTGCCCTTTTCCAAAATAAATTTCATTTGAGACCCTTTCGTTCATACCTTTTATTTTTTGATTGAAGGCAAAATTTGATAATTTGGTCATAACAATTGTTTGACCAACTGTATGTCTGACTGTGCAATTAAGCCAAGTTTTCTCAGCTCACACGGCATTTCCCTCGGATCAAAAGACGGCATCTGTCAAGTTCCGGAAGCTTTATAAGCAGCTTGAATTGCATATTTAATATAATCTTAAATACTTTAAATAACAAAAGTCTCGCAACAGCAGCAGAGGCAGCAGCAGCTCAGCTTACTGTAAACTGGTAAATTTAGCGCTTATATAACATGTGGCCACAATCGACGATTTCGTTGTTTTGGGGAGGGAAGCAGTTGAAAATTGTTAAGATGAAAGGCGAACAATATGTGTATATCTATAAAAGTGTCTCAAAGACACTTGGTATAACACATAATTGATCGTATACTCTACTCGTATTTGCCTTCATTGTGATCGACAACAAAACGTTATTTTACAAAGTCATCTGTCAATTGAAATTCAACAATATCGGCATCAGTGCTGTTAACTTTTGAGAAGCAGAAAAATATGGCTTAAAAATAAGCTCAATTTCCAACCAACAAAATCTGAAGCACAACGGATGTTTTCTTCCTGTTGTATAATATTTTTATTGTAATACATTTTCAATCATCCAATATATATTCTCAAAGGTAGTATAATAAGTTCTATATCCACTCAAACCTAAAAAAGCACGAAACTAAAAACTATACTAATTCAAATCGAGTAGATATCGGCTATTAAGTCCAAATATTGTATAGTATTTAAGCACTTCATTTTAATAGAATACCCAAATCGTACATTTTAAACCGTACGAGTAAATTGTCATAGTCTACCAAGTGTCTAAATTTACGTTCTACCTGAAATGGGGAAAAAATAGGAGAAAAAAGCTTAACACATATTAACATTTAAATTTGTTTCCCGTAAATGAACTTTAAAAAAAAAAAACAGATTTGACGGGAAAAAAGCTATTCTGGCAACACTGCCAACCATCAGCGATCAGCTGCTTTATGGCCAACAATCGCCATATGCTGGCATCAGGAAGTTGGATTCCTTTCACTTTCCGACGGGACCGGGTATGAATGAATACTGTTTAGTATTTACGGGAGTGTGGCCCACAAAATGAAATTTGTTGCTGGCCCACAAGTTTACAGGTCTACAGGTCTTGCCGTGAAGATCTTTTCTCTTCAGTTGGCTGCAGGGGGCATCATAACAATTTATACGAGTGCTTTTTCTTATGTAAAAGGTCAGTGGCCATTATGCTCATGATTAAGAAAGTTGCTTTAAATGATGCCCAGACCAGACTCTTTAAAACTATGCTTCCCTTTTAATTTTCACTGTTATTTTTATAATGTCTGTGCAGTGATAAGTTACAATAAGTTCAAAGGGCTCGACTGTTAAATGCCCAGTATTCGTATCAATCAAAATGAAAAAAGACCAAATAAAAAACAAAAAATATTTACAAAAAAGTATAAAAAGATAAAATTAAAAATAAAAAAGGAAAAACAGGTAACCCACCAGGACACACAAATTGATTTTTGGTAAACTGAATTTTTTACCACAATTTAGACATTTGTTTTGCTTAAAGCGAAGAAATCCGGTACAAAAATTCAAATAATGTGCAAGGTACGGTTATCAAATTCGTGTGCTTTATTTTCAGAGTCTTTGCAATGATATTTAATTGATTAAATTATTGCACTACTCACTACGAGTGTTTTCTTATAAAATCACTCACAAAAAAAAACATAAATAAATGTTTTATTTTACACTCACCTTCGTAGGTCAACATAACATGATCACCACTGTGATTAGTGAAACGCATCCAGAAACACAGTGTAAATTGATCGAGTTCAGGCAACTCATTGTTGAATTGAACCGCACCATCTTGATTAAAAGCAAACTTTTTAACACTACAACGATCCGAGGACGACGGAGAGGACGAGGAGACGAAAAGTGGAGTGCGGGGAAAGCTAAGAGATGATTCTTTGATAACACCATCTTTTAAAATATACGACTCGTAGTGATTCTCCTGATCATCATTTAAGATGATTGAGCCCGTCTCAACTCCATTTACAGCCGAGTGTGGCAACACTAAGTCATCGTCATGATCGTTGTCCTTATCGCTAGCGAATTGGGAATAACTAGTGGCCAATTCGTGACTGCTGCTCGCCTCTCCTGGATGCAACTGTTTTAAGCTGTATGAGGTAATCGGGCTGCCGCTTGACGAAATTGGTTTCCAGGCAAAGGACGGAAGTCCATTGATCATGAGGAGCAAAAATGCCAATCCACTCCAAGACGAGTAAGCTCGCTTATGCATGCCGATGATCAATTCGATAATTCCGAGCTATTGAATTGAAATTGAGTTGAAATCAAAGCGTTTTCACGTCCGTTTGCGGCGCAGTCTCGCACTTTACTATTCGTCTACGCATGCGCCAGAGCTGACTCTGACTTAAGCGCAGCCAAAATAACAAAAATAACAAAAAAAACAAAAAAAACAAAAACAAAAACAAAATAATAAAAACCATTACAACAGAAAAAAAAATACAACCGCATACACCGAGCTCGATCGTTGGACAAGTACGTCTCAGTCTCAGTTTTAACAAATTGTAAAATTGTATTGAAATTGAAACTGGTTGAGGTTTTCTTTTATACCCGTCACGTTACAAAGTATGAGGGTGTATTATATTTGTCGAAATGAAGATCGAGTGCTTGTGCATCTCTCGGTTGGTTGAACGTTTTCTTTTAATGTTATATATAGTCCGGTATTTATGGCTATTTTAAGTTTTTAAGCAACGTATGCAGTCATTTAAATTCATTGATCAAATTTGGAAATATATAAATTGTTGAACAGGTATCTCATAGTCAGGGGCTTGACTATAGTCTTTCCTGCTTGTTGATGTTTATGTTGTGAAGCTAAGCATTTTTTTTTTGTTTTTGAACGCAGCGTATAAACCTCTCCACTATGGGGAATTTTTCCACTTTTCTGGCACTAATACGTTGTTTACAAGTATGCAGATTACCAACATTTTAATGCCAATGTATACAAAAATTATTTAACTGTTGTTACATACCAGAAATGTAAATTTAACAGTTGGATGTTAGTATAATATTAGTTGCTTGCAATCAGCACGTGCTGTGGCTATGTACAATTTTCAGGAAATACAGAAGCGAATTAATTTAATCCTTTATAAGCTCCTTGATTTTATTCTACTTAATTATTTTCTTTATGAAATTCTTCAGCACATACAACAATGTTTTTTTTATCAGGTTTTTTACTTCACAGTTTCCATAAACAAATTATACGTAATGGGAAAATAAGTCAATATATTGACTTGGGTGAAAATATGGGAAAATTAAATATACAAAAGTCAAAATACTCGAAGTCTGGACAAATTATATGTGTTACATGTTGACAATAAACATTTTTAAGCTTTTGCACGCTTAAACGGTATGTTGCTGACATATACATACATTTATATTGTCATTTGGGTACATAAAGGGGTAAAAATTCAATTTTGGGATATTTAATGCGAGTATCAGAAGATATGGGAAAAGTATGGTGTGGGTGTTGCCGTATTACTTAAAAGCATATTCAATACGAGAAACTGAAATATTTGGTTCGAATAGCTTTGAAAATTGTAAAATGTACATCTGACAGCATTAAGAAACAAGTCGGGGTCACGACCTCTTCTCCAGCCCCACTTCCTGTTGATAATGTAAGCCCAATGTAAAGCTCAATTTGTTTCGTTCTTAAGCTAATAATTATTGCCAGAAAAATAGGAAAGATTCCCATAGTGTATTCGCACTACAACAAACTGTGAGCATATACATACATATGTATATTCATATGTGAAATTTAATATAAATATACATATGTACATACATTGTGACCGGTAAAACACACTGTCGTAGCTTCCTCTTTTCCTGTCGCCTAAGTCAGTTTAATAGGAGTATTCAACTATCATCCAGTTGGAAAAGAACACTCTTTAACGGTGCCTATTTAAATACTCGTTCAGTAAGATTGTTCTATATAATATAATTATATAGTATATATATAGTATAATTCAAATATATTAGCATCAAATATATAATTAATTTAAGTTTGATTTTGAAAAGAAATCTACAAATAAATGCTAGTTTTGGATTTGAATTGAGCTTTGATTACGAGTAATTCATCGAGTTTAAGGTAGACATCAAAGCTTCGAAAACTAAAAATTGTTTTATAAAAAAAGGAAACAATGACAATCAACAATCACAAGACGCGTCAATAATTGGCAAAGAGCTTAATTAACTGGGTGTGTATTTTGCTACAGCAGACGTACTATGTACTTCATTAATTTGTACGTATGTATGTACTTCAGCCATTCATATTGGCTGTCTTTTTTGGCCTGGCCCTGGCCCTGGAATTTCCAACAAGAGTTGTGCCTTACTTACTATAACAATTATACGAAACTGTTGAATTTGAATTAAAGTGAAACTTATTAACAGCGCACCAGCCAAATGAAGGCGACTTTACTTTTATGAAAATCAACTTATTTTGAGAAGATACTTGTACTGCATCGACAAACGTATATATGTAATAGCCCATGGTAATATATAGATATCAAACTAAAATATTAATTGATGTATGTATTTGTCTATTTGCTCCTTACTAAAATATTGTATATGATATATGTATTTCTTATATTATTTCCATTACAGATTGGCAAGCAACCAGCCCCATATTATGTTGGTTCATCGCAGACTTTGCCCCGTGGCATGTATGCCTCAGAGCGTAGTAAAGTTTCAATGGGTGCGTAACACACAGATACACACATACACATCTTAATCTAGATTTAATACTAAGAGTAGTAATTTATCTAAATACTTATATTTGAACATCATTTTATAATTCAGTATACTCAGAATTCGCATTTGGCTTGTATTCTGGGGGTCATCTGGGTCAGACGGCGGAATTTTAGCTGATTTTTTTTTAATGTATTTGTTTTTTGTATTTGGTAGGGAAATTTACTAAAAAAAAAACAATGGGCACAAACAAAATATAACAAAAATTTTGTTTACAGTGCGATTAAAAAGTTCACGACCTCCAAAAATGGGTCAAAAAAAAGGTTTGTCCAATGCTCTCACGATCGCGGGAGTATACTGCATCCGAAAAAAAACGGGTAACTAGTAAACATGAATACCTCTGTCGTCGGTGCCTCGAGGAAATGGCAGTCACTTTAAAACGAAAAATCGATTTTGATCTAGGATGATAGCACTGTTAATTCTGCGTCGTTTGCCACTTATTTCATTAAAATCGATATTTTTGCTGAAAAAATGTATTCATCAAAATTAATTAAATTTGAATTCAGAAAGAATTTAGAGGCCAAACCATGATCAGAATGACATTCCGCTTGAAAATGTGATCATTTTTGGCACAGTAAATGAAGTTTGAAGTTTGTCTATATGTTAACCTAGCAACTTTACAAGTCAAAATATTTGTTCATTTTGGCATGATTTTTTACAAAAAAGTGAAACGTCTCAGAATCAAATTTAAACTGTTGTTTTATACTAATTTGGGTACCAGGAGTTGATTAAAAATGAAAACTCGATAATTTAAATTTAGAATTTTCGAAAATGTAAAGGGGGGACCCTTAGCTTTAAAATCAATATTTTTTATGAAAAATTTTGTTGATCGAAATTAATCAAATTTGAGTTCAGAATGAATTTAGAGGCCAAACCTTAATCAGAATGACATTTCTCTTGGAAATCTGACCATTTTTGGCAAAGTTAACAAAGTTTGAAGTATTTATAATATATGTACGCCTTTGGGCTTTCAATTTGAGTGTGGCAATTATTAAGAAATTCAATAATTTAGCTGAGACTTGATTTGAACTGATTTCACGATAATTGTATTTATATTGCTAATATTATTGCGAATAGTAATAAACATAAGCCGTTAGCCATTTGTTAACATTATACAAATTTCACTTACAGACGGATATACAAGCTCCCCAGAAAGAAGCACACGTGGAAGCTATGAGGAGCCATATTACAGTCAGTACGGTACACGCGGCACTGTTGTGGCACCCGTCATTGACGAGGAGCAAAGGTAAATATTCCAATGAGTAACAATATTTTACAATCTCATATTTTTGGCCAAGTACCAAATATGCAAGCTTGTGACTAAGACTGGCCGTCTTTTTTATTTATTTGCCTCCAAATATTGCAAAGAATTAAAAAAAAAACAACAACATTTAAATTGCGATTAGTAATTATATCTTGTTATTCTCTTTGAAATTTATATTTTCATATAGCGATGCGGCTCTTGCGGAGGACCAATACTCTTTGTATGGCATTAAAGTTGGCCCCAATCGTCTGCCACATCGTGGAAATCAAATTTACGATCCAACTAGGTGAGCATAGCTCAATTTGTGTTCGCGCATCGATTTCATATAGGTTGCATAGTCTGCCAGGAGTAAATTAGATATTTCATCATTAGCTTTGTTTGTGCTGCGTTTACTTCGTCTGTAAATTTTAATGCGCTTAACATTGCCATTATTTGACGTTGTCGTTGCTGTAGCCACTGGATGAAAATAAGTTGTGCCTTTGCTCTTAATTGCCTGAACAATCAGGCAAAGCAAATAGCCGCCAAACGATAAAAATGCCAACGAAGTAATGCTTATTTGAAACAAGGTCTGCAACTTGGATGGTTTCTCCTCGGTCCAAGAGGATGCATGATCACTGGAGGAGTACCAGGACTGTGGTGGACCAATCTCTGACATTCCACGGTCACCACTGCAGTATTAAAAGAAATTATTTAACAGTTTACTACTGGTTCGATTATAATAAAAAATACAAACTCTCATATAAATGATGTTTCCAAAATGTTAGGAAAGTTACAAAACTAAAGATAGATCATTTTATCCAAACAGAAATCTTGTTTTAAATTAAAAATTGAAGGGTCTCTATTAGCCTAAAACCAATCAATTTTTCTAAAACTTAATTCATTAGCTTTTTAACTATTTTTCTTCCTTAGAATTCTCATCTGCTTGTTGTTGATATTGTTTCATATCGACTATTAAATCAGGTGTAAAATCAGCTACAATGATTATAAAATAATTATACCTTGTTTCTTGAATGATTATGATTAATTTTAAAAAATGTTTTAAAATTTTGACTAAAATGAAAAGTGAGATTCGTACCGGAAAATCCTTAAGAAATTGAACTTTTTAAAATCAATTTTAAACGCAAAGATTGATTGGAAAAGATCATAACGATGCAGTTTTTCGTGTATGTGTATGGGGAGACACTAAGTTTGTGATTTAAAAATATAACAATACTCATTATTTACGGTTGCTGATTAATTGATAAAACACACCGTTCGGCAGCCATTAAGGCCATTCGCTGAGGAGCATGAGGCAATTCGTTACAGCTACTATAATCTTCAGTAACATACTCGTCCTCAGTCTCATCTTTGTGAAAACTCCCAGTATTGCTCATCATTTGCATAGATTTTTTTAAAATCAGCAGATCGTGCAGCTGAAAATTTGATAAACAGTTGGCAAAGCGCTGTGGCGAACTAGTAACTGTTTTTGAAATTCAAACTCCGATTAGTTAAGGTTGCACCTTAGTTCGCTAGCTAAACACCTACCACTACAATAGGCCATGGCTATTTCGGTACTCGATTCTCGGTTCTCTACCGCGTCAGCGGGCAGTAGACTTACAACTGGTGCACAAAAGAATGAAACAAGCCTTGGATGCCAGTTCTCTTTCGGTTTCAGTTTGTAACGCTTGCATGAGCCAAGTATTTCAAATTTCGCGACATGAATCCAAATTTAGGCTTGACTGCTCAATTAGATCTTGACAGTAACGGAAGTGCTGGAGACACTAAATAAACTTGCCGCCAGTACTTATATCACTGTTGGATTTAATTATCTATTTTTTTTTTAATGTCTTTGTCATTTCATTGGCATCGAATAAAATAATGATAGCTAAAATCACTAGAATTGGGAAAGTAATGTTAATGAAATGTTTTTTAATTAAAATTACAAAATCAAAACTAATGCATATACTTTTACTTTATATACATATATTTGTGACTTTAGGCCTATATTTTAAAATTCTGTTCTAAGAATAGGTATATTTGCCAAAAGTCTGAATTTTTTGTTTTTTTTTTAAGACCTGAAGATTTACATCGCATTCGAGTCGAGCATATGGAGCGTCAATTGGCCAACTTGACTGGATTGGTCCAAAAGGCTTTGGTCAATCAAAATCCCCAAATCGCACCAATAGCCGTACCAACCTTAGACTCAAACTATCTCGTTGTGCCATCACAAATACAAGGTATATCGACGCTTTTATGCATACTTGTCTATATGTATGTATTTATATGTATGCTTATTTACTTTTTAAGCACTATGCAATCCATTATAACCACATGTAGCTTAAATAAAAATAATATTTAAGAGTTGCCTGTGATCGCTTATAGACAGACCATATTAACTTTCATATAAATGAACTTTTCCACACACTTACATACCTCATTCAAATGCAACTAATACACTCGAGTATTGCAAAGTTTAGTTCACTTTTTTTCAGGAATGGCAAATAATTGATAAGCTTTATACAAATAATTCTAACCGGAATCCAATTTTCTAGATGACTGGAAAAATCGTCCAAATTTCGTTCATTTCATTTTTGACACTCTTTTAGAAACTTCAAAACGTTGTGAAAACTTTTCCAATTTCATTGCAGAATGCCAATTTTGTCATTGTTTTTGTATTTATTTTTAACTTCTATGATACCGATTTTATCTTATGTTTTATTTATTTATTAAGATTTTAAAAGAATATTAAATTAAAAAATAAAATTAATAGTTTATACATCCAGACATAAGATTTATTTTTGAATTTTTGTTAAAAATCAACAAACAATTTTTGTATTTTAAGAATTATAATCGTTAGACGTGACTGATTGCATGCATGATATAACCATGATATGTCTGTATGTACTCATACATATGTATGACTTCAAAAACTGAACAAGTTCTGTTATTGTCCATATTTTCACTTCGAATTTAGCTAACGGCTCTGCTGATGAGCTGTACGTTAGGGAAAAGGCACCCAAGTTGGGCAAGAATTCATGTCGTAAGTGTACAGAAGAAATGTTTGTGGGTTCTTCAATCTCAATGTCAATTGACGATTTTTCCTGTAATGTTTTTCAGAAAAGTCCGTGTCGTTTGAGAAATCAGTTTCATTTAGCGACGATATACAAGGAATTCCAAAATCTCACAATCCCCTACATGCCGGTAAATAAAAAACAGAAAGAAGAGATTTTAATTATAATCATCGCATTTTTTATTATTATTAATTTAATTAAAATGGTATTCAATTATGTCAATTCGTGATGTGAGAATTGTCTGTAGTAAATATGTTTTGAGTAAAACTAAACTTGTTGCCTTTACATTACCACTCATCCCGAATGATACTGATATTACTACAACACTGGAATTAAAGCTGATACGAAACCTACGAAGCCGGCAATCAAGTCATCTACCTTGCCACGAACATCGTCACAAGGTAAGATCCCAATAAAATGATGGGAACAGTATTTTGTTATGTTCAGCAGTTCTTACCAGACCACAGTGGAAAACCTGCTATATTAGCTAACAATAATTCGAATTTTGAATACGCTTTTTTTTCTAACATCTATCGATATTTTTTTTAATTTAATTTTACAATTGTTATTTACACAGCTTTCAAACGACACAAATGTTTCAGTATTTTCAATGACAAATTTTGGCGACAATTTACGCCGATCGCAAAATAAAATATATATATTTTATATTTCAACTAATTTTATTCGAAAAAACTGGTTTTGATAAATATAAAGATACGTATTTGGAAATAAATATAGTTTCTCGGACTTATATTTTGTGTTTTTCTTGAATAATAGAAGAACATACAATTTTATTTGTATGATGTGCACAATAAAAAAAAAAATGTATTATACGATTTTAAGACGAAGAAAAAAAATAGCTTAACAATTCTATGGCTAACATAAACACAGGAAAAATCATATCATACAGGCAAAGTTATCGTATTAATATAAGCTAATCTAGCGGTTTATCCCACTGTGCAATAAAATGTACTTGAATGTATTTTTAATTTCAGGAATTCTTACCAAATCCACAATCACGCATGCATTTAATATCACACACAAATATATATATTTTTGTATTTTAAAATGTTGAGCTCTTGCTTAAATATCACAAAAAATGTTTTCCCATGCTCAGGAATTCTTAGCAGACACACATAACCACACAAAAATATATTTTGAATTCTCTCTGAAATTGCTAAATAACAATTTATTACGTATTTCCTAAAATTTACCCGATAGAACGCGATCGTCTTAAGCCTCCTCCGCCACCAAAACCTATTGTACTGGCTCAGACGGCCCACCCCAGTTACCGGGCGGACATTGCACTCGCCCCTGAGGTCTACAATCATTTGAGGGGCCTGCAGAAGAAGGCAAAGGATCTACGAATGGAAGTTCGAACCTTGAGGCGATTATCTCAAGCTCAATCAGTCGCTGTACGTGAAGATATAAAGAGCACTTTCATGCGTATTCGTGCCACATTGTTGGCAAGCAGTGGCAGCTTTTGGGATCAAAGCGATCAGGACACCACCCGTATATCGAGGGAGGAGGAACTGTATAAGCAGGAGGTCATACGACTTGAAAAGGATCTTAGCGATTTGGAAGCATCGGTGGAAAATTTACGTGGCGAAGTTATCAATCGACGGACTCGAGTCAATATGACCGCTGTGGAGGATATGGCCCTAGTACTAAGTCGCGCTAGGTATACATACATAATTACAGTCGAACTTCTTTAACTCGAATCACAATTATCCAAAGAAAAAGTTTGAATTATGGAGACTTCGATGCATGGATTTGCTCTTTTAAGTAAAGTTAGTTAGTTAGAGAAAATTCGAGTTATTGATGTTTGAGTTATGCAAGTTCGACTGTATATAAATGTAATGATTCATTTAAATAGCCCAGTACCAAAAAATTACACATACTAATGAACATGTGAGTCCCCATTACTACTTTCATAGATCTCAGAGACTTTTGAAGTTAAAACTACCAAATTTGGTGACAATATTTCTTAGTCTACTCGAACTTCAAGTTTGTTTTTGAATTTACCGATGATTATTTAAGGGTATATCACTGCGAACGGCAGTCCGCGCTAGTGACGAAAGCATCAAGCAACTACCCAAGTATCCAAACGATTGAAGCTACAGATATGTTCTTTATATCGTTGAAAAGGTATTTTAAAGATCTTTTAGGCATACCTGAAATATTTTTTTCTGGAGTACATAGGTACTCCATTGGCGATTAAAAAAAAATCTACTCCTCAAATCACTTTAACATGTTTTATTTGTTATAGTCAATTGAATTCTGGGGTGATCTTATAAATTCTGTCCAAGTTTGGTTGAAATCGGTCTGCTATATCATATAGCTGCATTAGGAACAATCAGTCGAAAATAGAGTTTTAGTATGAAAAACTTTTTTGTTGATTGAGATATCTCAACCAAACAAACAGAATATGCATATAAGATGGTCGTTTACTTCCTGACCAAACTTGGATGAAATCAAACTAATATCATATAGCTGCCATAGGAACAATCAGTCGAAAATCAAGTTTTAGTATGAAAAACTTTCTTGTTTATTGAGGTATCTCAACCAATCTAACAGAATATGCATCTCGGGTAATCTCATACATTCTGACCGAGTTTGGTTGAAATCGGTCGGCTATATCATGAATATTAAATTGAATACATAACTTATTCTTAAAAAAAAGTTAGGCATTCCACACTGAGAAAAAAAGTTACTTTTATAATGTAAGAACGATTACGACTTTATTGCGCAATGTGCCGAATGCCAAACTTTTTTTTTAAGAATACGTTATATATATTTAATTTAATATCGTTCGTCACAAGATTGGATATCAGAAATTTTGAGGAATGGAAATGTTTTCGTCACTAGAATTTACAAAATGTTCATATCCTTAAATTTCTTGTATATTTTATTTCTTTATTTAATTCTCTTACAATTTGTCTGATGCTTTGATATATTGACAATTTGATATTTTTAAAAATTATATTTAATTTATGGTAATTAAATCGAACAAAGACACGGCTACTGGGCATCTGACAGTCGATCACTTCGGCTGTAGCATTCTTACTTATGTTACCTAACTATACTTAAATTAATTCCAGCAAAACTGTTGCTGAACTCAAACTCAAGTTTCCAACACTGTCAAATGGCTTGCGTTGCATATTATCCAATGAGATGGAAAAAGTGGTACGCGAAGAAAAGTTCCTAAAAGAAGAGCCAGACCGTTTGGAATCGGCATTACGTCGATGCAAGAAGTTAACTGGCACCTTGGTGACACTTAAACGGTTTGTAATTTTATTTATTGATTTATTGTTATTGAAAATAAAAAAGAACAATGATAAATGATATAAATTTCACTCAAGCAAACATTCAAAATTGAAATTTCGCTGTCTTTTAAATTGGGTATCTGATTTCTTTCGAAACAGCTTGGCTAGCGTCCAGGAACAACGCTTACCACCCAATGAGCCGCCAATCACGGAAGAGTCCTTACGTTCTGCAGATATTTCTGTCCCTGACAAGGTAAGCTCATTATCTCAACATAAAAAGCGCACACAGAAAACACAACCACTCAGCTAATTTTGAAGGCAAAATAAAAATCAATTATACATAGGGCTGTATTGTCAATGCTACTTTTACGCATTAAACACCGCTCCATACCATGTCATACATAATTATAACGTATACGTATACTAATGTTTAATAATATACTTTGTATAATTTCAATGACAAAAACCAAAAACAAATTAGTTGCTTTGACTTTAAAGAAGTATTTGCATTGGCTACGTTTGATTTAAAAACATGCATTTTATTGCACACTATATCCTTGCTAAATATTGTAAAAGTCGCAAACATTATGAAATGTGAGGGTTTACCATACATAGTGCTTAAGAGGTTACTTTGATTTTTTGCGAAATTTGCGGAATTTTCAAGCTTGCACATTTTTAAAAATAATTATAATGTAGCGATGATGCCGATGATAATGATAACGCACAACATGACAGGTTGTATATATATAAATTATAGTATATCATTCTTGATCAGTCCAATGACAATTCCAAATATCTGTCTGAAATATGAAACAAAACCATGAATTACTTGGTGGTACATTTTTAAATACTCATTTCTATCAATCTATAATATTGCTATAAACACTTACAAAGCAGGTGTGGTCAAATCAAACAAAGTTCCAGTAGTTTCATTAGTAGCCAAAATATTAATATTTTTTTCCACGTAAATTATTTAAATTTAGTCAAGCAATTGTGTATATATATTTGAGATACATAATACATAATACTGATCAATTTAGGTTGCATTTAAAATTTGTAATAATAAGTTTGCGATTATTTACTTTATATTGATTTATTTAATTTGATTTTATTTAAAGAGCCAAAAATTTCAGATTAACGTTTGTTTTTTTTTTTATTTTAACTGGCATATTATTACCTTCAGAATACTGTATGAAAATTAAATAAACGAACGTTAATTAGCTAAATTTAATAAGCTGAATTTCAACTATCACAAATATATTAATATGATTAATAATATGTTAAAAATCATTGTCATAATTAAAGAAATAGACAGCTGTAAAACAGTTGACTTCAATTTGTATGAATGTGTGAAAATACTTAGTAGATTTATTCATTAGCTTTCAGAAAATGGAGAGCTTTATATAATTGATTGTGGCATTCTCAAGCTTTGATGAAAAACGCAAGCTCACCTCCGAAAAAACTAATGACAAATTGCATATCGGAGTTTTGAACAATTTAAAAAAATGTTCTACCATAGATAACATTTTCAAGTGTTTTTATATGATCTCTTGTTCCCCATAAGAGAAATAGTTTTGGTGAAGGTTTAAAAAAAAGAGTCAAATTAGTTTCCTAGTGTTATAAGTAATGAACTATTGGCCATTGACAAATATAAAGCACTTTTACCAATTAGTTAAATTGAATTGAATTCAAATTCTAATACATTTAAGGGTTTCATAAGAATGTCATTTTATAAAGTGAGCAAACCCCAACTTGTTTATATTTTATTGAGTATCCGTATTAACAAATTTCGATTGGCTATTATTATATTAATATCAATATATACTTAATCAAAAAGACAAACTTAAAAAAAATTAAAAAACAAACAGTTTTTACAACTGAGGCGAAGCTTCATCGATGCTTATCCTCTTCAAAAAATTTAACACGCTATTCATATTCATATGATGACAAAAACACCAATCAAAGTAAAAAAACGTCATATAAAATGAGGTTTACCTAGTGATTTTATTTTCTTCTTCTTGCCTTTTTTTGGAACTAACAATTTTGATATCGTGTATACAACAACAACTACAACCACATAGTTTAACTGGCGATGGAGTTCTAACTTCAAAGAGGCAATTACTGAGTAAAGACTGCATATATAAAAAAAAAAATTTTACTTAAAAACCCTTTTTAAAAATAAAAGATGAAATCATAAAAATATGTCAATTTTATTTTAGCTAAACATTATTTGCTCCGCATTAAACATAAAACTAGTTTATACTTTTGTATACTACTTACTACTGCTATAAACTTCTAAAACTAATACTAAACTCGAAACCATATTAAAAACTCATTCTAAGCTATCCATAAAGCCCAAAAACCACACATACCAACTGCAACTATCATTAGTTACATACATCTATAATATATCCAACTTATGTGTATATTTACATATAAATGTGTGTGCTTAACGTGCTTTCCAAAAGGGGATTTATTGGTATTTTTGATAGCATACACTTTTGGTATACGCTCCTCTTTGTTCGGTTCTGTTTAATTAAAAGTGAAACTAGGTGTATAAATGATAAATAACTGATCAACTGATCAACAGTTCAAAAATCTCCCGGTCAATTGTCTTACTCATATATTTTCAAGATCACCCATTTTTTAGCACTAGTCACACCATCAAGAACAGTGTTTGAATGTACTTAAGCAAATAAGGAAAGTAATTAGAATTGACACAATTTAAATTTAATTCAACTTTTAAAGATCGTTTTTATCAGCATACCTGAAATAATAATTCAAATTCTAAGTACCAGATATACATATGTACATATTTATCAAAATGTTCGTCTATACCAGCGATGTGCATGGCATTTCCAATGCGTGAATATTGTAATTGCAGAATTTGGCTTGTGCGCTTGACAGGCGGCAACACGCAAATATTTTGTTACTGTTAGCGCCTCTTGCCAAACTATAACGGATAGAGCACTGAAAGCAGCAGGATCAAAGACCGCTGGTATAAACCACAGCTTATATGTACATATATTAGTTTTTGCTCTTTTTTCTATGGTCCATCTATGTACCCACAGTTTCACAGATTACATTCAATTTCGAAGGATATAAGATAAGCCAAGAGAACGTTATACATATTTAATTTCGAAATAAAACATGTATTTTTTTGTTTCTTTATTTATTGCCAAAGACATTGTGTTGAAAACAGTTCTTTGTTCTATGTATTATATTTCTTCTTGTTGATATATTTTTTAAATATCTATGATTATTTTTGTAAGAAGCTCTTTAGTACTTACTTTTTTAAATTTTCACTTCAAATAAAATGCATGTGTGTCTGTGAGGTCTGATGCAGTGTTTTTTAAATAGCATATTAAGTTTGATCTATTACAATTGTTTTAATTCTGTTGTAAGCTGTTTCGAAATGTCTAAGATTTGTAATGTGACCTCAAGTGTTTTCAATTTTGTTTCCATAACCTGAATAAACCGATAAAATGGAATTGTACAACTTTTGGAAAGAGTAAACTTCGGTATTCCGAAGATTTTAAAAATATGCATACATATTCATAGACGGTTTATTTCCATTTTATATGTCAATCTCGTTTCTTTGTTTTTTGTGTTTTATTAAAAATGTTTAATTGCCCAAAAGCTAGTTAAGTGAAAAATAAACATTCCTGTATTGATGTAGTTAAAAAGCGTATGTACATACTCGTATATTAATATACAAATTAGCAAAAGCAAATGTAATGTACCCCTGTAATTTTTTTGACATCCATCAAAAATAATAATATCCAAATGAACAAAATTTAATAATAAAACGACCAAGTGTTTTTAAACTCAATGTCAGTCACTTATGTTCTCACTCATCGATTGTTGTCTTTGAAGTTTTAACCATCTATATATATTTGCCCATCATAAATCATCAACATCACCGTCATCATCATCATGAAAACATCCATCTACGTCTTTAAGCATAAGCCTATTCATCATGTTAAGAAATTTTTAAAAATCAGTCAATACTCATACATACTATAAGTGAATTTATCAAATTAAACCAGGGAGTCAAACCGAAATAAATATCTGTTCCGGTTTCGGTACGTCCCGAAACGGTAAAAGGTTTTGCATTTCGATTCCGGTGTTAGTACCGGTACAAAAAAAAACCTACATTTTTTTTAATTTTCAAAAGAAATATATTTAAACAGAAATGTACATATGTACGTATGTATGTATGTTATCGAAATAAACCTAACTTTAGTTCTAAGTACTTCATTAATTAAAGTCAAATTATATATGTACATAGAGCAAGTAAAACAAAAAGTGTGCAGTTGCCTTTCACGATATAAAAATTTCACGATTTAAGTGTCATATAAACGGTAGAATAAACAAACAGCTCAGAAAATTCGGATGTCTTTTTACACACTTGCATATATGTACATACATATATATATATATATTATATGGAGTTCAGGTTTCTATGAGGCTTTTTTTTAACTGTCAGTACTATGCTTTTTAAAAAATGTATTTCGCTTCCGGTTCCGGTACTTCATTAGAAAGGGTTTATTTCGGTTATCGGTTACGGTTTTAATCCCTGATTTAAACTAATAACATTCAAAGACCGTATAGAAATTTATACATATGTACATACATATGTGTAATTAATTGACCATGTACTTGTATCTATTCAAATATTTAATCGGTGAAGTCTTCTTAATGTTTTTTTTTTTTATCATATTGCTTGCGTTTATTTATTCTCAATCATAATCATAAGCAATTTGGTAATTATACTCAATACATAATCTTTCCCATACATTAATTCCCAATTTTTCTGTGACACAGCTTGAGGATGTTTTAATAATTACATCACTTTTTATTATAAGTTTATTATTATTATTGTCATCAGGATTACAACACTCAACACTGAATATACACAAGTCTCCGAGTTAACGTTTGAGTTGCATTACTATTATTAAGCATGATGTGTTATCATTACATATGTAAATATTAAGAAAAGGTATTATAAGGAAATTTTTGTATTTATTTAAAGCATCGGTGGGCACGAAACTTTCAACAAAATCTAAACAAAAATTTTAGCGCAAGAGCAATATTAATTGTTCAATTCAATTATCAACAAGTTCTTAAAATATTTGTTTCCTTTTCGATTTGTACTGTGAATTATCAGATTTTAATTTTTTAATATTATCTTGAAAGACTGAACTACTTTGAAATTAGCACTTTTGTCATTTGAATAAATAGATGTTGGTGAAATATCGAAAATATCGAATATCTCCACCATCGATGTTTTCCCAGCTCTACTCGGTCGAGTGCTTGTGCATCTCTCTGAAGCCACTTATTTGAACGTGCAAAGACATGCCCACCGTTGAGCTTAAGATTCGGTTACTTTTTAAAAAATATAAATATCGTACATCATATATTGTCATTTTGCACAGCATGATTCATTGTTATTATGCAATCTGTATTCATTAAAGCACAACAGCCTTTCTTTTTTTGCCACTAACTTGATGGATTTTTTGAACAACTTGTACAACTGTCTTTCATTTTATTGATCTGTTTTTTTTTTTATACTGTACCTCAGAAGTGCATATCTGTATGTATGTATATACATACTAACATACTCGTATGTATAAATGTGCAAATGTTATCGAACTTTTTCTTTAGCTTTGATGGTAAGCAATAATTCATTTATTTTACAATTAGCCAATTGTTTATTTTTGTAGCCAATCCCAACACCCAGGATGGGGTCGTTCACTATCAGCGGGGGACTCGCACCCGAAAACGCACTCGATGCTCTGCTAGATGAGCTCAAGACATTCTCAAAGCCAATTGCTCAACAACAACAGCAACAACACCAGCAGCAACAAAAGCAACCTTTCGAGGTAAACATTAAATAATTTGGTATACAGTTGCTTATTTCATTTTATTTCGCTTAGCTGCCTCAAATGCTTTGGCAGTTCAAGTAATTTATTTAATTTACTTTTTTTTATATTTGATATACAGTTTCTAATTTAATAAAATTTGCTTAGCTGCTTCAAATGCTTTGTCAGTTAAAGTAATTTATTTAATTTACTTTTTTTTTCATACAGAAATCAGAAATCGCCAGTAAGATTTATGATTAAAAAAAAAACATTTTCAAGTACTTTATTTTTATATGTATTTTTTTTGTACTATCAGTAGAGTTAGTTAAATCGATTCTCTTGAAAAATCGACAACTTACTGGAGTACTTGATGTTTTGCAAATAAATTAACCGTCCAAGAATCATACTTAAAGTGCTGTTTTATACTATTTCTGGCATACCAAAATCTATTCCCTAACAAAAAACTAGAAACGTTTGCTCTACAACTTTTTCGAAAAATCGCTAGTTTAGCGGGAAATCGTTAAAACCCACAGTATCCAAGCGATAGAAGCCACAGATATGTTCTTTATTTCGTTACAAAGATAAAGATCTTTTATGCATGCCTTTCAACTTTTTTTCTGGAGTGCAAAGGTAAAAAGCTACAGGTGAAAAAAGAATTCTTTGGCGATTTAAGAAAAATCTACACCTCAAATCACTATAAAACACTATACATACATATGTAGTGTTATTGTTTCTATTTTGTTAGAAGTATTTATTTAATTTATTCAAATGAGTTGGACTTTAAGGGTCTTCCTGCAACTTCTTCCTGATTTTAAGTGTTCTTATTCTCTTTATTAATGGCATAGACAATTTCGAAATCTTCTGATATCTTCTAAAAAAAATCCTCCTCACGGGGTAAAATTCTAGTGACGAAAACATATACAATTTAATTCCATTCGTGACAAAATTGGATATCAGAAAATTTGGGGTATGGAAATGTTTTTGTCTCAACAATATACTCTACTCTGGCTGAGTCCAAACAGTTATAATTATATAGACTATTGGTATTGTGAATTTCTTAGGTGCGTCCCGAAGAGTCAACATCCGATGAGAGCGCACAGGCAGCTGTGCAAAGTACAGTCACCACGCAAATCTCACAAGCGCGTCTTTTCACGGAGGCAAACGTAAATATGCAACAGGCGAGCACAAGCAACACCATGGTGATGGCCATGGCAACATCGACGAGTAATGTGGCAACACCCTCAACCCTTCCACATGGTGCAGGTGGTGCATTGACACATCAGCAATCTCAACAGCAATTGCTGGTTCACACAAATATTGGAGGTCGGCGACGTTTGCAATCATTTCCCAGTGCTAGTGAATCGGACAATGAGTTTGCTCCTTCCCAAACAGCTACAACATCAACAACATCAACAACTAATGGTGGTGGCAGTGTCAGTGTCAGTGGCAGCATTAAACCACCAGTGCCCGAGCGTAATGCTGATTTAATAACTAAAGTGGGTCACAAACGTATACCGCCACCACCGCCGCCGCGTACCAGCTCACGCAGTCCACTGGCCAGTCCGACAAGCCCAAATGTGCCACAACAGAGCATGACTATAGTTGCAGCAGGAGACAATATTGACACAGTCACTGTTATGGCTGCTGGTGGCGACACCTCAAGTGGCGACAATTCCAGTGGCAATGAATCGGGCAACGATCATGTGCAACGTCAGGTGGCACTTGAGATGCGACACCAGGAACTATTGAAAAAGCAAAAACATTTGCAAGAACAATATCAACGTTTGCAGCAAATGAGCAAACTGCCATCGGTTGATATATCCTGCACCCAGCAGGACCAGAAACCACTTGGCAGTGAAACGAATATACAGCAAAAAATCGCTGCATTGAATTTAGCTTGCTTAGAGTCACAGTCACAGTCCCAGTCACAGTCCCAGTCACAGTCACAGTCACAGTCAAGTGGTGGATCTGTTGCTGACACTTCTGCGCTGGCTACAAATGGTGTGTTGATCAGTGATGCTACGGGTGGTGTGGTTGGCGGTGGTGGTGGTGTTCTTGTTGCTGCTGCTGGCAACACACACACACAGCAATTGAGCACAATGACCACTAAGCAGGTGTACGAAACGGAAATACTTTAACACAACTGGAAATTGGCGTGGAGCGAAACTAAAATTGATATTTAACTACACCCAGAGAGAAAACTCACACTCACGCAGAGAATAGTATAAATGAATGTATTCAAATTTTTCATTTTTATCAGAGCTCAAATTACTCGTACATACATGCATACATATGTATGTATAAAACACTTTGAATTAGCTTAATCAGTGGTACCAAGAATCGAATTTCTGACGCAAGCATAGAGAAAGAGAGAGGATTAGTCGAATAAATGCGTTGAATAAGGACAGAACACTGCAACTTATGTTCGGTTCTCTAACGAGGCGACAGTTTGAATATGCTTTTATTTATTCTGCTCAGTGTAAAAGAGTAAACGTTTTATATATTTTTTTATCATTTTATTCGACTTTAAGTCAACGTTTTCTAAAACTGATTTAAATTGTATTTGGTAAATATATTTTTCAAATCTCATCGGCTCTAGCTTGTCTGCAATCAAATTGTTAGTATCAACTCTCGCCCTCTCTCTCTCTCTCTCTCTCTCTATCCTTCTATAGCTATGTATCTACATATATCTATGTTTTTCATGCTCAAAAACACAACCCGTAACATGTAAGGACTTCATGTCCTTGGCTCTTTAAAATATCATGAATATCTCAATAAGAACATTAGTTATCTAAGATAGTCAACAGTACTTTAAGGAGTTTCATTTAAATGGCGGATATACAGTTCGTAAAGAAACAGCTTTGACAAATAATATAATTCACGTTTTCATTTTTCTTTTAATTGTTAAACGCAATGAATCTCATTATTTAGCTTATTTTTTAAATTGTTCTAAGAATCATAAATAACTATAATAAAATACGAAACAACATTTTTTGTTTATTTCAAAATAAAATATAAGTTTTATATTTTGTCAAAACAGTTACTTGACCAACTGGATATGATATATATATATTTATACACGTTTGCACGTTTTCGGTGTGCTTGTGAATGTATGCACATATTGCCAAATGAAAATCAAAAACTTAACGACAAAGATACAAAATTGATACACTTATAATACAATACATGCAGATATTTATGTATGTACACTGTACATTATACGGGCAAGAAAATACAGGCAAGAAAATGTACTGTCAGAGACAATGAATATATTACTTCAGCGGTGGGCACGAAATCTACAACAAGAACTGACAAATATGCAAGTGATTACTAAAAAAAAGTCGCCGTCAGCGCGAGCTGCAAAGCCGTTGGATCGCTCTAAGTCGGTTCCCGTTTTCCCGAACATAGCGGATAGAGCACTGGGACTAGAGGTGTGCCCACCGCTTTATATAACAAATGTACGAGTATGCATATAATTAGATATATATGTGTTTGCGGTACTTATCCATGTGCTGTGTTTTATCGTTGCTCCCAAAATATTGAACACTTTGCATATAAGAATGTTTAGCGGTTCGAATAAAATGAACCCAAGTATCCACAGCATAATTACACAAGTATGGGTTACATATATGTATTATATATTGTTGGCAGGCTGCTATAATTACAGAGTCAAAGCTCATAGTTAGACACAACGGCAAAGTAAAACATCATCACAATAACAAAACAACATGAAACCATACTATTTACATATTTTCGTTAATATATGTATATGTCATATTTTGGTATGGGATGTGAGACTGATAGTTCTATACGTAGGTCATCGAGAAATATATAAAAATATATACTTAAATAATGAATAAGTAAATTCGTTTATCTTGTTAGAAACTTAAACTAGCTAATGTTAAACCCAATTGATACTCTTTCCAAAAATAACGAATTATCTTATAAGTTCAAATAATGTTACTGTTATTCTTTAATTTTTTTTTTTTGAACTTATTTGCTAAAACTAAATTGTTTAGTTTAACTTTTGGAAAGAGTCTTATATATTTCGGTATACCGAAGATATATATATATTGTTGTTTATCCGCATATCCATTAAATGGATTTGCAAAACATAATTATTAATTTTTAGACAATTTTTGCTGCACATTTAGTTTATGGTACTCCTTATCAAGTATTATATTTGAGAGTTGTCATATTTTCTATATTCAATCAATTATTGAGTTGTATGTATGTATATAATATGAAAATGCACTTCATATATGTATAATCGAAACAACTTTCATTGTAGAGTATCATCGCATAGTTGATTATTTTTAAAATACTTACGTATAGGTTTTAACATGTTTTTAGCAAATCAAAATGTTGTTTATGTATCAAATATGCATATATGAATATGAATTATACATTAACTGACATATGTACATACATATGTATGTATGTATGTATGTACATACTCGTATATGGATAAATTTTAATTATGAATTCAGCATTAAACTAATACTATAAGAATTAAATGTACATACATATATGTATAAGCAATCACAAAAGTTTGTTGCACTTATACCAAAAGTTTTCAAATGAATTTAAAAAGCATTTTCCAGATATTTTGACACAATTTTACATATTTGGTCTTTGTATGTTTACATAATGATCACATTCTGTGAGGTTAATAAGCATTTTATATAACATTTTATTTATCTTGTTCTTAGTATGCATACACATATACCTATTATACTAGTATTAGTATAATATATATACATATATATATATATATATATATATATACTATAAACAGACTAGGGGGCTTCGCCCCTGCTCACTTCGCTCGTGACCTACAAATGAGGTGTAAAAATGTAAAACTCTTGATATTTTTCTTGTCTAAATTTTATTAACGTACTTTGCAAACACAAAACTGGCGAGGGTATCAAGAAGGATCTAGCAGGGGTCGAAGTCCCCTTGTATATACTAATATAAAAATATGCTAAATATGTATATATGTATGTGTATCTAGAACTAACAGTCCGTCGATTTTGACGTAGATGGAATTAATAATGCTTCACAGATAAAAGAAACAAAAAAACAAAACTATAAATTTATGTATACATATATATATATATATCTTTTGAGTATCATTAACTAGCATATTCAATTACACATTTACATAACTCATTGACTTTTCAATTTATAATCAGACATATAGGAAAAAAAATTTATAGACAATGATATTTAAAATAATGGACGCACTTTAATTATTTTCCTCATTCTTTTGCTCACATTTTTGGACAAATAAATATGTGTATAACATACACATTAAATAGTCACGCAACGAAAATGAAAATATTTTAAAGAATTGATTAGAGCGATAAGAACGTACGAAACTACATATGTGAAAGTATGTAAATACTCTAAACAAAATAAAACGAATTAATAAACATAATTTAAACAAATATTGTAATACGAACAAACAACAAAAATCAATGGTATTGAATGTATGTATGTATGTATACGTAAATGTTTTTCTTATATATAAATATACATATATTTATATACATATATATGTATACATATTCATATTATATACACAATTTAAAAAATATGCGCAACAATACTTATAGTAAAAAAATAACATCTAGCATTAATACAAATACTAAAAAATGCAGAAAAAAAGACACCAGAAAATCACCATGCATAGATGAAGAAAAATAAAACTAAAATACGCATAACTTTTTTTTTCTTCAAAATATTATAATACTTAAATTACAAGAAACCACAACAATAAATATCATACACAAAGAAATAATACATAGTAATACTAACTTCAATTGTCTGGGTTTTCCTTAAATGCGTCTATTTTGTTTATTTGGTAATTATAATTTGAAAATTTAAATTTGATAATCAAAATTAGAAACAGTGTTATTAGGACGTTGAAATTGGGAAAAAGTATTGGTTAGGTAAAAATTAGCAAAAAACATAAATGTTTATATCTTTTTATACTTTGTCCTCCGTTTTTCTTATGCGAATTGCCTAATTTGGGATTCCCATTTTTGCATCTTTATTTTGGTTTCCTGAAATTTGTGTTCATGGGAGGTACCACAATATTCGTATTTCAAGTATGAAAATATACGAACGACATAATATTATACCATTTAAAACAGAAGAGTGTAGACATTTTCACTATATATATTTATATTTATGTAGAGAAGGCACATCGAAATCAATAAAAGCTATACACCGTCATGGTCAAGTGTTACAATAGGATTAATGTATACATATTTAATATATACGATTTATATTGATACATCTGTATGTTTAGATAGATATGTTGTCTATGATTCACACAGCCAGTCGCAGGGCAGCTTTGGCATCTTGCTAGCTGGCCATGGCAAATAGCCTGCTGTCTTAAATACCCAATAATCGTAGGAAACCTTTGTAATCAGGGCTAGTAGTAAAATAACTTCAGCTGCTATCAAATAGTATATGTAGTCGGTCCAATCGGGTGGCGATTGACACAGTTTACTCTCTTGCAGCTCGATGACACTTTGGGGTAGATTTCTGCATCTTATGTCCATGTAATCTGGTATATCGGTACTGCGCTCCTTAAGCCAATTCTGCAGAGTTTTTGCCGAATTGCAATCACACTGCAATCTGTTTTCCGCTAGATAAATTCGACGTCCATCCGTATCCATAAGAGCGTTGTTTAGAAAATATTCAGGTATCTGAAAAGATTAAATGTGTTAAAATAACAATTAAATAAAAATATCTATAGTGCCTAAGCCAGGTACCATCATCATTTCTAAATATGAATGTTAATTTTGTAATTTGTTATACAAATATTTAAGTTGAATGCTTCCATTTACCTTGCTAAGCGAATTGTTGCGCATGTAAAGGCGTTGAAAATGCTCAATAAACTTAGTCCCTTCAAATTCATAAATTGACGATATTTGATTGTTATCGGCATCTAGCTTAACGATGTTGCAATATGTTGGATTCGTATGAAAATGATCTCCCAGACTGCTTATGCGGTTGTTGCTTATGTTTAGCGTAAATGTGTTGTCCGGTAATTGAGGTGGTAGCTCCATCAATCCAAGATTTGAGCAATCAACATTGCATACCGTCTTTGACTGATCGTTTTGTATGATCATTATGTTGTATATATTGCAGGAACAGTTGCCATAATTCGGTATATTTGGACACTTTGTACCACATTTCTTAATGCTTTCCAGTTGTTTAACCGACACCAGATCCGTGGAATTGAACCACTTATGCGTGGCATTATACAAACAAAAGGAATGCTCAGGATTAACAAAGTTGAATGAGTCCGTATGGATGATCTCGTTGAGCGGCTCACACAGCATCCGCATATTGCCACTGAAATTGAAAATTGTTATTTTGGTATAATTTTAAAGTAAATCCCTTAAAATTTAAAAATTTTAAAGTCATGGTGAAAATGGGGAAAAAATTCAAAATAATTAAATTGAAGAGGTGTGGTGAGGTGAGGTGAGGTAAATATACCTAATGTCCAAGGCAATGTTCTTGTTCTGGTTTCGATTTGGCACCCGCGACAAAAGGTTATTGGATATACCAAAGAACTCGAGATGGGGCACATCCTTGACAGCCCGATGTGCTATTTCCAGAATGTCATTATTCGAAAAGTCAAGACACCGGAGCTTCGAGTGACGTGGAAATGCGTTTGTTAGCTGCGAAATGTTCCCATTGGTCATCGCAAGCGATTGCAGTGATCGATAGATTGAGTTGGAAAGATCCAACGCGGATGCAGTGAGATTGCGCACATGAAGATTTGTCCACTTGGAGATGTTGCTACAACTTGAGATCATCGAAATATTCGGGATGTTGCAGCAGTACCAAGAGCCAACTTTTGTCGGATGCTCACGACACTGACAGCTATTATTATCGCGACTATCGTGGTTGATCATCTGTGACGATGTCGTTCGATTCTCTGTCGTCTCGGCTACAGAAATCGGAGCAGCATTATCTCCAGTGTCCACATAGACAGCACTGTTTTCCATGTGCTCGGAGGCTCGGAGGTTATTTGGTTCTGTTGAGTTTTGTTGATGCCAATTAAGACACAATTCTTCTTCTGCATAAAAACAATTTTTCAGATATTCAGGCAAATCTGTTGTGGTTTTAACTGCAGCTTGTTGTGTGGCTGTTGTTGTGGCTGTTGTCGTGGTCGTTGTCACAGCGACAGTTTCCGACTGTTTATCCGCTTCCCCGCTTGGTCTCTCTGGTATCGGTTTAACAACTAGTGTGGCTACTGTACCAATTGCCGCCTCAATCGTTGCTGTCACTGGGGGAGCAACTGCCTCTGAAACCGTTGATGTTCTTGTTGTTGTTGTTGTTATTGTGGCCAATTGTGGCTCGGTTTGGGCGCATGAGTGTGCGAGCCATAGCAGTAGCAACAGCTTTAAGGAAACAAGCTAAAATCAACGATAAGAAAAATAACAATTTGAAAGAAACTAAATATTCCCTAGTAGACGGTAGATCAATAAGAAGGGAGAGCAAGGCATTTTATTGATATGGTTTACTGATAACGACGACGGACAGCGGGAAACTCAAACGATGTTTACACAATTAATTAGTGCCTGTAATTCGATAAGGGATAACTCATAACTTATGCCAGGGCTTGGTCTGTAATTGTACAATGTACATACTTACGCTGGAGCCGCGCCTCGAAGGACAACAGACATAAAAACATTCTTACAAACACGTTAAGAACTATTAGAAGAAACTACAGTCAAGCAAGCTCGCCTGTTAGCGACCCTGTACTTATTCTGTATAAAATTATAGTAAAAATCAAGTGATTTAAAAAAATTATTTCTAAAGAAAACTTGGTTATACCATAACTTGGTCATACAATTTGGGTATGTTGTGCTTTTCCATTAAAAGTGTATTGTTACAAAAAAATATTTATTGATGTATCCATATATCTATGTATATTTTCTAAACAACCCTATCAAGAATATATATAACTGATGATATCACAAACTTCATAAGCTCTTTGTAATTTTTAGGTACAGGGTCTAAATAGCAGCAATTTAATGTATGTACATACTCACTCAATACATAAACATATGTGTTTTTGTATAGAAATACACGTACAGTAGCTCCCATGTTAATTGCCCACTATTTGTATACGCTGTGCAGGAATATAAAGTTTGTTAAAAGTATGTAACGGGCAGAAGAAGGCGTGGTAGACCCCATACAGCATATATACATATACATATACATATACTGATTAGCATCAACACCCGATTCGATACACCCTTGTCCGTCTGTCCAGCTGTCCGTATGAACAAAAGGATCTCATTGATGTTAAGAGCTAGAACCACCAAATTGGGAATGCCGACTGCCTTTTAATGCAGATTTCTATATTTATGTCTAAGATTAAACATAGTTAAACGTGTGGTGGGCCAAATAAGTTGTGAAATACTGTACAAACATACATCCATACACATACAGACGCTAATTTAGTAATTAATTAACTAAATTCTTGTGGATTCGAGTTGATAGCAGTGCTAATTTTGATAAATCAGCTATTATTGTTTAGCAAATAATCGAAATACATATTAAAGCCATAATCAATTTGTGAATGTATTTTAATACACATGTATAGTTAGGCTATTCACTGTGCTCACAAAATATAAAACAAAATCACAGTTTTTATATTTAAAAATAAATTTCACTCTTTTTAGTTTCTAAACTTGATTTAAGAGCAATAGGCAAAATAAATATTTAAGAAATACATATGTATGGACATGTGAATTTGTAATTTTGTCCACACAATTTATATTCTTACCTACATGTGTATGTATATATGTATGTTTGCATTGTATATATGTATGTTCGTATTGTATGTATGTTGCATATACGTATTGATGTGCGTATGCGCGATTGACTTACATCTTTATAAGCGATCATTGCCTTTAATGAGCCGAGATACGAGATACCACGGAGACTTGGAAAATTGACGATTATTTTCTCGAAAGAACACAGGTTGGATCACATTTTAAAGTTGGGTATTTATTTTAATTGCCAGGGCACTACTAAATTTACACCACAGTATAATTCGTCCATAAATAAAGCTTTTCGCATTGGCGATTTTTATTTTATATAATAACGAGTTTTTATTTCTATAAATATATACAATAGTGTCGGCAAATAATAAAAAAGTATAAAAACAAGAAATGTTGTGTATGTTATCGACACAGCGGAAGGCAACAATGTTTTTAAGACCATCAAGTGGCAACGCGATTTTCAAAAAACGAAAAGAAAAAAATACGATAACAATGCCGATAAATTACCTAAAAATGGACTAAACTGCGTGGGAACACAGTATTTTTATACCATTTAGATCTGCGCTCTTCTATCTAATTAAAAGCTTGACCACATTATGAGCTTCTCAATGTTGTTATATCTCGGTCTCTTTCTCTAAATGGTTTAAATTAATAATTGTTCTTTGTACTCTGACGCGACAACAGTTGTTTTTATTACAAAAATAGTCAATAGTTGCCAACCAACAAGAAAAATAACTAATACAACGAACGTCATGTGGACAGTTTAATGTATATATTACTTTTCTTGTACATTTAAGCGATATTAAAATACATTGCGCACAAAACTGCACAACTTACAACGAATCAAGGGAATAAAGAGAAACCAACAACAAAATGCCAATTGATACCCGCGAGCTAATGGAAGCTATTGCAATCGTAGCTGATGAGCAAAATGTGCGAGTTGCAGTGAAGCAATCTGGAAAAGGAACTGCAATTTGTGCGGCATGCTGCTTTGCTGGTGGCTTATTGATGGGTCCAGTCGGCTTGGCGGTTGGTGGCGCTGCTGGCGGCATCGCTGCCTATAAAATGACCAGTGGTTAGTGGTCGCAGTGTAAACTTATAATTATAACATATTTTACTCATTGCATTTTTATAAATGTTAACAGGAACGTTTCGACCTCTAGGAGAAGTAATTCTTAACGATTTGACGGACAGACAGCGGGAACAGCTGGTTCAGCATGTGACAAAAGCTGTTGCCGACATCCAACCAACTGATATCGTGATGCTGATACCATTAATTACGCAAAACGCATCGATTCAACAGATTGTCCTCAATGCAATTATGTCCTTTGCTACTAACGAGCTACGAATGCAGATCGTTGACTGATATTATCTATCGTTTATTTTAAGGACTAGTCATAAAACATTGTGCCTGTAAATGAAATTTAACCTGTAGTAATTAAATTGTAATTAGAGTCAATGTTACTACTTATCTCCAATCCAGCATTTAAACTTCATTCAGAAAATTTAAAATCATTTTTTCCTTATGGCTTGCCGCGTTGTCCTGCTGGAAAACAAAGCACTCTCCAATCAATTTATCCCCGAAAGGAAACGCATGATCATTTAGGACATTAAAATATTTATTTCAGGCCATTGTTCCATTGATAGGAACCAAGTTTCGTACCCCATTATATGCATCCCCAAAACATTACCGATCCACCCCCCGTGGTTAGTTCTTTCACAAAACGGTGCTCTTTTTTATATGTCGATGTTGCTGCTATTCCCACTCGACATTCACTTGATCCCAATCGTCGACAAAGGGCTGATCAATTGTCTCGATAAGAAGACCACAGTAAAGGCAATCCGCAGCGAGGATTTCTTCGATTTGCGTTTTGAGATCGGATCGTTTCTTTTGCTGCTCGGGTGTATGATTGGCTAATGCGATTGTCTGTGCCATTAGCGTCTCCATTTCCTGTTTGAGCGTTGTTAATCGGCGACTACGCTCTTTACTTAATATTGGGATCACTTGTTTCTCCAGGCAATCGCTGTGGAATTTATGGCCACAAATAAACACAAAAAATGGCTTTACCAACAATATCAAATCACATATGTCACACACAGCCTGTGGCTCCATGCCAATACTCTGAGCTCGCAGTTGACGCAATTCTTTGCAAACAAGATCCGACTGTTCCTTTGAGTCGGACATTTCTTTTTGAAGCTCCTGTATTCGATGATTGTAGTTCTGTGGGGTCATATATAATTAATTATTAATTATTTGTATATTACTTTTGATTAAATCTGACGTGTGTTTTTTTTATTTTCTTTCTTGATCAAACTCACCTTAAGTGCCTTACAGATGGCTTCTTTGAAATTATCAATCTTTTCAAAGTCAGAAAAAAATGGTAAGAGATCTTCAATTCGCAATAATTCGCATTCATCCAACAGACTTAGCGCCTTTTTCACATCGTTTGTGCCCTTTATGTCATGGTAGGCTGAAATTAAATCGATGAAATACATGTAGACGTCTAAACATCAACTGGCAAAGTATGGTTTTAGAGGAAAAAATCAGCAATATTGATAGTATCATGAGGATTTTTCAAATCTTTCTTTTAATCCCATATTTACAAAATATAAAAGGTTATATGAGTAATGATAGTCTTGTTATAGGGGAGAGTATTTACCTATGCGAAGCCATAATTTGCGACGCATCTCGTCGTCTTGTGGCTTTGATGCTGTATCCTTAGCCAATTGCATATCGAATTGAAGCGCCAAATCGACCGCCGTTGTCCACATACATAGCATACACTGTAGGAATACACAAGCGACCTTAACATCCAGCTCAGTGCAGACCTTTAATGCATAGTGAATGTCGTAGTGCACTAATGATTCATCATGGCCCTGTATCTCCAGGTATTTCATGAGTAACTTAGGCTCATATTTTGCATAGAGGTGTAACAGATAATTATGAATAGCATCGTTGGACGTATTCAGCTTGTAGACGGCAAATTCAAGATAACGTATCACCTGCTCCCTCTGTTCGTCCGTATCCATTACAATAAGTGTGGGCACAACCTTGTCAACCTCTAATTTGGATCCCTGTGCCATCAGAGCATCGATCGTTTCTTTTGGCAGTTGTTCCATTAGTTGTGGTGCGTATTTATAGTATAATGTAAGATCACGTTGCTTGCATAGCGTTTGCAAAGCTTCCGCATAACGATCAGCCTTCAATTGTTGTCCAATCACCTCCTCGTAGTCACTTATCGATATAGCAAATTGTGCTAAATTATGCGGATCCGCATGTTGTCCAATCAATTGTTGCACTGCTGTGCGGTGCTGACTTGTGCACGACAGCACCGATGATTCATGCATGAATTCGTCATACTCCAACTGCCATGATTCACGCCATGCTTTGTCTTTGCCAGGCATATTTATTTGGGTCAGATACAGATCGATTAGCCAAATGACCAAGGCTTCTACAGCAGCAGCGTCAACGGACCCCGTCGCTAATCTGCTTAATCGCTTTTTAACATAGTTGATTATCGGTCGTTTATCTGTTAAGACCATGAATTTGAGGCATACTTTTTCAAAAGTTTCTTCTGTTTCAGCATAATAGTTTGCAGCTACTTCGTAGGCTCCCTCTTTAAAAGCTGCATCCGCACGTTGCGCCAACACCAATTGCAGATTCTCTGGCACTTCAGCTGCATGTGCCGTTGCCAATTCATATTGACCTAGTTAGTGCAAAAGAAAGCGATTTTATGCATGAATTCATATTAGTATAGGGGATCATATATTTTGAGCGGTTTTTTGTTATAATATTAATATCAATATACATATTTAGCATCGATCATATCGATAATTTGTAGTAAATGCGATTTAACTAAAAATAATATATTTTCGTATTAAAATTCTTTTAAAAAAAAAATTAACACCCTTTCTAATGTATTGTATTGTTACAATTATCGGGCATTTCGATCAGTTCAGTATTAATCAGGTAAATTGAAAGTTATAGTTTATATTCTCCAACAAATATGGGTTTCGAAATAAATGCTACTTTACTAGCATTGTTTGAATAATACAAGTATAAAAAAGATATCAATTTAGGATAAATTCTAAAATTAAAAGTATATAAATTTCCGGAAACTTCAAGCTTTTAAAGTGCAGGAAAATTAAAAAAAAAAGTTTGTAAAAATGTAAAAAAAAGTTCCAAAATTGTTTCTAAAAGTAATTTTTGATTTTATTATCACAGCTCTAATACTGACCCTTATTTAAATAGATTCGCCATATGTTCCGCTCCTCACGTGTGATCTTAAGTGTGAACATAGATTTGTCCGTGTAAACATATATAGCGCCGGTAGCGACATCGCGCTCAATGTTCAAGAGCTTACCAACTCTCGCTTCATTGAATACTTCATGGTAGACTTGCTCCTGATTAAGCAAACATATAGCCTTTATATGATCCGCGTAGAGTAACACAGCATGATATTCCGTAAGCACAAATGACTTTGGAACATTTATACGTCGCTCCTCGTAAGACAAATGCTTTACTCTGTCAAAATCAAGATTGATTAACGTATCGCCCAGCAGTGTAGCATTACTGATCGAGTCAATTGACAGCTGCAAATAAAAATATATTATAAGTTAGTACTGTAGATTTTGAATATTTTTGTATAACTAACGACTAAAAATAATAAGATGAGAAACTGCAGCTACAAAATATACTAAATCATGCATACTTAATAATGCAAATAAGCGTTAGTTATTATTTGGTTATTCCAAAATTTTGTGCACAATCTTTTTCACCTATTTTTAAATATTTTAATAACATTTTTTGTAATTGTGGGTTTGAACAATTTTGTTCGTAATATTATTTTATTATATAAACTTATTACATTTTCCCAAGATCTGAGTTAAAAAATTGTTTTCTCCACTTCTGTATTTTTAAACATTTATCTATTAAATCCCGATTTTTTCTAATCTTAAATATTATATAGAAATTTTTCTTAGCTTCAATTTTACAAAATAAACTTTTTTAATCATAAGAATTTCACGACTAACTGTATATGTATATTAGGGAGCTATCAAGTAAAGCACTTACCTCTCCAATTCGAATACCAGCTCCACACAGCCAAGCCCATTGTTTTGGATATTTACTATTGGGTGGGGCAAAAAATCGCAGCATTGAGTAGGACAAATCCGTCTTTTGTTTTTCACAGTTCGGTTCCCGGTCGCCATTGACATAGCTGGTGAATATGGGTTGGAGAGATCGTTCATCTGGACGAAGAGTGCTCTCAAATGAATAAATCGAGTCCGGTGTGGCAGCCACAATTATCCAGCGATTGCTGTTGGGAACCCGAAGCACCTCAAGTCCATTAATCGGATATTTGGTGAGACCCAGTCCCAAATCATAGAGTTGCTTGCGCTGCGTATCGACAGCTGGTCCCAACTCTGTCTCAAAGATCAGACCACGACTGGTGCCCAGTAATATAGATCCTGTCGTTGACTCATTGCCGTGGTATGTGTTGAATGCAACTGCAGTGATTTCATGATCCTTGAACTTTTCAATACGACGCACTTTTAACTGTTGTGCTGTCGTTGTCTCCGTGCTGTGTACGTACAAAAAATCGGCTGAAACTCCGGCTGATTGGGGCACTAGCGATATAATCAGATGATGACCAGTTATGTCCAGAAAAACGTTTGTTATTTTATAGCCAGTTAGATATTTTTCCAACGCAAGTTCTGCAAACCAAATAAGCTGGGTTTAATTTAAAAATAAACCAGTGTTCCGTTAACACTACGTCACGAACCGTCACAGTTCACTGTCACAATGTGTCCGTGCTGCATAACTGTGCAATTGTGACACTGTGGTGGGTGTCGGTGTGACGCAGTTAGAGCCTAGCATTATAAGTTGTTACAAACAGATTTAACTCACGGCCTGGTGGAATCGCCCGTGGCAGAAAGAACCGCAGCAGATTATATCGACCCTTTGCTGTGAGTAGACACACTAGCCAGTTTTTTGCGACTATTAAATGTACCAATTCGCCGCCACAGTTGCTCGGCACATTTACTGTCATTTTTCGTTTACTGAATATTTCCTCCTCATCTGTCTCAAATGGATTTCCACCGGCAGTAGCGACATAAGAGTTTGTATTGCATGTGCTTGTGGATGAGGCGCTGCCTTCAATGCGGGTCAAAAATTTTGGCTGTGTTGCCTTTGTTTGTGCCATTTTATGCAATCCTTAATGCACTAATTTTCCTAAATCGTTCTATTATTTACTTGCTTCTGTCCAATATACGCCCAACTCAGTGTGACCAATTGAAACGCCTTTAAAAATACCAATTAACTTATTTTTAAATTAAAATACTGTCTGCTGCCAATATACCCCTAGTGGGACCAAGTGCAACGAACCTACAATTTAAAAAAGGTGCAAAATCCGAGTTTATTTATTTTAAATAGAAAAGTGTTTCTATATATTTTGTTATTAAACTGGGTGTATTTAAGTAATTGCATTATATGTAGGCGTATATTTCTGTAATACGTTCTGATGTCCAATATACGACGAATGCAATGTGCCAAAGGCAAAAGAATTAAAAATAAAGCATTTAGTAAACATTTTATTTATAAAATACATTAATTCTAAGTATACAAAGTGAAGAAAAGTTACAATTATTTCGTAATTAATCTTCTGGTACGCAGCGTTTTGCCCATAAAGTAATCGGTACTTTCGGTTAGCCAGATGCGCTCATTAATCATATGCATATGTTTTTTACCCAAAATCGGCTGTAATTGCCAACGATGTTTTCGTCGATTGTATCCAAGCTCATTGGTTATCACAAACTAGCGTAAAATATATAAAAAATAAAAATACAGGTGTTTAATTCAAAAACAAAACAAATAAACAGTTTTCAAACAAGTTCATTATTTTTTCTTTGTTAACACAATTATTTGACTAACTGCAAAAAATTTGCCAAAAAATAATACATACGGTCACATTATAAGTTCGAAGCATCCTATGCATAGAATCGTGTATTTCCATAAGGAGCGCGGTTCGCTCCGAAACACTTTCTAACATTCGGATTAAAAATGATATTGAATCCACAACAATTATTTTTATCTGCAAGGCGAGAAACGTTGATCAGGCTACATATGCACATTTGTACAAACATACTACTAACATTGGGCTGTGCGGTCAAATATTTGCCCAAGTTAAAAATGCTAGCCATTAGTTGAGCAGCGTTGGTACAATCCACATAAAATACATTTTTTAACATATTGCTTGCTTTAAAGTCTGTAACTTGATGTTGAAGGCGCTTCTCAAGATCCGTTGCCAGCTCTACGTAAATAAAATGTATGTATGTATTTCTTTAATTTTCTATATTCGAGGCATAACAAACCTTTTAGCCTCTCGGGATCAAAGCCTTTTCTCGTGTCTAGGTACAAAGCTTTGCCTTCCAGGCCGCCAATTTGTTGAGGTATCTGAACATTTAAGCAGAGCTTTAAGCTAAATATATGAAATTTAAAATGTATTTCTATCAAATGAATATACACTTGTTACTTACCATATTTGTGTCTTTCCAGTACCCGGCATTCCAACTAACTCAGTTACTTTTCCCAGTGCAATGCCGCCGTGCAAATATTTATCCACCGACTTTATGTCGGTTTTAATCTTTTGAGTTTGTTTTAATTTAAGCAAACTGTTCGCAGTTATCATTTCCATTGCGCTTTGTGAAAACTAGAGTCGAAATGTTATCCAAATCCACGGCCTCTTGTTTACACAGAATACAACAACGCTACCCCCTCCACACACTCGCTCCGTGACCAACTTACACTTTATATGTGCATTTTTGGGTTGCCACTTTGTTTTTTTTTATTTGGCCGTTGCCAGGGTTGCCCCTTGTTTTTCGTGGATGGCGCAACACAAATTAAAAAAATACGAAGGAAAGAAAGATAATTACATCGAGACGAATACTTCCATCAGTGTTGCCAACTCTTTGGGTCATAAAAAAGCTGTCATAGCTACAAGTGTTTGTGAAAACAATTTTTTTTTTTAATTAAAAGAAAAAATAATATGAAATAAATATTTGGCTCTTTTTTAGTAAGTTTGGCTCCTTATCTGAATTTTTTAAATGGCAGCCGTGGCTATATCTTACAGTGCATAAAATAAGCCATGCGCGCATAGCATTCCCGTTCGACTTTCTGGCTGCGACGGACTTAGCTCTGTTCGTTGCGCTCGGGTTTCGTGTGTGTATTGGTGATTCGCCCGCGTGCGAGACTGTGCCCATAGATAGCGTATTCGCCACTATAGATGGCGTATTCATGTTTTTTAAAAAACACAAAAGATGGCGCCACAGTTTCGTGATTCTCTTAACAAAAAGTCAAACGTTACGCTTGGATTGTAACGATATTAATTAAATTTTAACTTTTCGCCGTTTCCTTTTCGTGAATTATTTTTTCTATGTAGCAGAAGAAGCAGAAAATACTGCACAATATGTTATGCTTATAATCTGATTTTTGAGCGTACTAAGATGAGAACCTTATTAACATATGTTGAACATTTTAAAAGTCTATCTTTAGTATTAGCTTAGATATTCCAAAAAGACTTTAAATAAATTTATAAAAGTCATCAAAGACTTTTTTGATTCTCATAAAAAAAAATAGTCTTTTGAGACCTTATTTTTTTTGCTCAAATAAAAGAATTTTGAGAATTATATTTTTTTGCTCATAAATAAAAGTTTTTCAAGGCCTTTATTCAAAAAAGTCTTGAATAACTCTTAAAAAAACTGAAAGAATTGAAATCAATCTTAATTATTATTAAAGGCCAATTTAATAAAAATCAAATTTACTCATTTTTGATGAATATAATAAAAGTCAATATTAATAATAATTTATGATTTATATTTTTTTAATCACAAATAATTTTTAACAGTGATTTTTTAAGTAGCAGTTTTTAAGTAATTATTAAAAGGGATTTTTCTTAGATATTCCTCATAACAGTTTCGGTCCCTCATTTACATAAATCTTTTTCATTTTGGTCAGAAGAGCTTCTGAAAGTACGCTCAGCTAATCATAATTTGGGAAGCAGTAAAACACTTGAGTTTTGAGATTTTTTGAACTTTTATTTATAATTTTTTATGTTTTTTGTATACATGTAATTGTAATAATATTATATATATATATAATATTATATATATATACACAAATATATACATGGATATATTTAAGTATATGTGTTTGATGTATATTCATTTTTGGGCAACAAATTGCTGATTTATTTATCTTTATTTTTGTTTTTTTCGTCAATAATTAAAATGTGGTTAGTATTATTTCAACATACATAATTCCTGGTCTTTCTAATTTTTTTTCCTTATGTTCAACACCCATACACGTGTACATACGTGTAGAGTTCAACTGTAGTAGTAGTACATACTTATATATGTACATAATCGTCACAGTTTTGATTTCGACTTCGGCTTTGATTCCATACCATTTTTGGGGAGCGTCTTGCTTTTTTTTTATTTTTATTTCAATTACATATATTGATAATAAAAAAAGTTACAATTATATTTATATATACGTTTACATACGTATGTATATGTGTACGAAATTCATTTCTTTCCATTCTTTTTTTTTATTTGTTTGCAATTTATTAGTTTTTTGTTAATTGTTGATTATGTTTTTTTTTAAATCGTTCTTTTCTATAAATTCGGACTTTCAAAGTGTTCGAAATTACAGTTTAATTATCCTAATAAAAACTAAAAAAAAAATATATATATATATATATATATATTTATATCCATAATGATATATATGTATACATGTTCTGTTAAAACTATCCTTTGCAGAAGAATATATATTGCGGGACACGCGCTGAAATGTAAGGATTATTAAAAAAAAAACATACATTTAGTATGTGTCTCAGTTTCGCTATAGAGAAGTGTATCTTTAATGAAGCCAAAAAAGTCTTGAAAAATGCAACTGCATGATATTATAAAAACATTTAACAGCATATACAAATGTGTATATGTATATATCTTTATATGGAAGCTGCCATATTATTTTTATTTTTCTTTTGATTATGCAATGAAAATGATTTATTAAAAAATCCAAAAGAGTTTGTGACAGCTTTATATGTATACATCTTTATATGGAAGCTGCCATATAATTTTTTTGTCTTTTGATTATGCAATGAAAATGATTTATTAAAAAATCCAAAAGAGTTTGTGACAGTTTTAATTTATAATTTTGTTATGTTTTTTGTGCTATACATTTAATTTTATTAAAATTTAAAATTTGTAGGTAATCACAGATTTTTGTTTTTTAATACCGAAAAGTTAAATTTAAATCATTGAACAGCATAGTTTCAAATATATTTGTTTCTTTTTTTATAATAAATATATATAATTTTGACTAATAATTTTCAATTATCTAAATGATGTCTCATTTTTTTAAAATTATTTTTTTTTTATTTTATTTATTTACCTTCTTGTTTTGAGCATGATATGCGTTGCATTTTCAACATTAATTTTGTGGTGTTTTGGGGAATTTCGAAGAAATTTTAGTAAAGAATAATAATCAGTTTGAACTTATGAGAGAGATGTGTAATTGTGTGTGTGTTTATATGTAAATGTTGTTATTTATAAAGTTATCGTTGACTAAGTATTCAGTTTTTATGTATATGGCCCCAACTTAAGCCCTAATGGTATGGGCTATGCCTTTAATAAATGTGTATGCACATATATGTATTTCTATTCTAATGTGTGCAGGTACATACACGTACAGACATGTTAATACATGTAAATACTTGTATATAAAGGAGTACGAGTGTAAAGACTAAACATTAAACTATCGACTACATAGATATTAAATGTGAAATGATTAACGTTTTATAAGAGTGTATGCAGTTGAATTTTTTGTCGGCAAAGCTACGTAAATTCTAATTGCTTACACTTATACGTATGTATATTACTTATAAGCCGTCTTTTATTTGTGTTTCTATTGAGTTCTCATTTTAAATTTTCCAGTTGCTTACTTTCAGTGTGTAAAGTCAAGACTCTTCATGTTCATACATATATAATTTCAATAAGATATTGAGCGGTCGAGCCTAAACTTGTATAACAAAGTTAATAAGGAGCACTAAAATATGTAATTAAATAAAATCAATATTAAAAAAATGACATCACATATGCAAATTTATATTTTTTTTTGTTACATTTGAAACAACTGTGTGTGTGTGTGTTTTTTTAATTTATTTTTTTTAAGAATATTTTTATTTTCAACATATTCCAAACAGTATAATTTTGAATAAATTTAATTAAATATATAAACAATAGATTCATGTATAGTTTAGGTATACATACGTAAATAGAAAATATTCACAAAAAATAATACAAAAGTTTGTTTCTTTGCATTCACAGTTTATAAAGAGTATCTAAACCAAAATTTTGCATAGTAAATTAATATGTTAAATATACATATAAATAAAATAAATCATCCAAAAAATGTAATTTTGTACAAAGAAAACAAAAATGTTCACTTTTCAATTCACACAAAGATTTTGTAGATCACAGTTTGTTTTTTTTTTCATTTGCATTATTTTTCGTTTCGTATTTTTTGGAAAAGTAACAATGACTTGAAGAATTTGTTTTTTTTTTTTTTTGTGTTCCGAAATATGTATTTTTTATAGTTATGTATGTTTTTCTTATTTTACAAAAACCTCTAACACAGTTCAAATAAATATATTTAGAATGCGTAATCTAAAAAAAAAAAATATCGGTAAAAGTTACAAACAAATATTAATTAATTCCGAGAAATGAAGACAGAGAGAAGAAGAGAGACCAAACCATTCGATAATTTGTGAACGATTTAATAAATATTTAAAAGCTGTTAAAACCGCTCTCACTAGAGGTAGTATATGGTTCTTCGCAATATGCCTTTAGAATGGAATCCAAGTCTAAGGCTCAACACAGACTATTCGCGTTGTATATGTAAATGTATATGAATATGTATGTATAAGTGGTCTGTTTATTTTCATCTTACTCTTTTTCTATGCATGTGTAGCAATATAGATGCAGTTTTCAGTTGAATGCTGCTAAATTGTACGTATTACCTTATTTTTAGGGACTGATTGAAAGATAAAATATATTTCTGGTTGCTACTAGAAATACGTAGTTCTTTTTTCTTTTTTTTTTTTGAATCAACAGTTTGGTTGTACTCTTTTGCACATTGTCGGTGAGTTGAAGTTCTAGTAAAAAACACTTGTACATTATTATTGTTGGACAGACTGTGGAGCTATGATCTATTTTTGTTCGTATTAGGGGGAAACAAGAAAAGGAAAGGAAATTAACTGGTATTTTATTTTCATTCTGTTGAGTGCTTTGAATTCCCCATCAATATTATTACCAAAAATTTCGATAAACTTTAATGTTATCCCCAATGGTCTAACGATTTTAGAACTTGTTGTATTTGTTTTTAAAATGCATAGTATGCTTACATACATACATATATATGAAAAAATATCGTATCAATTTTGTATGTTTTGAGCTTATAGAATTCGTTTTTCTTTTCTAATTTTTATGTAAGTAATTCCTGAGACATTTTACGGATATGTTTTTTTAATAACAGTTGGACAATTATAATTTATTCTTACATTTTTTTGTATTGGGCAGTTTTTTTTGCGAACCTTTTCTTGCTTATTTTCAGCTTGTCAGTTTTGTTCTTGTTTTTTTAATTTTTTGTATTTTTGTATAATATACATATACATATGTATGTATGTGTATGCTGTAAATGTGAAATGTAAAATGTTGTTACTTTTTTTTATAATTATATGTACATACGTTATATATAGATTTTGGGGGATTTTAAAATCAGAACTATGATTTGAATTCATTTATTTTTCGGCCGATCAAACAAAAACTTCGCCCAGGTTTTAAGTTGCTTTAAAGTTCAAACAAATTATTTTTCTTTTTGTTTTCTTTATAATTTACGTTGACATTAATTTTATTTGATTTTTTTGTTTGCATTATTTTAATTTCGGAATATTTGTACTTCACTGGTAGAAAATCACTGAGTTACTTTGCGGTTTTTGTTTGGTTATTGTTTATTTTCATTTTCATTTTCATTTCAATTTTCATTTTCATGATCATATTCATTTTTCAATCAAGTTTTTGTGTTTCAAAATGTTGTACGGCTTGTGTAAATCACATATGTATTATTAGTGCATACAAACGTACATACGAGTATACATATGTATGTATGTAAGTATGTATATATGTTGATATTAATGTTATACAGTTAATTAATTGTTGTGTTTGTATTTATGCACGTATATAAATACATATCGTGTTTTCAAAAAAATCTATTCAATTTATGTTCTTATTTTGCCTTAAATGTATATATGTGTGTGTAAAAAAAATGTCTTAATACTACATACTTGATATTTTTATCCCTGATAACGTTTTTACTTTGTTTGTTTGTTTGTTTACATTATTTTTTCTCTACTTCTTCCATGTTTAGCGTATTTATAACATTCCTGTGTTAGTGGTAGATTAATTTACTTTTAATACATATAATTTTTGTACTTACAACTATGCTCAAATATGTTTATTTTATTTATAATAAAAAAAAATGCATTTATATGCAGCTTTTGACGCCATATGGTTGTTCTTGGTTTTTGTTTTGTTTTCTTTCGTTTTTGGAATATGACCTTTTAGAGAATTTTGTGAAAACTAAAGGAAAAAAGCTATAACTAAATAAAAGCTAATAAAAAAAACAACGAGAAATTGTCCAATACAATAATAGGCTAGCAGCGGGCGATCCTTAAACTGTTACTGTAACTGTATCGGTGCATAAAGCGTGCTCGGGTACACTGATAAAGAAAACCGGAAATCCAAAATATCATTTTGTCTATCATTTTGAAGACAACGTTATGAGAAGTATACACAAAAATCACATTCTAACAATCAAGTTGTTTTCTCTTATTTTAAGAATCAAGGTTCTAGACGCATTTTTTACAGATTTGGTCTGAAAATGAACATTCTTTGTATTAAATCTGCGTTGCGAACAGAAATTTTATTTATCAGTGGTAGAATTTGTATTTTTTTTTTATTAAAATCTCGTATCGGAGTATGTTGCGTATACGCCGTGATATGTGCCGATTATCGTAAAATATTTACTGAAGTTGAAAAATTGTTTGTATTTACCCCGATTTCACGCTAAATGCTACCTGAATTAAATTGCATGAGCATCATCACCTTCATCATCATCTTCATCGTCATCATCATGATTATGATCAGCCCATCTATTTGCTTGCCTTGCTGTTAGCTTGGTTTTAGTCCTTCACTCTCTTCCCTTTTTTTTTGTTGTGAAAACGCGATAATTTTTAACTTAAAGTTAATTGTAAACGTAAATAGCGTAATTCTAATATGTTTGTTTTTTTTTTTTCTCAAAATATATTATTAGTAATTGAAACTACGCAGAGTTTTGTAATTATAATTGTTATTGTTATTTTAAGAGGCATGCTTATCCAGCAAATATTTACACAATATTGCATGCGCTTTGAAAAAGAAAATGAATTTCTTGAGGTATTGCACATGAAGCAGCGATATTTTCGATGCTTCAACTACTAAGTAGATGGAGAGCAGCGCATTATTTTATTGTAATTTAAGCATATGAACTAAGTCATAAATCAATTTAAAAAATACTTAAAAAAAAAGAAAAAAAAAATGCTGTCTAATAACTAATTGTGGGCCCTGACTGAAATTGGTTTGTTATACTAATATTATTTTTGAAAATCTCAACATCGATAATGTTTTTTCGACACAATCGATAATATCAATATTTCGGTGCGACTTTAAATTTTTTGTGTTCACTGTTTTTTTCAAAAAACATTTTTGGTTAAAATGAAAAAAAATATCGCATTTATATATTTTAGTTATCGTCAAGAAATATATATCGATATTGATATTAAATCATAAACCCACGCTTTTCAGAGGTACCCACAGGTAACATACAAAAACAGAAACAGAAACTAATGGGCAAAGTATATGTAGCTGGTTTCCTACGGCATTTGCCAAAGTTAAAGTTAAAAGATTAAAGTTAAAGTTACAGTTACAGTTACAGTTACAGTTTTAAAGATACAGATATTCTCTAAAAAATTGCATTCCAACGTAGATCCTATTGTATGCCCGGTGGTGGCTGTCCCAGCTCGCTGGTGAAGTCAAACAGGCTGGTGCGCGAATGCGACAAGCCATGATGATGGTGTGGATGATGCCCCACCAGACCATGTTTGATGGCTGACGTTTTGAGCAGACGTTTCAGCATGCCACTTGAGCCACGATGTTGCAGACTTTTGTGCGTTGTCAGTGAGTTTTTGGTGCGATATCTGCGATGGCAGAACTCGCACACATACAGGGTATCGGACTGTTCGTGCTTGTCCTGAAAGTGTCGCTTCAGTGAGTAGTAGCAGGAGAATGTGCGTCGGCAGTAAGGGCACTCCTGCGGCTCATTAATGCCGCCACTTGTCGGCGGTGGCATGCGCAGTGGCAGCTGTGGCACTGGCACAACACCAACGCCACCAACACCAGATTGCTGTGATGGTCCCGTTGTGATCGACGTCTGCATTTTAACTGATAACTGATTGGCATTCGAATTGACAGCAGAACTGCAGCCATTTGTAGCTGTGCCTGCACCTCCACCTGCACCCGTCACCGACGAAAGATCGCTGCCTGGCCGTGGCGGCGACAGGGGCAGGGGCAGGGGCAGGGGTAAATTGTAGAGCGAGTTGGTCGGCGAGGTCAACGCGGTGGGCGGTGACGGCGGCGATGAGGTAGAACTGGTTGGCGAGGTAGCTGCGGAGCGTATTATTTTCAGCGGTCCTTTATGTGGGAAAGAAATTAAATGTATTAATAAATTAAATGTAATTTTATTTATTTTGTTTTCTTTTTGTTTTTTGTTTGTTTATAAAGCGAAATACATATATTATATTTTTTTTTCTTAGTTTGTTGCGTTTGTTGTTGCGAAAATGAAACTAAAAGTGCAAAGTTAAATGGTGAAAATACGAGGTTGATTGAAATGTTTTCTTTATTTTTTTTTTAAATACGAGCATTGTTCAATAAGTCGTTACAAATACCTATGTCAGAAACAAAATAAGACATCATTGCCAGTACTCAAAATTGAATAATCCTAGTTTTTTTTTGTGACTTTGTAGCAGATTTTCAAAAGTAGAAGACGATGATATAGTTTTATGATTTGTGAAAAAAAGCAGAAAAAAGAATTATACAAATTAAGCAATGTGTTTTTGTTTTGTTTTGTAATGATTTATTGAACAACCTTCGCAAGTTTCATATTGGGATAGGAAAATGTTTAAAATATAATAATTGTTTTGTTTCTTCTTTTTTGGATATTTTCAAGATAAGTATGTTCAAGGATATTTCCTAAATTTAATTGTTCGATTGGTTGCTAGCAGAAAGTAGGTAAAGCGATATATATAGTTTGCTATTTATACATATACATATTAGCTCAGACTTGTTTTACAATACTGAAAACCGAAAATTTGAGGTTTTTGAAATGTGTAGTATCCTCTCACAGATTTATATCCAAGATATGCATAAGAAAATCTTGAAATTTTATTCGGTTTTGCGCAAATTGTTTCATTTTTCTTTAGCATATCTTTGAATAAGTGAGTGAGATTTAAAGTTATATAGGGTAAATGCACATGAACTTTTGACTAGAAGGGGGAATACGTACAATACAATAACTTGTTTATTGGTTAAAAAATACATATGAAGCAGATATGAAAACGAAAACGAAAATGAAAATGAAAAGCAGTTAATTTTCTAGTTAGTTTTTACAATAGAATGCGTGCGATTTATAATAGGCTTTATGCAAAAGATAGTAGATAGAAGGCAGCTGTAATAGTAGTAGCTTTTTGGCTGTGACACTTACATATACTATAATATATATTTTCCAACAGTGTCTTTATAGATATTTGTATTGTACATTGTGTTTGATTCCGGACCGTATCCGAATGTCATACATAAGCATAGTAACTGCAAGACTGTCATAACTCAAAACCCGGCAATTCAATACAATACAATGCTGTAACAACAATTTCACTCTTAAATGATGCTTATAAAATATATGAATATAGAACAAAACATACTGAATATTTCCACATCATTAATTATAAATTTGTGTTTTTGTAGCTATGACAGTATTGCAGTAAATGAGTGATATGTATCTGCAACGCAAAATAAACAGGCAGCAGTATAGCAAACTAACTACAAAAATATAAATACATTTACAATTTGTAACTTCAGATTAAAGACGACAAGTTATATATAAGTATGTATGTTTGTACATGCGCACATGCTGAGACAAAGGCCGTATGTATGTATGTATGTAAATATGCAAATTATTAGGTAGTAGGTAGCGAAGTCCTATTTAAGCAAAAGCAAAAAGCAAGTTGTCTGAAAACAAAGCAATAAAAGTAACTGTAAACTTATTGAAAATTTAAGAAAACTCCATACGACTTTTTCGTAACGAAAATGAAAATGAGAAAAATTAAATTTAAAGATACGATACTTAAATTAATGTAACTAAATAGGTGAAACTGAAAACTTCGTTTCTTTTTTGTTTATTCAAATAAGAGAAACATGAAATGTTGTAGGTATTGGCTACTAAGCTGTATGGCCTCGAAACTATTTGAACGGTGTCTATTTTTTTGAACGGTGTCTATAAATGAGTAACATTTTATTTTTTTTCTTATCTTTTTTTTATTAGCTTTCTTAGTTTAATAACGCAGACTTACCAAAAAACGAAAAATGAAGTAGCTTGTTATTATAAAAGTTGTTCAATTTTTTAATACCTAGTATTTATTCTGTTTAAGTTATATTTATTAAAAGATTTATCTTTTTTCTGCTTTTTATTTGTATTAGTACAGTTGACTTAAAGCGGTAGAATTTAGGCGATACTTCAGAGAAAATACAACATACGTTAAAGGATATCAACGCAGACAGAGACAGAGAGAGAGAGAGAGAGAGAGAGAGAAGAGGGAGCGAATATGAATACGAGAATAAAGTTGAGCAGAATAACATCCCAGACATATCCCAGAACTAACGAAAGAGAGAGAGAGAGAGAGAGTAAATAATGACAGAGTTTCTTATTCCACCAGTCTCCTAAAGGGGCACACAGGGTGGCGAAGGGGAACTACCATAGAGTGAAAGTTAATCAACAGGCATTATTCTTAAGCTTAGTTTGGGTTCACTTATAAAGATATTTGTATAGGTAGTTAAAGCTTATTGGTTAGCCCATGTATATTCAATACTTATTTTCTGTTGTGAATATATGTACATATGTATGTATGTATATACATATAAAAATGTTAGTGAGAATGAATTAAATATACATATGTACATACTCAAAGACGAGAGTTAAACGGAAATGCTCAGTCTAGCTCTTTCGTTTTAGGTTTATAAATATATGTAGACTCGATATTTGTGCTCGCTAAATAAAATTACAATAGAAAACTACTTTGATTATAGTATAGTATATTAGCTATTGATATATGTGTCTGTGTGTGTGTGTGTGTGTGTGTATGTATGTATGTGTGTGATGAAGAGAGAGCTAGATGTATGTAAATATGTAAGCATGTAAATTTATATAAAGTTGGCCGAAGGGAGTAATTTATTTTAATACTAATGAAATCGTGGGTACTTAAATTACTAATATACGAGTGTGTGAGAGTGTGTGTATAGGGAAATAAGACCGAGTGTAGAAAGAGACGGATAGACTGTACACAATTCATAAAGGTACGTAGTTATGTTAACCATTTAACGAGCGACAGGTTTTTGTGCCTGCAGAATTGTGGCTCAAACATTTTGATATATACTTATATACATATATATAGAGAGAGAAAGAGAGAGCTCTATATATAACCATATGCATAAGCAGAAGATTTAAATCGTTTATTGAATTGAACCCAATATCGATTCAGTGAAAAGTGAAAGTGGTAGCTTTTGTTTCTACTAATTTAGAAAGCGGGTAAATAGTAAAGAGAGAATTTCTCTAAACAGATACGGAGCAGTGACGAAATATGTGAGATATATTACAGTAGTTTTTCCAGTACGTTTATGTTCTTTATACATGAAAATAATCTAAAAAGCTATAGCAAGAGCGAGATTTGTAGCGCGTGTGCAAGCAAATTATATTTATCATAATTACGAGTTCGTAATTTTGTATGTTAAATGAAAGCAGTGTTGCCAGTTTAGTTTATTTAATATAACATGTAGCATATTTTAAGTTTTTAAAATTTTGTTTAAGTTATTTCTAATTAAGGAAAATTCATTAATTTTGTACCGAAGCTAAGACTTTGTTTTCGATAATTATTTTTAAATGTACTATTTCGTTTATTACTTATTCTCATTCTTTTTTATTAAATTCTAGCTCGTTTTTGCTTTCAAAATTCTGGCAACACTGAATGAAAGGGACAGATAGAGGGAGAGAGAGAGAGATGAAAAGAGAGAGAGAGAGAGAAATAGAGAAAGGATAGGAAACGCTAGGGTAAAAGCGAGAGCGAAAACTTGAGATGTATTGGTGTACCGAAGTGTCGATTTGAATTTGAACTAATTATATAAGCACTTTGTACAGTACCGATATATTTATGTTATAATATACCTATGTATATCGAACGAAAATGGCTCGATGAATGTTCTATACATATGCATATGTAAGAGTATTTAGAGCGACTAAATTCAACTGATAGATAGAATATTTATATATATATATGTGTTTTTCTTGTGAATAGTTAGAGAAGTGATAGTGACAGAAATAGGGCTAGATATATAGAAAATACTTTTCTAAAGCCAATGTCAAGACTTTACAGGAAGGCTGCGCCTCATTTACGGCAAACAGACAGAAATAGAGATATACACAGTGATAGAGAAAGAGGTAAAGGGATAGAGAGAGAAAGAGAGAGAGAGAGAGAGAGAGCGAGAGAATGTGAGAGGGGATTGCATAAAAGCGAGCTCATTACAGAGACAGAGCCATTGTTGTATATGAACTAACTACGTTTAATTCTCATAGATATATATATATATATAATTTTTGTAATTTTATTTTTTGCTACCAATGTAGTTGTAAGATTTGTTGTGCTAACCTTTAGCAAGCGCGTGAACTTGTACTTTGACTGACTAACGGGTATCGGTATCGGGTACCGATACCCGAATTGGCGAATATATCGAGTACCGAGTTAAAGTTGTAGTTGTCACGATTTTTTGATGGCTCTTTTGGCACAGCTCAGATTCTCTCCATTAGGGGGGGCTTAAACTGGGGGCCTGTTTTTCTTTCTCTTTTGCTCCAAATCGGGGGTAATTGTGTATTATGTGCTGCCTGTTGTTGTAGTAGTCGTTGTTGTTGTGAGCAAAATTTATAGCACTAATCACAAGTTAAACGACCGGCAATTGGCAATTGGCAATTTTATGTTTTTGTTATATATGTATATCTAATTTCATTTTAATTTTATTGTTTATCATTTAAAGCATTTAATCTAAATCTACGATTTTTTTTATGCATGTATGTATGTACTTATGTATTGTTCGTGTATAGTCAAAGTCAATTCAGAGAAATTACAAGTAAGTATTTAGAAAGGCAACTTGTGTAAAGATTTAAAAAAATAATAATAATTATTACAAAAAAAAGGTGTAAAATTGACTACCGAGTACGTTGTATTAGGTATAAAGAAGGCCACAGAGTATAAACAGTTGCATCTACAGTACAGTACGCGTTAACAGTATGTGTACGTACGTATGTGTATGTACCTATATATAAATATGTGTGTGTAAATGGTCCATAAGCATGATTACAAGTCATAAAATGTCGGCAAGTCAACGTTTTTTTTTCGATTTTTCATATGTTTTCCGTACAAAGAATTCTTAAGTGTCAGCTTAAACTAATGCCTTTTATTTTTTTGTTTGTCATTTTTTATTGCTAAATACTTGTATGTAAATAGTTAAATATGTAAGTATAGTTTTTGTTTTTTGATGTGTAAAGGTATATGTATCACTACAGAATGGCATTGCTTTAAGTTGAAGTTAAGTTTCGAGTCGCCTATTTTTTTATTTATTTATAGGTCTTCTAAGTGTTTAGTTTTCTAGTCTAGTTGTCGTTTTAAGAATAGAGCTGTATATGTTGTTGTTAATATTATTATTGTTAGTCGCTTTACGCTGTTGTAAATAGTAATCGTACAATTTCAGAATTTGTTTTTCTTGTATTAAAAGTGGATACTGTTCATTTTGTGCCATTGGCATTTGCATTAAAATTGGCAATGACATTGGCATTGGTGTCGCCGGTCTTTTATGCTGTCTTGAGTTGTTTGGAGTCTGTGTCAGAGTTGGCAAGTAATCTAATTCTAACTCATCAATATTATTGTTATTATTATAATTATTACTATTATTATTAATAATAATATTATTATTATTATGATTATCATTATTATTTATATTATTATTATTATTATTAATGATTTGATAATTGTTCGCATTGGTTTTATACTGATTTAATTTATTAATTTGTTGCTCCTTTGTCATGGCTTTTTTGTTGTTGAATCCAGACAAGGGCGTTAAATCTCAGATTGACGAATTAAATTGACTTAATAGTTTGATATCTCTCATTTCCATCTCGCCAGGTCGCGACTTGTGATAGGTATAAATATGCGTCATTAGAGAATTGCGAGAGCAATACACTCTCTCGCAGATGGCACAACGGTATTCCTCTTGACGTACGGCATGTTTATCGGCAATGTGTCGCTTAAGTGAGGCTTTCGAGCAGAGAAGCTTACCGCACAGTTGGCATGAGAACAGTTTCTTGGGTGAATTTCCTGTAAATTGGTATTTTGGATTTTCATGGATTGGTTTGATATTGTATATGTATTGGCATATTTCGTATATTAGTATTTCTTTGATATTTCATTAAGATATTTGCGTTTCATTTATTTATTTATTTTTTTTATAGCAGTTTAATGGTTATCTCTTAAAATATAAATGTGTTGGTGTATACGTGTATTTGATAGTGTTATCTACGCACATACATACACGGATACAAAATAACATATAGTTTGTTATCAACGCATTATTTAGACGAGCATTTTGCCAGGATAATCAGAATTTCAAGTGTTTGCATCTCAAAATGAGTCAAAATTCGAAAATATTAAATAGTATTTTACAAGGTTGTTCATTTTTTTCATCAGTGCATGTCCAAGTGTACATAAATAAAATGTAATTATAACATTTATTTATGCGTACTATATACTCGTATATGCCTTAAATTGTATAAAATCAATTGTTGGTTCAAATATATTGTAATAATATATAAATAAATATATAGACATAATAAAATGACTGTAACGAAATATGGTACAGTAAGACGTAATAAATTAAAATAATATGTAAGTTGAATTGTAAGTTGAATGTAAAACCAGCCTTTGTACCTCTAAGATGAATTGGCCGGCAGCGAGGCATTTAAATTCTTTTGGGACGATGTACATTTAGTTGCATAGGAAAAATACCCTTCGGCTATATATTTAGCAGGCGCGCTGTGTGTGGGCGTGGTCATGTGTCATAATGCCATTGTGTGTATGTGTGTGTGTGTGTGTGTGTGTGTGTGTGTGTGAGTGTGTATGTGTGTGTGTGTGTATGTGTGTTTTTTAGCATATAAATATTTGACTAAGAAGAAAGAGTAGTGCCAGATTGAGATTAAGATTAATATTAAGATTAAGTATAAAATTATGTACGAGATCGATAAGATACGAAACGAGACAAGACGAGAGTGAAGTTTAAAGGACCACAGTGAGTATAAATTTGAGGCGATTGATTGATTGATTGAATTGAGTTGATGTAAAACCCTTCACACCATTCATTCAGACAAATGTTGACACAACAGCGGCAATAACAAATATGACAAAAACATAGAAGATGAGCAACGCAAAGAAAAACACTTTTGATATCAATATATACGTAGATACATTCTTATAGTGCGTGTAACTGTTAGTATACTTGAATATTAAATAAATGCAATTTAAGTACTTTTTTTTCTGTTTTTTTGTAAAAGTTTCTGTGTAATTTTGGCCTATTTACTATTTAGCGCAATTCAAGACTATCAATCTATTATGGTATGTGTTATCTTTTTTGGAAGTATGATATATATTTCGATGTGATAGTGAATGGCAGAGAGGATAGACGAATCATTTTTAACTTACTTAAAAATCATTGGTGTCCTGACCCCAACTGACCCCAAGGATTTAGTTTAAGGCTTTCACTGGAGAAATTTTTTTTGTTTTGGACACTCATAGTTTAAAGTTTAAACACAAAATATCACAGCTCAACTGAGTAGATAAGAGAAAGGAATTAAGGGAAGAGAGATCAGTGGATCTGACTTAAAAACCGGTGGTGGTTTTGGGAATTTACCAGGGCATTCGCTAGGGAATTTGCATAGTTTGGACCCCACTACTTTAAACACAAACGCACAATGTCGCAACCCAACTGTGAGACATCTTATTGGCAAAGCAACAGTTGAGAATATTTTTATAGTTGTTAGAAAAAAAATTGGGTATATGAAATTAATCAGCATCAGGTCAAGTTTTAATGTCACAAACTTTAAAACACGCACACACGTTTATAATAGTTAAAAGTTTGCATCAAGTCAGAGAATTGGAACTGTCTCTGGAATAGACTTAAATATTATATCCGGCGATCAACTTTCTCCAAGTTATTTATATTAGTTGAATGCTGCTAAACAGTTAGGGATAAATGTCATTGTAATGAAATTAAATCAGTTATTTTCGCGCTTAACGACTTCATTTTATATACATTCGATTTATTTAAATAATAACACAATGATTGTTTTTTTTTTTTATATTATTTATGAAAATATTTCACTTTCGTTTTCTGTATTATTTGATGAATGCTTGTGTTTTTCACCATTATAAACATTTTCGCTTGATTAAATGAAATACAGGATTATTTTGTTGCGTGTTTCAATTTGGTTTCTTTTGTTTGTTCTCAAGTTTGTCTATTTGACATTTACATGAAATGTTATATTCCTTATTAAGAAATAAATATTTTCTTTATTTCTCATTTACTAAATGATGTTATCATATAATGTGTTTATTTTCTTCTTAGTATATACAAGTAGAAGTGTAAAAACTCTTTTTTTTGTTTTGTTTAGTTTTCGTTTAGCTTTAGTTTCTTTTATATTAAAAATTATAAATGAAGAAACATAAAGTATGGTGTGAGATAAATCTAATATGTTAGCATTGATAAGAAATGATCGTTGCTACAAAATTCTAGTTTATATTTTTTATATTGTTGTTCGCTTTAATTTTGTTTTTAATACACATATTGAAGCAATGTTTAATCTTTGATTAGCAATTGAGCGAGCAATCGAGTGAGATTATTTAAATTATTTTTTGCTGTTGTTGTGGGTTATTTTATAACAGTGATTACTTGATTAAAGATAATAAAAATGCAACTGAGCCGAAATTTCATTTGAATGTTTACTTTGTTGACTAAAAACAATAGGAGTAGTTTTAAAAATCTGTAGTCAGTTGCTCACTCGATGAGTTTTTAAGTTTTACATTTACTGAATTGAGTACGTATTGTTGTATGCATGTATATTTTTGAGTATAGACTCAAATAAGTAGTTAGTAGATATCTGTTGGTTTTGGCTTATTACTGGTTACTTACACCCATGTAAGTAGTTAGCTACTGTTACAGTAACACTGTTGCTGTTACTGTTACTGTTGCGGTCACTGTCACTGTTTCTGTTACTGTTACTGTTACTGTTACTGTTACTGTAGTTGAGTTTATGTTTCATATTGTAATATAGAATATTGTAAGCAATATGGTAAAGTGCGGCTTGGAGCTAATGTTTCATTGAATAATATATGTACTTATATTGTTTTTTATTTAAATAGGATATTGGAAAGTGTTATTTCATTCTCATTTGAAGTAGTTACCTCAAAAAAAAAAAATAAACATAAATACTCATTGTACGTTTAAAACAACGAACATCACTATTGTTTGTTGCTTTAATTATTAGTGTTACTGCTATTATTTTTAAATTACTGTTACTGTTACTGTTACTGTTACCGTCACTGTTAGTGTTAATGTAATCGCTTTTTCGCGTAATTAATATGATTATTTGCTTTGGGTGCGCTATGGTTTATCCTTTTTGCTATAATTCTGCTTCTGTTTAGTTCAAATTTAATATTGCATTAGTTTTTTGGGAGCATAATTTTTTTAACATAATTATAAATTAGAGAAAAATCGAATAATTTGTCTGCATTACTTCTGATTATTTATTGTTGCATAAGATCAAATTTCTTCTTTTTTTTTTCTTTTTTAAATTTATTTTTTATATTAATATTTAAACAACATTTAAAGTGGAGAGCGTCGTGTAAATATATATGGACATATGTATATGAATGTACACATGTATTTTTATTAATACTTATGTAATTCCTACGGTTTTCATTTCTTTTATTGTTGGTTTTTAATAAGAATTATATTTTGTTATTTGCGCTTTATTTCGTGTAAATCAACTTTGTTTTTATATATTAATGTACTTATGAATATGTATGCTTAAGTATTTACAATATCTGTATCGCATTTTCTAAGAAAAACCGAATTGAAACATAAAGAAAAGACAAAAAAAAAAAAAGAAGACAATGTTGGTTTGACTTACTGAATTCAAATAACTGCATACATAGTTTTTTATGTATTTATTGGTGTGCGTACGACACTATAATTTATTATTCAAATGCACTGCGACAAATGTTCAAATTTAAAAAAATAATTATCACTAATCAATAAAAACTAGTCACCAGTCAACTATCAAATGAATTTCCAACATGCTGAGCAATTATGTAGATGATAAGTGTGTGTGTGTGTGTGTTCTTCTCCGCTTAATTTATGTATGTATGTACGCTATGTAAATGTATGTGCATATGTATGTATTCATATTGGTATTAGATGCCTTAGCACATTTTCTTTGTTTAAATTTGGTATCAAAAACATAAAAAAAATTTTTAAATATATAGAATAAACTTAATAAATAGTATGTGTAAACATCAGTTGCGTATACATATATAAATTAAATAGCTTTTCAGACTTTTCGTTTTGCCAAAAAAAATTAATTAATTTCGCTTTCTTATCATGTACATTCATAACAATGTATATATACACAAACATACATATATGTAAGTCTGTGAGCTCGACCCATACATCAAATGTAAGTTTCGCAAGCCCACAATACATATGTATGTTAATCTTTGTATTTGCTTGAATATACATTGTAGATCCTTAACTAGTCTGCTTATACGAGTATTCGTAATTGCATAAGGTTTCTTAACACAATCATACTTACGAGGACAGTTCCAAAAGTATCTAGCTTATTAGTGAAATGACTTTTATTAAAAAGAAAACAATTTAAGAGTTTTTTCTAAGAAACTTGGTATGTAATTCGACAACTCTATAAAACGACAAGAGAATTCTCTGAATTATTTTAAATTTTTAGGCCAGGTTTTCTAAAAAAATTATAATTTTTGGTACAGCCCTCGAATGACGCATGTTGTATTTACTATACGCTCTGGTTTTATCGAATATTTCGAAATTGCACACTTAACTATTTATGTAATGCCGTTCAATTGCCCATTTTTTGTTTCGTTTATTTTGTAATTTTACAGATACTTCAAAAGTTCAGTCTTGAAAATCAATGTAATCCAAATGAAATCTTAAATACTGCGCTTACTCCAAATTTTGATTATACGTTACAAGTTCCAATTTTAAATTTTACAAAAATACATGCCAATTGGTAAAAACATATATGTAAATATGTATATGTAGAAATTGCATTAACTAACAAACCCAGGGCAAACAATTGAATTGCTTTTCTCAAGTCTTACACGTATTAGTAATATCGCCCCAAAATGACAAAATTATGATCAAAAAAGAGAAAGTAAAGCATTTGCACAGATATATACGATCTACATTCGACAAATATATAATAAAAGATATTATATTATGTTATATATATATATATATAATTTTTTTTTGAGATTAAAAATTTTGCGTGTCTAAAAACTATCAGTCCTTGTCCTTGCTGTTTTCAACAAAAAGAAACGTTTTGAAATCCGCGCATCCAAATAACTTACATACTCCGTACATACGATACATATTTGTAAAATTTTAAAATATTAAAATAATTGTAGCTAATGCGCATCACCATTGTCATTATTATCATTATAATCATTATTATTATATTTGTTTTTAAATATTTAAATGGGATTTCATCAATTAGTCTTGTATGTACAAAATACAAATGTACACAATATCTTAAAAATGTTCATTCTTCTCATGCTTTACAGATTTTATATGCACTTATGTTTATACACATGTGGGTAAATAGTACTGTATGTATTTAAATATGTATGTATTAATTTATGGTTATAGGCTGAGAATAAATTCACTTGATTTTTTTTTATTTATTTCGAAATTGATTTATGCTTATATGCAGTGTAGACATATGTATGTACATAGATGCCTTACATAAATTCATAAATAGTTGAGTACCCTTAACCACATACATATACACATATGCAAATTCATTTACATGTACACATATTTCATTTTGTGTGTGTGTGTGTGTTTGACTTAGTATAACATTGGTTATTTTTATTGTACATATACATTATTGTAGATATTTATTTTATTACAGCTATTAAAAAAAACGATTTACACATACATACGTATTCTTAAGTTTAGGTTTCATACTGCTCTACGAGTGGTATTTTTTATTTAACATATATTATTTATTATTTTTTATTCAAATAGACCCTGCTACTATTTTAATCCATTATCATTAATAAAATAATAAAAAAAATACCCTAAATACAATTGTTAACAAACAAAATAAAAAACAAATTGGTAGTAGTTTTACATTGAATGTAAGTATATGTTGCATGTTGTAGCAGTATTGTCAATCGGAAAGTGTAAAAGTAAGTAGTGTTGTACAATGTGTTAGTATTTGCTATTACTCGTCTCTGTACGTGTATGAGTGTGAATGAATCATTCTTATTCAACATCTCTGATCTGACTGAAATATGTTAGATGCTATGTATGATGTATGATCTGGTTCTATTTTGGTATTGACGCATAAATAGCTGGAATTGACGCTTAAACTGTATTTGAATCTTAACAATTGGAAACTTACATATATCAGTGTTATCACAACTACTTTTTACCCCTCAAAATGAATCCTTTTTAATTTAAATCGCGAGATAGCCAAAAAAATCCAAATATTTCTGACTTTTTGGTTTCGCTTTTCCCCTCCAACAAAATTTAATAATCATGAAGATATATTACTCAAAATTGACACAAAAAATTCAATAAGCATAATAAAATAAACAACAGATTTTTCTTTAACATTTTTGTTTGCCTCATTCCTACCAATAACAGAAGTTGACAACACTGATATATATACAATTCGTTTTGTCTGCCTATCTTGGTTTATTATGGATTAGGTAATGGGATAATACTCAGAAGGTAAATGATTCAATAATATGGGTGGGAGAGCATGGCTGTGTGTGTGTTCTTCGTTTTTTTTTCTTTTTCATTTTGGGTAACAGTCTTGTATGCGTCGCTCGGTTGGGTCAACATTTTCACAGGTCTTTCCTTGATTAAATTCCATTTCATTATAATTTTTTTTTATTTCTTGGCTATGCCGATTTACGTAAAAAAAAAAAAAAAAAATTACACACCTGGCCAAATACATTTGCGTGTTCTACTTTCTAAACTGGTTTGATCATAAAAGATTTCAATTATTATTATTATTATTTTTTCCTTATAGTTTTTTTGTTTTGTTTCTATAATCAAGTTTGTAAAAAAATCACAGTTTTTCTTTTCATTTGCCTAAACAGTTTTCATCATTCATCTCTCATTCATTTCTCATTTTCTCACTTTGTCAGTTTCTTTATGTGTTGCCGAAATAGCTATTGCAGTTTTCGCTAGTTTGAGATCCAAAGTATCTATGTTTATGTGGATATATATACATATATCGTAGTAGAGAACTTGCTTTCGATCCGATTCCAATTCCACTATAATGTTTTTGTACATTTCTCTTCGTTATAACACATTTGTGCTCCTCTAATTGTAAATAGTAAATGTACATGGGCTTTTAGAAGAAATCGGGGTTTAAATCGTATTCTTCAAACTTGACGTCGAATTCTTCGTTTTCATTTGTGTTGTTCTTTCTACGCGAGTATCTGCGTGTGTGTGTGTGTGTTTGCGTGTGTCTCCATCTCTCTCTGTGCTTCTGTATATGTGTGTGAGGTTAATAACTTAATATGCAAGAGATCGTTACATTTGTGAAGCATACATTTCAGTGCTAGGGTAAATATTTCTTTTTTCGAAAATGTCAATATCGATAATATTTCGATATGATAAAATATGATTTTCATTTGATATTTTTGACAAAGAAAAAACATATCGATAATATCAATATATATGTATAATTGGGTGCGACTTTAAATTTTCTTGCGAAGTTTACACTTTGATGCAGTGCCATAACCTTTGTCAATATAAAAAAAACGCTTAAAAATATCGCACAATCATATCGATATTGATTTTGCTTAAAACAATATCATCACAAACTAAATAGTTATCGATATATCTTTTGAACAACCCTGATTTGTTGCGCCTGGAGCTTATTGGTCTAATAAATTCATACGTTCGTAGGGATGATGATGGGGATGGGAATGTGGATGCCCCGGATGCCCCGGATGCCCCGTTAGGTGCGCCAAGTGGTGACCGTGAGCATGACCGTGACTGTGACTATGACCGTGAGCGTGACTGAGATGCTGTTGCTGCTGTTGCTGTTGATGTAGATGCAGCGCTTCTGCCGCCGCATAAACACTGCTCCCCTGCTGATCCATTTGTGTGAGATCAACTGTTGATGATCCCACCACCCCTGCACTGCTACCCGAAGCACCACCACCACCAGCACCAACCGTTGGCCCCGCACCGCCACCCGCTGACGCTACCGCTGCTGTTGCAGCCGCTGCCGCTGCTGCTGTTGCTGCCGAATTGTTCAGAGCAACATGAAACAGCTGCTGCAATAGCTGATGCTGATCTTATAAGAAATCTATACAAGGCTTGACCATGTTCGGCGACAATTGTTGTTGCTGCTGCTGTTGCTGCTGTTGTTGATGTTGCTGCTGTTGATGTTGCTGGTGTGCCGCCGCCAGCTGCAACGTGGAACTGGCATTGCCACCGGTCACAGCTGCGGCACCAACAATCGGCGAAAGCAGCAGCTCAGCGGCAGCTGCTGCCGCTGCCGCAGCCGCTGCCACAGCATTGCCGCCAGCAGCAGCAGCAGCAGCGCCACTGTTGCCGACAGCACTCAACGAGCTGAGCGATTGATGGAGTCGACTGCCCGGGCTGCCAGCCTGTTGATGGAAATACGAGTGATGATTCTTCTGACGACGATGGTAGATGCTCTTGTGATTGTTCAACGAGTTCAGAGTGCGAAAGACTTTGTGGCACAGGTTGCAGACGGCATTGTTAAGCGGCTGCAAGTGTTGCTGCTCCTTGTGGCGCTTCAGTGTCAATTTCGTGCTCAGTAGCTTGCCGCAAACATCACAGCGATGGCACGCGTTCAACGGCAGTGGCAACAACAAGCGATTTGCCGACTGTGCCACATCATTGCGAGATGAGGATAACAAATTGTTGGCTGCACTGCCGGCAACAGTTGCTGCAACACCACGACCTGTTGCCGCCGATGGCGACAACGAGGCGCGTCGATGATGTTGCTGATGCAACAGATGATGTCGCTCCAAGGGAGAGGCAGCACGTGCTGCCAACGCATGCGCATGATGATGTGCGGCTGCCACCGCATGTGGCAGCTCGTGATGCGAGTGCAATTGATGCTGATGTTGCTGATGCAACAGCGTCAATGCCGCATGTTGTCCAAAGTGCGGTGGTGGCAAATGTTGTTGTTGCTGCTGTGGGGGCGGCGTTGTTTGTGTTGCCTCCATGTCCCTCTCTCTTTCCCTCTCGCGCTCCCTCTCTCGCTCGCGCTTGTGGTAGCTGGTGGGCGAGGGCGTGGGCGTGGCATCAATGCCGCCACACTGCGAGGATCGGGAGTGACTACGTTCGCTGTTGCTGAGCATATCGATATTGCCTTTACTGCTGTCTCTTTCACGCTCGCGTTCTCTTTCTCTTTCCCGTTCTCTTTCACGTTCTCGTTCTCGTTCTTGTGGGTTATGTGGTGTGGAATGATGTTGTTGTTGTTGTTGGTGGTAGTGGTGTTGTGATGTTTTCATTTGTTGTTGTTGCTGTTCTACTTGTTGTTGGTTGTTGTTGTTGTTGTTGTTGCTACTACTATTACTAGGGTTGTCACTACCACCGGGCACTATGACGCCGCTGAGTAGGCTGGTGCTGCCACCTATAATGTCATATAGGAAGAGAAGAAAAAAAGAGACAATAGTGACTTTTCTGTATATTTGACTTTTGTTTTTTTTTTTATTTTTTTATTGTTGCTGTTGCTGTTGTTACTGTTGTACTTGTTTAGTTTGAATTTGTATTTGTTTGTATTTGTCTGTCTATATCTGTGTGTGTGTGAGTGTCCATGTGCGTATGTTTGTGTGTGTCCGTGTCTGTGTCAGTTACAACGTTTATACGGCGAAACATTTCATGATTTCATCAAATGAAAAAATCAAAATTCATAATCGAATTCATGTACTTTTGCAAGCATTTCGTAAAATGATTTTTGCCGTATAAGCGAGTTGAGTCCATACTGATGTACGTATTTACATCACAACGTATGTCTGTAATTTTTGTTTTATTTAAATATTTTTTTTTTTTGGTGTAGTCGTCAACGTGTTAACAAGTATGTGTCTGTATTGTGGTCTGCTTTTGTGTGCATCATTCAGTTTAAGTGTTAGTTTTTATTTCGCTTTGTATTGTTTACTTCATATTATTACACTAACAAATCCAGGCTCAAAACAATGTAAGTTTGCTCTTTTTTTTCTTCTTGCTTTTTTTTAAATTCATCTAAAATTTGTTGTTGCTGTTTCTGTTTCATTTGCATTCTTTTAATAAAATCATTATCAAAGAATATATATAAACTCTTTTGCTTGAATTTTGTTGTACTCAACAAATTGGCAATTTTGCAATTGTGTTTATTTTTTTTTTTTTGCAATGTCGCATTTGTAAATAATATGTTTCAATACTGTTTTTTTTTCTTTTTTTTTGTGTGACTAATATTGTAAGATAACTAGAAGACGCATAAGTTTCGATAAATTTTGAATTGATTTGTACAAATAAATTTGTGCAGTTTGTGAGTAAAATTTGTATCGAAAGAAAATTGATTCCATCTGATTTTTTTACTTGTTATTTTTATCGTTTGTTGACGTCGATTGCAGGTACAGTTGCCCCTGGTAGATGCGCCCAAAGAAGTGTGAGGCATGCCACACAAGACTGCAATGGGGTGAGTAAATCCAAATCTCAGAATCTCACCAAATGTTTAAAATGTGAAAATCGACAAGATATCTCGTATCTTTCGCAACTCTGTGGTAATTGTGAATATATGATATATTAATATATATATATATATATATATATATATATATATATATATATATATATATATATATATATTATATAAGACACACATATTTAAATAAACATATAGATTTGTGGTTGGCGATTGTACCAATTGGAGTTATCTGGGTAATTTATTGCAATTTTTTATTTTTGAATTTTCTGGAATAGGTTAATACCAATTGTTTTTGTTGTTGTTGTTTTTAGCAAAATTTTGAAACATGTTTGGCCTGATTGATTTGTAGTATATTAAATGTTTTTAGTATTATTATATTTTTATATATATATTTTGGTTATTTTGATTACTTGACATTTCATTCAAGTACTAACTAATTTTTTTTTTTCTATTGTCACTAGTGTCTCTTTTTTTCAAACTCAAACGCAGCACCATTTTTTCCTGTGTGTGATGCGGTTAGTTCAATGTTTTTTTCATTTTCAATTATTTTAATATTTTTTTGTCTTTTTTTTTTTTTTGGTTTCTTACCAAAAAAATCAAAAAAATCGTGCATTTCAAGTCGGGCCAGTTTTGGGGTAGGGTCGGGGTCAAGGTCTCGGCGTGACGGGGCGGGGCGGGGCGGGGCGGTGCGTTGCAGGACAATAGAGAGATCTGAATTTTGGACAGTTGGGAATTTTGGTGACGGGTGTGGGGTGAATACGCAAAATTAGATCATCGCATCAAATCAGTAATAATTATAATTATTGAATGATTTGGGAACTTATAAAAAATGATTTTCTGGGGAGCGTATCTGCGTGTGTGTTTTTGTTGGTATTTGAAGGCATTTTGGATTTGATACTTAACATTTTGCAGTTGGCTGTTGTGGTTGCATAGGTTGTGGTTGTGGTTGTGGTTGTGGTTGTGGTTGTGGTTGTAAATGTAGTATTGACACCTAGTCAACTTGTTACTAGATGAACAGGACTTAGTGTTTAGAGGGGAAGGGGAGTTATAGGAAAATTTTCATTATACAGGGTGTTTAGTATTATATGTATTAGTAATTGTTGCTCAATTGGTGGTATTGGTGGTTGTTTTTAAATAGGAATATTTAAGTAAAATTAATGGTTTGCACGTCGACTGATTTTCTACTATTCGAGAGTAAAGTGCATGTTATACGATTGCACACAATACTTCGCAGCTGTTTCTCTTTTATCCTGTTCAGCTCAACACAAACGAAAAATAAACATTAATTTCTGCACACAAAACAAAATTAAAAAAACAACGTATATATTCAGTATGATCGGTCTCTGTATACATACTTATAAAAAAGAGAGAGAAATCAAGAATATATAGCAGCAAATTATTGTTGCTTGCATGGGCCAAAACACAAAAATTATTATGGACTTGTGTTACACTGTATGTATGTTTATTAAATGTTTGATGCATAATTATGGATGCAGGTATGTATGTTGATGATATAGGAGAAATGTAATGGGTACGTAATGGTTATGTCATGAATGAATTATGAATGATTCCGAATACTACTAAGTTGTATGTATGACGTACGATGAAAGGATGTTAAATAGATTAAATTGAATAAACGAAATGACTGTGGCAAACCTGACTAAATATGCATGTAACTCTTTTAATTGGCCATTTATTAACCTCTCTATGTCTGTAAGTCATTTATGTATGAGTGTATGTGTGTGTTATTGATGCCTAGATCATTCAATTGGCATTATTGGCATACAAGAGTAGTAAGTGGTAAATCTTAACAGTTGGTAAATGAAATATTTGCGTTTTATGTGTAGGTTTTTATTATTATAATAATCAAATAACTTCAATAATTACTGTTACTGCAATTGCTATGTTACATTTAAGTCCATCATTTTGTATGCACTTAAATATATATGTATAATTGTAATTGTATATCGCTTTTATACCATTTATGTTTGTGTTGTTCTGTGTAGATGTGTGAATGTAATCATATTTATAGTGGGTATGTATTTGTGTATCTGTTTTAGGCATTGCTCTTATTAATATATATCATATATGTATGTATGAATAACTATAATCTAACGAACACAGGTGCACTCATAAAGTATCCGGTTAACATACATTATGTATCTACAAATTAATGTTCTGTTTTCTTAAGAGCAATAAAAAAAAAAACATTTTTTAATCTATATATGTTAACAAATGTGTACAATATAATTGTAGTAATTATTATGCGCTTAGAAATACTTCTTATATATTTTTATTTTTCCATAAAATGTGTGTGTGTGTGCATTTTTTCTTGGATTCTTATCATTTATGATTAATGTTGCAATTGGTCGGTCGTTCGGTCGGTCGCTCCTCACATTAATATTATTATTTTAATTTGTAATCATAAAATTATATTAGTTGTTTATGTAATTGTAAATATGTGTTTAGGCATGTATGTACATGTGTACCAAAATAAAATTAAAAAAAAAAAAAAACGTCATTAGCTTGGCCTTAATTTCGAATAAAAAGCATCAAAGTCTAAAACTTGCACACAACTGTTTGATTCGATTTCTGCCAAGACTTACCTACATATGTATCGTTCTTTATTTTTAATTTTGTTTTATTAAAGCCATATGAAGAATTCACTACTGGCACCTTTGCAATTTTATCTCATCTTCAAATAACTTCAAATAACTTCAGACGAAAAAAAATGAAAAAAAAAAAAATATGTATATATTGTGTATTAAGAAATCTGAGTTGTATGTTGAACATTTGATTGAATATGAACCCTGTTCTTCATCAGATAATCAAATCAAATTCTTTAGCGATCTTATAAAAGCATATTCAATAAACCAATGCACAATACATACTTATTCATACTAGGTATATATGTATGTATATTTTTCATATAAAAACCACCTTAACGAGGTATCCATTAAGTGACTCCCAAGACATGTGATATAACTTCGTCACTAGCGTGGACTGTCGCTTACAGTGAAATCTAATATCTAAAACGATTACGAAATCTGAAATATTAACGCCTGTCACATTTCATCACAAATATTTTGTTTTGTGCATTCTTTTGAAAATTTAAAGCTTAAACTAGAAAAGGCAACTAAGTGATTCTAGCCTACGGATTATAATTGTATTTTTTCTGCTCTGCATATTAATATCTCCATCTAAGCATATACATATGTAGACTTGTACATCAATATTTGAAGCACCGTTGTTGTCATTCTCTCCATATTTTATATCCTACTATCTCTGTAAGTGCTTGTGTAATTGTATGTAAGTGTACTTTGTTTAGTTTTATGTATACTGTATGTAAGTCGATTTAAAAAAAAAATATAAAAAGTACGTACAGTTAGCCAAGTAAAAAAAAGTTATCCTTTGTTTTCAATTATTTTTGTTATATTTGTATCATAAAAATAAAGTTGGTTATTAAAAAAAAAATGAGTACGTGAATTTTGCACTTTGTCAAATCAACTATTTGACCCACTCTTTGTATTTTGAAACTTGAAAATTAAGATCATTTATTTATCTAAAGAATTTATTGTGAAAGGATAAATTTTTTGAAAATCAAAAATATATATATGACTATACAATGTATAATATTTGTAATCAATTACTTGACCCACTGTATGGTTGTAATTTTAACAGATGTACAGTTCTAATTTGACAAACTTAACAAAGGTTTCTTCTAACTATTTACTATGTCGATAGAACGCTTAGCTGCTGGTGCTGGTGACGTTGCTGGTGACGTTGCTGGTGACGTTGCTGGTGCCTAAATCTAATGCAAATCGGTTCGACAAGAAAGTAATGCTGTTTCGACCATAACCTTAACACGCTCAGAAATTCACATTGGCCAGGTGATAGTCAAAGTACATGAATCCCTATGAGGAACTGTGATGATTCAACTGCTGATGATAATAGCTATTGTTTGTGGTATTCTGTGGCGCATTCGGCTCCTGTTTCGGCTGCTTGAGATTGCGATGATAAATGCTCTTGTGGTTGCGCAAGCTGTTCAACGAGCTGTAGACGCGTTTACAAATGTTGCACACTGGCTCCTTCGTTGGTCGCATGTGCACATTTTGAATGTGCCGCTTGAGGCGAGTGAGGGAACTTAGATTCTTGTTGCACGGATTACAACGGAAATCATCGCCGCCACTGGATGCGTTCAAGCTGCCCGATGACGTATTCAATGTCGAGTTGTTCAACGAACTGTTGGCACTGTTCACAACGCTGGTCGTTGCCGATACCGATGCCGATGCCATGTTGGCCATAACGGCGGCAAACATTTGTTGTTGTGCTGCTGTTGTTGCTGCTGCTGCTGCTGCGGCAGCTGCTGCTGTTGCTGTGTTTGTTGTTGGGGGACTGCAACCATTGCTGCCAGCTTGCTGATGTTGCTGATGTTGTTGTTGTTGCTGTTGTTGCTGTGATTGCTGGTGTTGTTGCTGCTGCTGCTGTTGCTGTTGCTGCTGCTGTTGTTGATGTTGCTGTTGTTGTTGTGTTTGAAGAATAGAAATGCCATTGTTGCCCGCGTTGTTGTTGTTGTTGTTATTATTATTATTGTTGTTGTTGTTGCTGCTGCTGCTCACATTGTTGTTGCAGTTGGCTGCAAATGTGGAGAGATTAAGCCCACAGATGCCAGAGGCGTTTGTAATGGCTGTTGTTGTTGTTTTTGGATTTATTGTTGTTGTGGTAGATGTAGAGGTTGTTATTGTTGTTGAGTTGTTGTTGTTGTTTGTTTGTTCAGAGTATGACAGGTAGTACAAATTGTTGTTGTTGTTGCATTTTTTGTTGTAGTTGTTTGTTGTTGTTGTTGTTGTTGTAGAAGTTGTAGCATTTGTCGTCAGTTGACCTGACGACAAAGTAGGGAAGAAAGTCAGAAAACGTCGCATTAGCCCAAGGACGAGTTTAATGTTTGTTTTTTAATTTTTTAAATTTTTAATTTGTTTCTAATTTTGAATTTGGTTCGTTTTTTTTTTTAAATATTTTTTTTGTGGTGAATTTGTTTACGATAAACTATCGTTACTTAATAGTTCGCAAGCATTTTTTGCATCAAATATATAATATATAGTTATTGATTATAGTTTTAAATTTATAAATTGCAATTGACTTTTTAATAAATTTTGTAATTTAACTTTGGATTTATTTTTGGAATAATTGTGAATTACAATTCAATAAGTGACCTACATATCAAATTTCGATTTTGTTTGAAATCAAGTTTAATTTTTTGCGTTATATTTTTGTTGATAATTGATTTGGGGTTAAAGCTTAAGTTGTCAGGTTCAGGAACTTTATCGTCAATACAACAAAGGAGCTGACTCAGGTAAATAATTAGAGAAAATCGAGGAGTTGTGTAAATAAAGAACTACTTGGAGTGGACAAATTTATTTCTTCTTTTTGATTGTTCATGGCGTCGATACGATTCGATCTGATCGAATCTAAGATCTGATCTGATTTGATGTATTCTATAGTTGATGTATTCTATAATCTACTTCAAGTACGTTGAAATATGAAAGTGAAAGCGTTTTTCGAGCTACGAATTGCGTGTTATTTTGAGCTTCGAATTGCAGTCACAGTCACGATCACGGTCACATAAATATGTATTGCTATAAGTATTTGTGTTTTATCGGATAGTATCGATCCTCATCGGAGAAAAACTACTCGCAATGTTTGATCATAGTGACGAAAGTGTATATTCAACTCCCAATACTTCTGACATGTGATCTGTTTTCGTCACTAGCATGAATAATTTCTTTTTTTTTAATTGTTCTTTTAGTTCGTTTTTATTTATTTTTTTTTTGTAATTTCGATTTGTTTTTGAGCGCTTGTTTGTTACTGTTTTGATTTGGAGGAATTAATTTTGTATTGCTTGTTTTATTGTTGTTCTGGCTGTGTTTTTTGTGGTTGTTGTTTTTGTTGGTGTTGGTGTTGGTGTTGGTGTTATTGTTGTATTTGTAATCGTTACCGTTGTGAGCGGACTGTGTGTGGTGGCAATATACAGAAAAATTAGGAATTGGGAATAAACGTAAAACGTGTATAGGTAGACCTTGTTCATTCTTTTATTGTTTTTTTTTTTCAGTGTTTTTCTTGGTAGCTTGTGTGTTTGCTTGTTGGTTTGTGTGTGTGTGTGTGTGTGTGTGTGCTTTTGTGTGTGTTTATGTTAAACACCATCACCATAATAGCTTCATTGTTGTTGTTGTTGTTTTATACATATCTTTGGATTTGTTTTTATCGCTGTTGTTGTATTTGTTGATGTTGTTGTTGTTGTTGTTGTTGTTGTTGTTGTTGTGTATTGTGCGTGTGTGTGTGTGTGTGTATGTATTTGTGTGTGTGGGATCGTGTCACTTAAATAAAGGACTAAAAATAAACCATTTCCAAATTTGCTTTTATCATAATTATTGTATCATCATCATCATCATCATTACCACCATAATAATCATCATTGCTGAACGTTTTTATGGTTCTGTTTTTTGTATGCAAGCTTCTGGTTATCAATTTAAGTTTAGCTCAAAACCTTGATCATAAAGGTTCTTTCTGTTTTGGAGACGATATTGGGGCATTTTGATGTTGTGCTTGGGGGCTATGAACTTTGATTGTGCAAAATTGTTGTTGGCTCCATTTGTTTTTTTGTATTTTTTTTTTGTTATAATTAAGTGTATGCTAATAGTATAAAATAATTTGAATTAGTTTACGTTTTTACTTAAACATAATATACATTGATTATTCTCTTTACAATTGTACAGCAATTTCGTTATAATTTGATAACACGAATGAGTCCAATAAATTTTCGTTTTCGATAGTGGTTTAAGTTATCAAAAAATATAATTTGCTGTGCAATTTAAAATATATTATCAATATTATGTACATTCGATGATTATTTGATCATTTCGTAGTTTTGCCAATAACATTCATTAATGGTTTTGCTTAAAACGTAACTTGAATGTATTTCCATAATGTATTCCACCAATTGTTGAACTTCAAATTTGTTTGTAGCGATTAAAATTAAATTAAACTAAAGTTTAAGCTGTGTTATTTTTGTATTTGTAGTTGTACTTGTCTGTATGCATGTTTATATGTATTTGTGTATATAATATATAATAAAATAGCAACAATTATACATACATAGAGAGCGTAATTTAAAGCGATTCAATATCATCATTTCAATACGTGAAGCTTGTAATTGTAATTTGTAATTTTTATTTGTATTTGCGATTGTAATTGTAGATGTAATTGAAATTGTAATTGTATGTAATAACTAATGTATTTGCTTGTTTGCATGTATGCACTCATTTAGTATGTATAGTTTTGAATAATGCACAAGTTCACATGTTTTTTACTAATAATTCTAATATTTAATGTAATAGCTTTGCTGTTGTTGTATGTAGTTGTTGTTTTTGTTTTGTTGTGTTGTGTTTTTCTTAGGGATAATACTCATAATATGTGTACTCTTTACTTCGAGAGTAAGGGATATAAAGTGAGAGTTCTAGTCGAGCTGGGTTAGTATGTTTATTTTGTAATGTAAATACAAATAGCGTTAGTTTTTACCATTATCATTTTAAGTTAGTTTCTTATATTTTTTTTTGTTAGAGATTGTAATTGCGTGTGAGTGTGTATGTTTTTGTGGTGTGAATGTGCGTATGCGTATGCGTATGCGTGATGTATGTATGTATGTATTTAAGGATCATTTGTTGTGATTTTGAGCGCCTTTTTTCAATGTTTTTTTAATTTGTTGTCTTTTGAATTTTGTGTGCGTGTGTGAGTGTGTGTGAATGTCTAAGTGTTGCCAGCTTAGATTTTCATATAATATTTAAACAATTATTTTTAACTTTTCTTTAAATATTAAACATTTTGTTTACTTCATTTGATTCATTTTTGTTTTTCAAATCTGGCCTTCTCGGAACTTGTCAAGACTCTGGCAACACTGCGGTATTTTGAGTTTAGCTTTTTATTTGTATTTGAACCGTCATATTTTCTGTGGTTTTAGATAAATTGGAAATGGAAGTGAAAATGAAAATAAAAACTATGAACCTAATTTTGAAAATGAAAAAAGCCAAAAAGATGCAACTGGATTTTTTTATCTTGTCTTTCTTATTCGGCTGTGTGTGTGTGTGTTGTTTTGTATTTTGCTTTTGTATTTTGCTTTTCTAAATTTTGGGGAACCAAGACCAACCTTCATCTGTGTGTGTGTATTTCAGTTAACTTTTCATTTCAATTGTCATTATGAGTATTCACCATAATTCCGTGTGTGTTTTCAGCGTGTGTGAGCGAGTGTGTGTGTGTCTGTGTGTGTGTGTGTGTGTGTGTGTGTGAGAGAGTTCGAGAAGGTGTCTATAGACATACATACATACGTATGTGTACAGGGTATGCCAATATTATGCTTTATTATGCTCTATGTTCTCTGTTCTATTTCTTTATATGCCAATTAGACTCTCTACGTTGCCGCTGTTTTTCTTTTTCTTATTTTGATAATAAATATGGGGAGTAGGAATGTGTGCGCATCTGTATTCGTAATTAATTTTTTATTTACAAAAATATCTTTATTTAATCTCAATCGAATCAAATATTTTTGTAAGTATGTACGTATGTATATATGTACATCATATGCATACATACACATGTGCCTGGTGTCTAATTAAATAATTGGGGGGAGGAATGCCGTATTGTACACATTGAATTCAGCAAAAAAGAGTATATACTCTTACGATAGATATAGTAAACGTCTAGGTATATGTATTTAGGGGTAAATGATGTATTTTTGTGAGATAGATTAATGCCGTTTCTGTTTAGATTCTGGTAAATATGTTATGTACATCGCATTTCACGACTTTTACTCCTTCTTATTTTTTAGCCATATTCAGTTCACAGAACAAAAAAGTTAACGGAAACAGAAACAACAACAGAAAAACATAAGCAAATAAAGCAACAATATTATTTTAAATAATGTTGCAATTTATTCTTTGAGGTAATTTCAGTTGTAGTTTTCCAATGCAAATACATATACTTGAAGCTTTTCTTCTGATTTTGCTGTTTATGATATGTGGGTGGAAGTAGGGCCTGTTTTCAAAGAGGATCCAGGGGCTAGGAGTATTTGCTTGGAGAATTTGGTTACTTAGTTTTAGACACAAGCAAGACGACGACGACGTACAAAGTAAATGAAAAATTCAATACATAATATGTATATAATATCGTATAATGCGTTGCACTTTACACAAACACAAAATTAATGTACACCAAATAAAGGTATTTAAAAATGTTCTTATTGTTGTTGTTGCTGTTGTGTACGATTAAGGAATTAAACAAGATATTTCAACTCACGAGAACTGCTTGAAACGAGAACTCATAAACAGGCAGGAAAAACTGTATTCTTAAAGCCAAGATTGTGCATCTTAAAATGGCAATAATTGTAAAATTTATCGAAATTCATAAATGAGAAGCGACACAATCTTGGGCATAAATGAAAATTCCATTGTTAAAAACAAAGACAAAGTAGAACATAGAAATTAAAAATAAAGAAAGCATAATTATTTGATTTGTATGTATGTTTAACAACTATGGAGTATCTATGTATGTATGTAAATTTATGGTATGTATGTATGTATGTAATTGGTTGCACTGTGTTGATTATTAATTTTAAATACGAATACAAAATAAGCACACAAATAAACGAAACGAAACTAAACGAAACGAAACGAAACGAAACTAAAAAACAACAATGTTTAAGAAACAATTATGCATAAAAAATATATTCATATATTTCTCACATTTTGTGTAATTTTTTTCCTCATAAAATAGCTTACTAATAATATGTTTACTTTGATTCGGATTTGGAGTCTAATCATAGATCTTTATTTTCCTTTTTATTAATTTAAGTGGGTTGTGTGTGAGCCCGATAGATAAATAGTGTATGAGAGAAAAAGAGAGAGAGTGTGTGTGTGTGTGTGTGTGTGTATGTGTATGTGTGTGTGTGTCTGTGTGTGTGTGTGTGATATAGAGGTAAAGAGAGAAATAGAGCGAGAGCGAGCGAGAATTATATGTGGCATTATGACGTAGTAGAGTATATATTGTTGATTCTGAATTCTGATTTAACATGTTGTGGAGGACATGACGTAAGCTAAATGAACTCTCGAAGACTACCAAAAAAAAATACACACTTGTCGCTTCTTTTTTTTAAATGCCAGCAAGCAATAAGCAGCAAACACTGAACATAACTGAACTATGTATGATCAACATTCATCTGAGCCAATTGGCTGTACGAGTTTCAGGATCGCAAAGATTGTTTGATGGCTGTTATGCAAAAAAAATAAAAATAAATAGCTCAAATTTATTGAGTCTAATTAACAAAATTATTGAATAAAAATGAAATTTCCATAGTTTTATAACTCTAATTTAAATAATTGTTTTTATTTTGCTCAAAAATGAGAGGTAATATTTATGTTTATGATAAAAATGTAAAATTCAATTTTATTATATTTCCACAATACCCATCGAAAAAAAAAGAATATTTAAGATTTTTCATTCATCCAGATATATTTTAAGCTCGTTACTTCTATCTCGAATCCCTCTTCCAAAGCATGCTTGTTCATGAATTATCTACTCCTACATGTGTAAGAACTGTATGTGGGCTATATGTTGCCCCTGAATGTTGGGGCATACCACAAAAGCCACAAAGCTTTTACGAACTGGTTTTAGTTGTACAGTGTACACAAACTCGTTGCATGCTTTTAGGCACGCACTCCCTCAACGTGTGCGTGTGTGCGTGTGTGCGTGTGTTCGTTGTGTGCGTATGTGTGCGTATGTGTGCGGGCCTATAAAGTTGTTGTGGCAAGTGGAAAATGGCAGCAAATTGTTGCGGCTTAACCGCAGCATAACAGACCCAATTAGACCTTGCGCCACAATTTTCAAAACAGGCAATTTTGCTAAACATTCTTGCGGCAAAGATTGACACTTAGTTAGCCTTTCGACTTGGAGTTCATTAGTTTTTCACACACATACACAGACAAACACACGCATAAGGAGACAGGGAGTACGGCTTTGTCTTTGGAGTGTTTCTATTTTCATTTCTTTGGATTCTGTTCTAAGGGTTCAGTGTTTGTTGTTTAACGCTTGCATTAATTTGTTGGATCTTTGAATATTTATTATTTTTTAAGCATTATCATAATCTGCATCATTATACTTATCATCATCATAATGATAATGATGAAAAGCTTGACGGTTTCTTCTACATGTGATTATTAGGATTAACTGCAATGATTTTCTAGTTGTCTAATTCCCTTTCTGTTGCTACTCTTCATCTTTTAGCTATTTTTGGGTATTCCAGGACTTTCTCTCATTTTTATTTAGACTTTTTCTCTTTTTAGTTGTCTTTAATAAATGAAAACATTTACCATCGAAACAATCAAACAAGAAAGAAATTTATACACTGTTGTTAGACTTGAAGATGCAAAAAGAAAAAAAAATTATGAACAAATAAAACTGAATTATTAAAATATATAGTATTTTTCTGGTTTAGTTGTCTGTTGGCTTTTACGTGTTTGCAATTCTAATGAGTCTATAACAAAATTGGTCCAAAGTTGGTATATCTCTAGATTTTCATTTTCATTTTTTTTTTTTTTTTTTTTTTGATATTTTATGGCACATACAGTGGACCAGCTTTGACTAGACTTTGAACTTGGTTAACTTTGAAATCAAATTGTATGACGAAAAAAATCGATTATGAAATTATCAAATATATGTATTTGTGTAGGTAAATAAATCAAAAGTTATATCAAATTGTAATCAACACACATATATATAGCCGATTTATATGCATGTACGCATTTATGTAAGTATGTTTTTCAAGTAAAACAAATGATACAGACACATTTCTTCAAAGTTAAAAATATTTGGAATTTTCTTCTATTATTATTATTATATTTTTTTCATTGGTATTAATTTGTTGGGTATTTGTTTTCTTTTCTTTGAAATTGTACTCATATACATATATATATATATGGACATATAAGTATTTTCTTCATTTTTTTTTTGGTAATTGCATTTGATGTAAAAAATGTAATAATGAGCGCAAATAGAGCGAAACAATAGGGGTAAAATAGAGAAATGCTTGGACTCACCTTGTGGAGAGACAGCGAGTTCACCAGATTGTTGCAATTGTGTGTTGAGACCTGCGGTATTTGTTTTTCAATAGATAGATATTTAGTTAGAAAATACATATTTAGTTATGCATATATGTGTGTTGCTACGCACCAAGCAGGGCTGGATGATCGAGATTGCTCATGGGGAAGCTGAATGCGGCACCGGGAAACAATTTGTTGTCAGCCGGCGACATGATGAAGGGCTGTGCGGCATGATGTGAGGCAAGATTGTCACCGATCTCATCATCATTGCCAGAGCTAAAATTAAATGAAAAGTAAGGGTAAGTTGGGCACCTCATACGAATTTCAAATATCGTTGTAATCGTTGCTTCAAATACAAAGTCCAACAAAAAGTTCCTAAATAAATAAAACTAAGCATACAAATTGTATGTTACCAAAATAATCTATTTCCATAATCTATTCCATATTTAATTTCACGATTCCCTTTTAGAAAAAAAAAAAAGAATCATTTCAAAAATAAAAGTGTTGACAATCGTCGACAAACAACAAATGTTTTGTTCCATTCCCAATTGTTTGCCCTAATTTGAATTTGTCGATTAACAAATTACTTGCTTTCCTATTTTGGTTATTCTTAGTATTATTTGTTGAGATTCTTCTTGGGGAGTATGGTAATTTTCAGACATACCTCAAGGAGCCTTTGCCGCCATCTCCGCTGCTCGAGCGATTGGCGTCGTGCTCGCCTGTGGAGTCGTTGCTGTGCTCGTCGTTGGCATTGGGATTGGCATTGTTGTTGGAGCAGACGAGTTCCATGGGCTCCGATTTGACATCATCGACGCCACGTGGTGCCAATGGCGATGGTGTTAAACTGCCGAGTTTTTCGCTGATCGAGATACCATTGCCGTTGCCGTTGCCGTTGCCGTTGCCATTGCCGTTGGCATTGCCGTTGCCCGAGTTGTTGCCAGTGTTGCTACCATTGCCATTGCCAGTGGGTCCACTGCCTGCAATGCAGAGCGGAGTTATTAATGGAATGAGATGGATGGAGAGTCGACGGCTACTCACGTTTCTCCTCCTTGAGCGGCGGCGTGTTGTTGTTGTTGTGGTGCTTGATCGTACTGAAATCGGCCGGCGTTAGCTGCGGTGAAGCGCTGCGCGGCGCATGGAGTTGCAAATCGGGGCTGTTGTTGTTGCTGTTGTTGGAGTTGTTGAGACCGTTGTCGGCGCTGCGTAGACGCTTCAGAGCATGCGACGTCTCCTCGACGGCGGCATTGCTGCGGTGCAACATTGCCATGCGCTTCAGCAGATGGTTGTTGATATGCTGTGGCAACTGCGGCGGTGGTGGCGGCGGCGAGCCTGCCCCTCCTCCGCCTACCCCTCCGCCTTGGCGATTGCTAAACAACGTGGCGCCACCATCATCATGCAACGCCCCGTGGTGCGGATGTGAATTGAGCGGAGTGCGCACTCCAGCATTGGCCAAGTTCTGTATCTGGGCCAAATGCTGTTCAGAAAAAAGCAAAAATAAAAGTACATACAAAAATTGTTACAATTTGTACTAATAATGTAAGTGCCAAAAATCGCATTTCGAAAATCGCCAATTGAAAAAAAGAATTGTTGAAAATTGCAACAATAAAAATAGAATGTAGTCTTTTCCTTGACACTCATTTTTACTAGAGACAAGTATACATATAGAGAACAAATTATTAATGTACTTGTATGCAGCAATCTGCAATTTGCAGAATAGAATGTTCGATTAAAGTTAATGAAAGTTTGAATATTTTCAGAAAATCGAAATGGCAACCCCTTAAAGAAATATATTATTCAAACATCAATTGATTTTCAGCGATTCAGTGGCGAATTTAATATCGTAATGCAAAAATTGCAATCGATGCTCCGATTGGATGTCATGTTTGCATCACTAGACCAAATCAAAGTGATGTTGCAACTTACGCTGTGCGTGTCCTCGGCCTGTTGTTGTGTTAAGCCCGAGACGCGCAGCACCTCGGCGGTCTTCAAGAACGACTGCAGCGACTTCTGATGCACATTGACCTCGCCGTGATAGATGAACTCCACCAGCGAGTGCAGATCCATGAAATTGACATCTTGCAGCAATATGACGGGATGTTTACACGGTGTGCTCTGTAAATTCACGCAAAATATAAACCATCGATTCGTTAGTTACATAAGTCCTTAGTTATTATTTAATTTATCGAATTAGGTTCATTTGCAATAATTAGTAAATTTAAGTTCATTAACTCAAAAAGGTCTCCAAATCTTTGAGCGAAGTAATAAATTTGATTTATTTTAACGATTTTAACTATTTTGAATACTGCATCTCATTAAGAGTTGAAGTTTACTACACTTCCACTTTATTATCTTTATAGGCATTCACATAAAAAATTGACTTTTCCGTGGTTGCATTCAAGGCAATCCAACTCTGTAGATTACCTTCAACTATTGTTTTAAATGTCAACCAGTTGCCAGTTTTTCCACATCTCGGGAATAAATATTCAATAATATTTTATGTCAAAATAATATTAAATACTATTATCTACAATAATAAGCTATTTGTTTATTATTATTATATTTTTAATTACAATTTGTACACTATTTTTCGCTATGGCCCTAAACAGCTCGTCTCATTCCATTCGGCACTCTTTCGATCTACACTGTCTGCAGTCTTCAGGCTGCAATCTACAGTCTGCAGTCTCCTCACTTTTACAATCGCCTTGGGTGCGTGTGCGTGTGTGTGTGTGTGTGTGTGTGTGTGTTTCACATTATCGTCAAGTGGCAAACGCAACAAAGGGCGCTCTCTGCTGCCAGTGAAATTAGGTCAAGTCTCGTCGTTATTTTTGTTCCTTTTATTTGATTATTATTGCGATTGTAGGCATTGCAGACTCCTCAGCCTCAGTTTCGGTTTTAGCGTCAGTTTCAGCGTCAGTTTCAGCGTCAGTTTCAGCGTCAGTTTCAGCCTCAGCCTGTTTACACATCCCCCAGGGCGACGTGGATGCGTGCGGAATGCAGAAAGACAGAGACAGACGTAGAGTCAAGAGGAGCCAGACAGCTAGCTTGTCTCTCTCTCTCTCTCTCTCTCTCTCCCTCCCTCCTTCGTTATTTACTTGCATTTGCAATACATTTACGTACATGTGTATTTATGTATGGATATGTAATCACACCATATTTGTATACTGACTTTTTTTTATATATATTTGGTATAAATCGTATTTCTGTTTCTTTTTTTCACATGGTTATATATGTACATACACATGTGTGTATGTATGTATATGTATTCACACCATATACTCTGTATATTTGCAATTGATCAATTCTCTGACTGTGTGTGTGTGTGTGTTGAATTGTATTTTTATTTTATTTTATTTTTCTTATTTTTTTTTTTTATTATTTTTTATTATTGAAAATGATCGTGTTTCTTTGTGTATTTTTTTATTTCTTATTTTTTGATTTGTGTATGTGTGAGTGCATGCGTGTGTGTGCGTGTGTGTCTGTGAGACAGATTGTGAAATCGAGGTCAAGACGACAGTGATCAAGTGATTGCAACAACAATATTTGCTGTTCAAAGAAACTTCATTTCCATTGAAAGAAAGAAGCGAGACAGGGACAGCAACATAGACAGAGACAGGCACTCTCAGAAAGAAGGAGAAGGAGGAGGAGGGGTGTGGAAAGCAAATCGTTTCACCGGCAAGAAGATAAAGAAAAAGGGTCTGCTGTATTAGCTTTCTCTTCTGGCACGGATTCTGGCCAACAAAAATGCAAAAAAAAAAGGATGTAAATTGTGACAGGGGCAACAAAGTGTTAAGTGGGCGTAACAACGACACTTACAGTTGCAACAACGAGTACAGTTGCAGTTACAGTTACAGTTACAGTTACAGTTACAGTCAAAGTTGCAGTTACATTTGAATAAAAGCCAAAAATACATTCGGGCTTGTCTTAAATCCCGCCCCAATTTGGCCATTAGCTTGCCACTTGCCAGTTGTTGTCACTTTTGCTGCTGTTGTTGCCTCGTGGAAAGGACACTTTGCTGTTTTACACCTAATTAAAATAATGCGCTGCAATTAATTAAATATTTATGCATAGACACAAGTCGCGCACAAGATCAGGAGAAAAGTGTCGCGACCCCGGTCACGGATACAGACACAGACACGGACCTCGACCCGGACTCGGACTCGAACTCGGACTCGGACTCGGACTGGGCACTTGGCTGCATGATAAAGCTGCCAACTTTTGACAAAGAAAAAATAAATGGCTTTTAGTGGAGAAAATGTCAAAAAAAAAGGCTAAAATTCTTAGCAAGAAAATCTGAAAAACAAAAAAAAAAACCAATTGTCTGTGTTTCTGAAACTAAGCAACCAAATGTTTAAAATTCCATTGAAAATTGTTGAGAAAATGTAGAATGCATTCATTCAACACAAACTCAATTACCTTTCAAATTAATTAAAAGTCGAAATATTTTTAATTGTTCTAAAAAAATATTTGAATAATTTCTTTTTAAAGTTGTAATAAATTTATAGTTTCCTTTATAATTAACATATATTATTGTTTAAATAAGAAGACGCTGTTTTACAAATTTGTCCGCAATAAAGCCACATTTGGCTTTTCTGGCAACACTGCTGTGTTACTGTTGCCGTTGTCAAATTGAATTTGCAATGTTTTTTGCCTGCGACTTGTATTGTTGCATTGCCAACAAAGTTTTGTATACTCGTCGTCTTTTTTGTACTAATTTCTTGGTATATAATTATTTTAGTCATTTTTTTTGTCCTCCCTGCGTCGCAGTATTGTTGCAGTTGCTTTGCATTTTGTTGGCCTTTTTAACAAATTAAATGCCGACTTTCTGTTGTTTGCAATTTTTGTTCGGGTCCTTCATTATCATACTCGTAGTTCCTCCATTGACTCCCACATTTTAACTTTGCGATTTATTGGCTGGACAGCTTGTAAAGTATGGCATGAAGAGGGATGAGGAGGCGTATACGCAATATGGCAGCTTGCTTGCCCCTTGCCACACAAACTGTTGATGTTGACGAGAACAAGGCGCATTGCAACAACCATTACACCGAGAGAAAAAGGCGGTACATAATTCAGTTCGATTGACCTCGACTTAAGTATTTGTGTACTTTAGTATGCTTGATATAAGTACGAATACTGAAAATGAGCACGAAAATTCTTTGACTAATTATCATCCACACTTTGATATAAAAGCAAATAATCGTAAATTAAGTAAAACCTTAAATTTAGTTCAAAGCTTAGTTTAGGACTAAAGAAGTTCTCAGATATTTTCTGCGATCACTTGCTTCAAATTCTCAAATAGTTCTTGCTTGTCTGCTATATTGGACACTAAAAAATTAAGCCAGCTGGGAAGTGAACGAAATTGGCTTATGTTTGAGCCGTACTTAATTCGCGCTGTGTAGAAACACCGATGGCACTAAATGGCCCAAAAGAAAGTTGGCCCATTCTTTTGGCCCACTATATCTCGATCTCTTTCTCTTTTTCTATCTCTCTCTCTCTCTCTGTGTTGTGCAAACTTGATGCATTTAGTTGTTGCTGTTTTTTATGTTGCACGTTTGTGTCTGTGCTTGCGTCTATAATTTACAAAACGAAGTTTTCTATCATGTTAACAAATCACGTCGAGAAAAATATTTGCAACTAAGAGAAGTTTGTAATTTATATAATTTCTGCTGCAATGGCAACAGAGACAACAGGCAGCCGGCAAAGGGACAAGAACCGGAAGGGAATAAAGAAGAAGTGAGGACAACCCCGACCACTAATCAATCCACTAACCACTCCCCAATTCTCAAACTTCAACTTCAACTTCAACTCAAACCTCAATCCCAATTCCCCAACCTGACGCCAATGACAGCTTAAACAATGCAAATAGCAAACTTTTGGTTGCACGTGGGGAACGGGGGGTGAATGGGTGAATGGGAGATTGAGAGGCAGAGGGAGAGGCAGAGGGAGAGGGAGAGGGAGAGGGAAGTAGCCACGTCTCAAGGTACGCTAAAAACCGCAATTGCGTGCAAATATTTTCAATGCAGTCACAAGTTTTGGCGGCCAGACCACAAAACGAGGCAACGACTCCCATAATTTTAATGTCATAATAAAAATAAGAATAAAAAAAATAAAAATAAAAACAAAAACAAAAACAAAAACAAAAAGAAATACAATACGAAACAAAAAAGCGCGATACAGTCAAGCTGGTTGACTGTTAGATGCCCAGTAGCCGCAACTTCGTAGCCCTTCAATTAATCAAAATAAATGAAATACAAGTTGAAAAATGTAACAAGAGAGAACATTATATTCGGAAGATTCGATATCCTTTCAGATATCTCCAGAAAGTTGTCTGCTGCTTTATAAATAAATTATATATTTTTATTGGACTGATATTTAACGATGTTTTTAACAATCCTCTATGGCTCACAGTTTTCTGTTGTCTTCATTGAAGAGTTATCGAATATCTCACACTTAGAGTTCCTGATCACAAATATATATATTTTTATGAGGCATTATATGCCTCGCTTGAATTCACAAACTTACAAGTCTGTTTTCGCGTTGTTTACTGAGCTTAAAATATATTTTCCCTCTCTTCCAACTTTTAAGACAGCAACTTCAGCTGGCAAATTAGCATAAATTCTAGCGACTCCAAAGAGCTGTAAATAAAACTCAATATGGGAACAGAAAGGGGAATGGAAATGACATTTAGACTAGGTCCAGTACTCAGATTAGCTCAAGTTAATCCCCGGTTAGTTGCAGGCATTAACTTACCAAAAATGGAGTAAAGAAATGAAAGGAACAATTGCCTAAGGAGATGTTGTATTTAGCGCAAGGACTTGCGAGTCGTTCTATACCCTGGGCCCGTCAGAGAAGGGTGTAATGTGTTTGTAAAGTATATGTAAGAGTCTGAAGGAGGCGTGGCAGACCCTATAAAGTGCTTACATATGTATGTATGTATATTCTCAAACAGTATCAACAGTCGAGTGCGATCCCAGAGAGTATAACACATGTATGTAGGTTTTTTCCTGACAGGTTTTTTCTTAAACAGATTAACGACATTTGGTGCAAATCGGTCCACTATAATGCTTATATATATCTTTTAGCTGTCATCGCAAAAGTCAATCCAAAATGTAAAGCATTAAATCTGTAAGTTCATTAAATCTGTGTGCGAATATGTATGTATTAGGGCATCCAGGGTATCGTACTGTCGAGTGCGCTCGACTGTAGCCTTTCTTGCTTGTTTCTTTTTAACGACTATTCTGATGGCACAAGTTTGTCTCTTTGCCTCTCCCCTTGCTCTCTTTATCTTTCTCTGTCTACTCGAGCACACTCTTTGTGGAAATATAGTTTCGACATTTGGCGTGTTGTCGTCCAGTTTGTTGTTGTTGCGCAACTAAATAAATTAAAATGCAAACAGAACGCAATTCCAACCTCAATCCCCATTTCCATTTCCATCTCTTTGGCATTTTTGCTGTAATATTTTAGCTAAAAGCACAAAAATAAGTATTTACTATTTACCCAAACAACAGCTAAAAACTTTGCCTTAACAGTTTACACCACGACAACCAACAACCAACAACCAACAACTAACAACAACAACAACAACAGCAGCAACAACAGCAGCAACGTTGTTGCCACAATTTCTTTCTCATTGCTAGTTTTTTGCGAGACACAAGAAACTTGCCACATTTTGCAACTCACATGTCTGTGTGCGTGTGTGTGTGTGTGTGATTGCATGTAGATTTTATTTTATTAATTAGGTTGCCATTAAATTTGTGCCGCAAAGCGGACTGACAGTGCCTGACAGCAGTATACGCCTCATTTTTTTTTTTGAATATATGTATATAGTTGCAGCTGAATTTAGCACACTGGCAGAAAAAAGTAAATGCCTTTTCTCAACAGAGCAATACTGAGATCAATGAGCTTACTAATTTTTTGATTAAAATTAAATAAACCAAAAAATATGACTTTAAGATCAATATTAAAATGCGGTCAATTTATATCAGTATATAGTACTTGATAGGGTTTTTTAGAGTTGAACTTAATAAAACCCACGCCGCGTATGCGTAATACACACAAATGCGTGTTGTGAGTGTGTGTGTGTGTGTGTGTGTGCCTCGATCTTTTTTCTCTGTCTTTCTTTCATTCTTAAGCTCTCATTCTCCCTCTGACTTTATACCAAGTAGGTCACCAGAACAAACGCGGAGAGCAAAAAGTAAATTTTGGGCTGATTTAATGAAAGTGGAAATTCTAGGAAGCGTATATTTCTTTCTCCCTCTCGTTGGATTGCAGCTGCATTTAAAATGAATATTAATTCTCAAATAATTAGACATTTTTATTGAATTTGACATTTTGTGGCTTAATTATTTCGTTTTTCCTTATTTTATAGGCCTTGTCTTGTAGCGCTAGGAATCGAAACATAAAACGTACAGTCGAATAACTCCATAACTCGAACTAGTATATAAGTTAGACAAATAGCTAAATCAGGTTCTGTTTTCGGATTTTGTTACACGCTTTGAGTGACTCTTTGACCTTTCAAAGTCAAATCAAATAAAAGAGTTGGAGACCCAATTCAAAAGCTCAAAAGCTGCGCACTCACCTTAAGCAGATCGCGGAAGTAGGGGCTGCAGGCGGAGAGGACGACGCGATGGGCCTTTATGCTGCGTCCCTCGCACGCGAGCGTCACATCCACGAAGTCCTCGTCGTCGCGAAGATTCTCGAATGCTGATGTGATGCTGCTCTGGTAATTGTTCCATCGCAAGCAGAAATGTTGTGTCTCGTCCATATTGCTTTGTCCTTCTGCTTCTGCTGCTGCTTCTTCTTCTTGTTGCTGTGGATTTTGTTGGTACGAATCGTGCTCTTCAATTGCAGTTGTTGTTCTTGCTGTTGTTGTTGTTGTTGTTGTTAGCTGCCAAGCGTTGTTACTGTTGTTGTTGTTGTAGTTGCTGTAGATGTTGGTGTTGGTGTTGGTGTTGGTGTTGTTGTTATCGTCCTCAACCGTCGAAACAACGCTGGCTTTTTTTGTGGTCACCTTTTTGCGTATTTTGGCGGCTTATTATTGCACCGTTTGTTATTGTTGTTGCTCTTGTTGCTGTTGTGCCTGTTTGTGCACTCACACACATGCACACACACACACACACGCCGTGTTGTCGAATGCTCTCTCCTTTCTTTCTTTTTTTTTTTGGTGTTGCTTTATTGCTTTTATTTTTTTTCTATTTTTGGCTGTTCAGTTGACTTTATAGTATTATTTATTTATCTGCAAATAAAGAGAAATGAAATTCATTATTAAATATGTATTATTTATTTATTACTATTAAAGTTTATCAAGCAATCGGTTCATACTTTTTTTTTTTATTATGTATTTACAGTGTTGCAAATACCGAAAAAGTACGAATAGGAATGAAATGAGACACAAGAAACTATCAGGATAACGATTAAACGAAATTATCGAAAGCATATCGCAATGGGGGACAATTGTTTTAACCAAGTTAAGAGACATGTAAACATCGATAACTTAAATGATTTCTTGATTTCATTTCCTTTGTTTCATGAATTTTCATACTATATCTATATATTCTGTCCGCACAGTTTTCACTTATTTACTATTAAATATTAGCCCAAGTAGGCACATTTAATTAAAGGTGCATTTTCTGCTAAGACTGTTAAAAATTAGTGATTGTTTTGATGATCGCAACATTGCAACAATTGCAGAAAATGTTGGAAAATTGTTAACAAATGCACTTTAAAATGTCAACCACCATTTCTATGTCACACACACATTGAATGGAATGGAATGGAATGGAAGAGAAGAGAAGACAGTAGAAATATATTAATGTGAAATGAATCGAGTACAATTATTACTTTTTTATGTTTTGTATTCATTTTGTAGCGAGTGCATAAAATCAAGTGAAAACAGCAAACGCATCGCAAATAATTAAAACACTTGTAGTGCACAAATTTTAATTTTTTCTCTATATCTTTATTTTGTCAACTTCAATTGTTGTTTTTTTTATTTGCGTGTGGATTGTGGTTGGAACTTATTTGAAAGCTAAGTATCGAATGCATGCGATTGGATCTTAAGTTAAAATGGAAGCCACTCTCATCTCACAAATATTATCCTTCCGCTCTTAATGATGCTTGCGATTTTAACAATTGATTCACACTCTTTGCAGCCTTGCTCTCTCGCACTCTTTGAGTTGCGCGCGTCGATAGACAGCGCGCACACACACACACACACGCATGCTCGCCTGCGTCTATGCATGAATATGTACATCTGTCTTTGTCTCGCTCAGTTCGCTGACGATGACATTGAAAGTGAAAACTATCAGATAAGTCAAGGCGTGTTTGCGTGTTTGTGTGGGTATACATGTGTGTATGTGCGAATGTGAGCGCTGCACTTTGTTAGCTTTTATAAAAATAGATCTGTCTCTAAGCACAGTACGTCAAGTAGTTGTTTTACGAATATAAAATTGCGCACATTTGTTTATACAGTCAAACAACCCTAGCCCGAATTACCATTATTCAAAAATAAAGTTCGAATTATTTCTTCGACTTATGGAATTATTTTTATTTAAGTAAAGCAAACGGTTTTGCCACTCGGTTTAGTTCGAGTTGGAAAAAATTTTAGTTATACAAATTCGTAATATGTACTTACATTATAATAGTTAAACATTTAAAAATAGGTAGACCCAATGCATTTTATTTTTATTGACAAAACATAAAGAACCAAATAAATAATTAAAATAATTATTATTTATAACAAATAAATAATAAGGAATAATACAATTTAAACAAGGTTTCTTTTTCTTGAAAAATTAAATATGCGATTTTTTGATTTATCAAAAAAGTTACTTGACTAACTGTACGTATTTTAGGCTACCCAAGGAACTGGAATCAACACGTATTTTTAAAATAATATATGTACTTAAATTGTGCTAAGAACTAATATGAGAGTATCAATTTTGTAAATTGTCCAAATAATTACTCAATATACTGTACATCTTGACAGAATCCGATGAGAGAGCAATGCTCGCATGACGCTCTTACCTTCTTTCTTATGCGTTGACTATTTGCATATAATACACACACATATGTATGCATGTACATGCAAATGTTGTTGTGGATGTTGTTGTGTGTGCGTCTCTCTAATGGTTCATTATTATGGCGAGTGTCAATATATAAATTGATTCTGTGTGCAATAATTGCAAATTTTGCACCGCAAACATTTTGAGCTCTCTCTCTTTTCTCTCTGTCTCTCTCTCTCTCTCTCTCTCTCACTCGCTTTGTTTGTTATTGTTGATATTAGTGGACACTGTTGTTATATTAACGGTTGTTTTATGTTAGCTTTTTGTTGTTTTTCTTCTTTTTATTATTACTTTTTGCTTTGGTTTCTTTTAATGATGAGGTAGAAATTTGTTTGCGTATACGTAATATGATGATTTCAGATAGATTTTGAGATCTTGGCTTAGAAGGTAAATGCAAATCACAATCAAAATACCCGCTCAGGGTCTAAAAAAAATGCAAAAAAAAACACACACACACGCACACACTAATTAATTACCGAACCGAACCGAACGACCGACCGAACACGCACTTATAACTATTTATACATATATGTATGTATGTATGTATGTATGTGTAATTGAGTTATGTTCAAATTATTTGTTGTTATTTAAGGCTGCATTGCTTTGCAAAATTGCATTTCTCTTTGGTCCTTCTTTCTCTTGGCTCTCTGTCAGTGGAAGCGCAGCTGGAAGGAAGCAGCAGACTGCGGCCAAGCAGCGTGTGTTTGGGATTTTTTGTTGCGTTTGATGATTGCAAGCGTAGAAACTCAACTGAATTCGTGCTCAAGAAGAAGAGAGTGCTCGACTGTGCCTACGGCAGCAGGCGGCAGCAACAGCGCCGTCGACAGCGCGCAGCAGCAGCAGCAGCAATAGCAGCAGCAGCAGCGACGGCAGCGATAGCGCGCCGAAAAAAAAGCGCATTGCTCAGGAGCAAGCGCAGGGGCAGGGAACAGTCCGAGTGAAAAGCACACACAAAAACACACAAAACTATTTAACGAAATTTTTGGCAACAGCAGCCATGTGTGTGTGAGAAAGAGCGAGAGCGAGAGCGCGCGCACGCTCTGTTGTGTCAGTCCTAGTACCCCTCCTCTCTCTCACCATTGGCACGCCCCTTGCCCACTAGGATCGTCAGGTAGGCAGACAGGGACAAAGACACATGCATGTGTATTTTTGGTGATCTTTGCATGCATGTAGGTGTGTGTGCTTGTGTGTGGGAGCGCAGTGAGTTGAACCTGAACTTGAGTATTAGAATGTGTGCTTTCAACACACACACACGCATACACTGAAAACGCTGCAAGCGGCGACGCACACACAGACAGAAATAGCAGTGCCAAAATATAAAGTTTTTTTCGGCACAGTCAATTTTGGTGACTCTTGATCTCGCACCCGTCGCTCTCTCTCTCTTTCACTGACGCGCGACGCTCTCGCTTTTGTGTGTGTCTGCGCTCAGTTTAATAACGTATGTATGCATGGACATGTATGTATGTATATTATACAAGTAGCTTTGACTTTTGTGCATAGAACAAAACTTCGTTGCGGTCGACGACGCAGCCAATGCGCTAACGCTGACGCAGCCAATGCGCTAACGCAGACGCTGACGTTGACGCCGACGCTAGCGCTGACTAATAAAGACAAAATGGATAGACAGAGATACAGATGTACACATGTACACATGTACATACGTACATATGTATGTACTAATGTATATTTATGCATAAACAGATATTCATAAAGTTGGTGTCTATAACACTTTCATATTGTACTCGTATTAAGCATACACATAAACATATTTACATATATTTATTAAAATATACATCATATGTGCATACATAGTATGCAGTCATGCAATCACATGTATTCCACTTTTTGGATCGCATCTAATTACCATTACGAGCAACAACTTCCACCTTACAACGGACGCAGCTAGCGCCTCTGCCAGCCGGCAGGTGTCGCATTACATAATCGAGTTGCAGTGAAAGAGCATCCACAAATTCACTTGAAGTGTGTGGAACCCATGGTGGCCCAAGCACGGTGGGAAAATCTCAAGTTCAACCAAAATGTCTAGAATGGCAACAGACAGTGGAAGAGAAGCATGTGCTATAGAAATATAGAATATATTGCAATCAAATATGAACATTTGCAATCGTATAATATTCCGGCTCATATTCGCAAAGTTGAAGATATTATAGCAACAAAATATATGGGAATTGGGAATAGGACTGCAATTCTGCAGTCTGCAGTATAAATATTCACGAGCATAGTTTTGGTTTTTCCCTAATTCGATTTCGTAGCGTTTTTTCGTAGTGTATATCGCTAAATGGGTTTCTATTTTATTTTATAAAATGCCGTTAGTGAAACAAATTTGGATGCATTTTGTATTTTTGGTATTTTCCTATGTTTTGGTAAAGTGTTATTTTAAATATGTATTATTTCAAACTATTATTTAGCTGAAAGCTATATATATTCATTTTTATAATACAAATTTTATGATTTTAAGCTTAGTCAAAAATAGCAAATTCAAGAACTTTCTTATTCTTCCAGATAGTTTTTTTTTTGGAGATTTGATATTTCCATGATTTTTATTTATTTCAATTTTATATAATGAGATGCGTTCATTTGTGGACCATAAGCTAAATTAAATCTATTAGCTTATTAATATGAATTAATGAATGCACACATATGCAAGCATGTATGCATACTTATGAGTGTATGTGTGTACATATGTATGTGTGTACATACTTTCGTTACTTTCATACATTTCGCCATTTGTTTTGTTATGTTTTTTTTTGTCGATTTATTTCAGCTTGAAATATATTTGATTTTTATTTTCATTTCTGATGTGGCTTTTTTATTTTTGCAAAAAATAAAAGATCTTCGCTCGCAATTCGCAATTCGTAGTGTTTACGAACTTTCAAGGCTAAATACTACATTTTTTGTGCGCTGTGTTTGTTGTTGTTGCTGCCGTATTATTATTAAATTTTGTTTGCCGCATTTCTCCCTCTCTGGCTGCTGAGTGAGTGAGAAAGCGAGAGGCAAGCGCTGCTCTTCATGTTGCTGTCGCTGCTGCTGCTGCTGCTGCTGCTGCTGTCGCTGCTGCTGCTGCTACCTCTGCCACCGCCGCTGTCGCTGCCGCAGCCGGCGGCCAGCTTTTAAAATAGTTCTAGAAAAAAGTTTTTTTTTTCTCTCTTCGCGGTTTTTGGCGTTGCAGTTTTTTTTCCTTCTTTTTGTACACAAATTTTTTGTTTGTTGCTATGTATGTGTGTACATATGTATGTGTGCATAGTCGAATAAAGCAATTATTTGGTTGACTGAGTTGATCAAAAAAGAGAAAAGAAAGGAACAACAACAACAACAACAGTCACACACAAAAAATGAGATTAGATAGACAAGTAGTTTGTTCAGTTGGAAACCGAAACTAAATTTTATTATACAATTCCAATTCAAATAATTCTCACATATGTATGTACATATGTATGTATATAATTTCAACTATTCCATTACATTGAACAAGTTTGATGACTATTCGATTACAAGGGATTATCTTTTACAGGCATTGTACAGTCAGTCCAGTAATTGTGTTGACAAAATATGAAAAAATCACATATTATATTTTGCCAAAGCCAAAATAATACTTCAAACTTTGATATTCTGCATTCTGTAACTATTTACATATGTACAGTCGAACTTCTATAACTCGACTTTCGAATTTTCTCTAAATCGAACAGAATCGAGTGGCAATAGCGTTCAGAGCAGATATTTTTTCTTTGTCAGTTGAACTAATGGATGTACTGTATAAGTATGTATGTGTGTATACATATATTTTGGATCTATTATTATTTTTCTTATAGAGATAATTGAATTTGTTGTAGCTTCTAATTCTTAAATTTGGCCTCTAGATGCAGGGTATCTGCCGGTGGACTGTCACACACACACTCGCATTGCAGTCAGTGTCCAATTTGCTCTTTTCCCTTCTACTATTTCGCTTTTTCGCCATGTGTGCGGCGTTTGCTATTTTCAAGGCTAACTTTAACTGCGTTAGTTCTGTGACACACACACACACACACACACACACACACACACGCATACAGAGAGAGAGATATATAGCCAGACACACACACGCACATGTATAAACATACAGAGCAGCAAGTTCCTCGTATAGTTCTCTCTCTCTATCAGTTGATTCGCTTGGTAACGCGAATTTCACTTTGCGCAGATAAGTAGAGTGGTATTTGTGGACTGAGTGCGTGGGAAGAGGGGAAGAGCTTGGACAGAGAGCAGAGGGCTACGCTTGTTTACAGAGCATTCATTGAACAAGGTCAGTCCCACCCACACACACACACATTGCCACTTGTTGCCACGAATAGTTAACAGGGAGAGAGAGAAAGAGGGACACGCAACATTGAAAGTGCCTAGATTGCAGCTTACAACTCACATTCACTCATTTCCCTCTCACTCTCATTCCGCTATCCACATTCCACATTTCACATTGCCATTGCCATTGGCATTCACATACACACATAATGCCGGTCAAATGTAAAATCTAACGTACGCACACAAACAGAAACAGCCACAAACATAAACACACACAAATGCACACGTAGTCAGTCACAGTCATAGTGATAGCGAAAGTTTTATGTAAAAACTAGAACGAGAGACGACGACGACGACGATGACGACGACGACGACGACGATAACGACGACGACTACGACTACGACGACGTCGACGTCGACTATGGCGATGACGACAACGATGGTGATGACGACAACGACCATTACAAAAATAGAGTGGAGTGGAAAAAGCACTTTCTGTGCATAAACATATATTCATACATATGTACATACCTACATACCCGTTTTAGTGCGAGAGCGTGTAAGTGCTTGCGTGTGTATGTGTGCAGTGGGCTAGACAAAAGCTAGACAGATGCCGGCATGAGAGTGGAATGGAAGGGGAAGAGCAACGGCAATAACAAGAATATCAACATGGACGCCACACACATGTACATACATACACACAAACATACATACATACACAAAACAGTGTAACAAGCAATTACTTTGGCAATAAAATAAATTCCTCTATTTTGCAAGCAATAATTACTTCCCATGGCTCTTCAATTAATTTCTTGTTTTACTGTTTGATATTAAAAAAAAAAAAGAAAGTAACTTGTTTTTATTTTGGTTAAAACTTGCTTAACGGTACGTAACAGTGTAATAATATTTGTGTTTGTGAATAAGATCAAGGTGTTTTTTAGCACATTAGACTCACGTTAACGATGAACAAAACTATCTTTGTACATACATATGTGCATGCATACATATGTATGCATATGTACACACATACATATGTGTGGAGGGATAAAAGCGGGTAAGATAGAATAAGATCCAAGGGAACATCAACGACATGGAAACAATTCAAAACAAAACCCAATTTTTCAACTCGTAAACTGAGTCCAAGTTCAAGGTCTTGCGTTCAACGTCTTGTATGCCTCCGCCTCCTTCTCTGCCTCCGTCTTTGCATCCGCCTCTGCTACTACTTGGTTTTTGCGTACCAGTCATAGACAGCAACTGCATGTGTGTGTGTGTGGGTCGGTGTGTCGGTGTGAGCACACTTAAAGAGCGGAAGAGAGAGAGACTTCGATACGCATTAGATTGAAGAACAAAAAGCTCGCGACGATATTGTTGTTGAGAGAGGGAGAGGAAGAGAGTGAGAGAGAACTGATGGCGTGTGAGCGCGTGGCGGTCGACAAACACTTTCAAACCTCTGCGCTGCCTGAAATAGCGAGAGGCGCAGGCGTAGACGCCGCGCAGACACAGACACAAGTTGCCTAACGTCGCGACTTCTGCACATTTTCGCTGTGTATTTGCTGTCGTTGCATGCATATGTTCATATCCATATACATATCTGCAGACATGTGTGTGCGAGTGAGATGTAGAGACAAGCCACGCAAGAAATTAGAATTGGCAACTGGATGCCTCTGGATGAGCTCAGACTTGCTGAACTGTTCTATATGACAACCAAGGGGAGTGAGTGAGCGAAGGAAGAGCGAGAGGCGATGATGCGGGAGAGTCTTCATCAGGCACAAATAAAAGACAACTGCAACTGTCTGTCTGGAGTGCACACACAAACTCATACACACACACACACACACACACACACACACAGTTTGACAAGTAATTGTTTTGACAACCATTAAATATTGATTTGTTAAAAAAAATAAAATAGTTTAGGTCAATGGATCTCAATAATTAATGCAGTTGAATTTGAATAACTCGAACTTCTATAAATAAAATTTTTTCTAACTCAAAAAAGTTAATATTAAAATCTAAGCAACTATAAAAAAAATAGTGCCTGTCCACACAATTACTTGACACACTGTATATGGTATATGTCTTTCTGTCTATTCCTGAGTCTTCCTTCCTGTGCTTTTCGGTCACTTTTGTCTACGCTTCAATTTATTTTTTGCTTATCTTTTTTTTCTTTTTTTGGATTAACAATTTTTGTTTTAAGGTCTGTGTCTCTTCTCTGCTTTTGTTGTTGCTTTTCTTGTTGTTATTTTGGTTTTGCTTCATTCTCTTTTTTTTGGTTATGTTATTGTTGTTGCTATTTCGCTCCCTCGTTTTAAACGCTGACAAAGTTGATTTCTATTGTTGTTGCGCTGCGACTGCGCCGTCAGCTTTGCGCTGCTGCAGCGACATAGCAGCGACTCTCGTTGTCGTTGTTTTTGTTGCTTTGAGTATTTTTCGCTAATTTGACCTTCACCTTAACCTAGTCATCGTCTGTCGGACATTCGGTCGTTTACCTCCCGATTGCCAATAGCGTGCCAAAGTCGAAGAGAACTCAATCGTTAGTGTCTGTGTGTGTATGAGACACCTACATACATCCATATATAGTGGAACATATGTGAGAGCATGTGTGTATGCTGTAAAGAGAGCGCATATTGCCCAACTTGTTTCACACAATAAAAAAGTATTGTATAATTAGCAATAACACTAGTTATGATTAAAATATAAATAATGATTAACTTAAAAATGGTAATAGTAATAATAGTTCAATAAATGCGCTGGAATAAATACATATGTATGTAAGTATTTTTACAATAATCTGTCAATAATGATCATCATTCATTTTCAATTGACATCGACAACACGCTCTCATTGGCTGTAGCTTCCACTCAAAACAAAGTGCTCTAATGCTCCTCTTCTCTCTCGCTCAACTAGTTTTTATAGTTTGTTGAAAGAGCGAGTGTGTGTTGAGAAAAAGAGCGCGTATTGCTAACCTATATGTACGTATGTACATTACATTGTACGTATGTTATAGGTACTTATGTAAAAACGAATAGTAATTATAAAAAAAAAGAAATAAAATATATTTAAATTAAATTTTATTCATCTAGTTTTCTTTTAATTATATTAAACTTAAAGTGAAAGATTTGAAGCAAACAAATTATATGTTTAAGTCAAATTTGCTTCAGATTAAATTTTAAATTCTCAACTGGTTTTAGCTAGTGTGCAATGAAAAATGGATACTATAATTTTAAGGATAATTTGTATAGTCTTCACTCATTTTATACTATCTTATATTTATTTGAAAAACATTGATTAAACTGAATATTAAGACATTTTTTGTCATTGAAATATGTTAATATAGAATCTATTTAAATTAAATTATATTCATTTTAACTGAACTATGTCTTTCCAAATTGCTCTTATAAAATCCAAAAGCATTTTTCCATGGGTCTAACTGTGTATCGTAAAACATACTCGCATAGTGGACTTGTGTCAGCTTTCACTCAAAAAGCTCATGGTCTTCTCGCTCAACTAGTTTTATGCAGTTGTAGTTTCTGTGTCTATTTGAGTGCTTTTAACTTTTGCCTATTTAGGCACTGTGCCTGTGTTCTCTCACCAAAGCAAACTAGCAATGTAAGTTTCCTCTCTCTTGAGTAGTTTTCGCTGCTAGAGAGGAATTTCATAGATCGCGGCGTCGCATTTTCCAGCGTTGTTGTTTAGTTGAGAGTGCGACGCGTTTGGATTTGGTTGTCGTTAGTTTTGTTTAACGTCGCGATTGAGACCCCCTCTCCCCTCTCCCAACATCACCCACTTTCGCCCCGTTTTTTGTAATAGTTGAAATAATACATTTATAGTTTTGTGATTTGTGGAAAAATGGAAAATTATTTGTGCGATTTTTCACAAAAAAGAATACATCCAGATGTTTCTACAAATAAATTTGTAAATCTCCATATGTAAATGTGTGTGAGTGTGTGGATCCCAATAAATTCTCAAAAAGGAGAAGGGGAAGTGATTTGTGCGCGACAATTTTGTCGCTGTTGTCGTGCCGCCGCCGCCGCCGCCGCCGTCGTCGTCGCTGACGATGTTAGGGCTTTGAACTCGCGACGATTCGTGCACCCGTTCAACGGCTCCGTCCGCCAACGCCGACGTCAACGCCGACGACGCCCATGTGCAGCAGCATTACTGCGAAAAAAAAGTGTGTAACAAAAAAAAAGTCCCATTATCGTTCGTCTCAAACTCTCAGACGTTGCCTTGATAAGCGACGCGACGCTGCGGGCTAACCGACCGAGGCATCAGCGGCAGCGCCAGAGGAGGAGCAGGAGGCAGTGGCCAATCAGTTATTGGCCTGCCGTGTGGAGCAGCTCTAATGAGCATTGAACTGCAAATTACACAAGCGTGCGAATGTGACAGACAAATGCATTTGTATGTGTATGTGTCTGTGTGCTTCGGGTATGCATGGAAGAGAAACGCAGTCCACTTTTCGGTCACTTAAAGAGAGTTATGTTCAAGGTACGTTGAAGAACTAAGCAAATTACAGTTGGTCAAAAAGTTGAATTGACACTAGACAAAAAAAAAATATTCACATAATTGTATTGTTTTTTCTTGTTCTAAGAACAATAATGGTATACGTAATCTTCAAAAAGTCCTAATCTTTTTAACAATTGGTTTTCGCATTAATTCATTTGATTTAATTTTTTAATTCATTTCCTTGCGTCGTGCATTCACCTTTCTGTTTCACTGTTGTCGTCGTGACGTCTGCTTAGCAACTCTTTCCGTCTCCCTCCTTCGCGTTGCTTCTATTTGGTCAGCGTTAAGCAGAAGGCAAAAGGATTGTGCGGAGGGTGTGGATTGTGATAACTGTTGTGGACTGACTGTACGCTAGTGCTGCTGTCACAACGCTTTGCAGTTGCCATTTAGGCACTTCTAAAAGTAATGCAACCTGGCGAAATTTCTTGTCGAAAAAGAACAAAACAACAAAAAAAATAAAATAAAAATGCATATGTATAAAATTGAAAAGAAAGAAGCTTATATACACATGCATATGTATGTATGTATGCATACACAAACAAAAGCCTAAAGCGAAATGCTGCGCGAAAAAGTCAACCCACAAAAAAAAAACAACAAAGCTTTGTGTGCTCCACACAGCTAGGGAGAGCGCCGAAAGCTAAAACAAAAGTTAGCTGCGCATTACTCTCCCGCAGTTGCTCTCTTTTAGTTGCGCGCGCGGCCTGCCTCATCAATCCTGCAGTGTGTATGTGTGTGCATACATACATATGTACCATTTAATTTGTATTACATGCCATTTTGCTTATTTGCTTTGCAATTGACATGTAGACTACAATTGGGTGAAGTATGAAGAATGTAGATATTGTATATTTACATACATTCATACATATGTATGTACATATATTCATGTAAGTACGTATGCATACTATGTATTAATTTATATGTGCCTACAAACAAGCAAACTCCTACTTGCTGCAAGAATTGTATTCAATTGACACATATACACATTTGACACTTGCATACATACATACTTACAAGGAGTGGGAGAGCGAGAGCTGCCTATCAAGCGTAGGCCTCCACATCGCGCTCTCCCTCTCACTCTCTCTCGCATTCACACCAACAAATTGTCGTTGTTATTCGTGTGCATTCGCAGTTGCATTTGTGTTTGTGAGCAAGCTATTTTTTGTTGTTGTGGTTGTTTTTTTATTTTGTTAAGCTTTGTGCGTTGTCGCTGTCGCTGCTGCGTTGATTATTTGCTCAGTATATGCACACACATGCACATACGCGTATTAGCATTTCTCATCATAAACTGTTGTTGGTCGCAGCTGTGCTGCCCGCTGCTGCTGCTACTGCAGCGTCGCTGCTGCTATGCCGGCGAGGTTAAGAAACTTTTTGGGTTTAATAACATTGCACAAGGTTATTAGATAAAAATGTGTTGAGCAAAAATATGCGAATACGAATGCAAACAGTGGGAAATGGAAATGAATCGGCAGCGACATCGGCTGAGTTCGGCTGCCGCGAATGCGACTGCGATCGTAGTATGCGTGTGTGTGTGTGTGTGTGTGTGCAATTTGTGGAGCAGTGGAATGGGGAATAATACGTATTGGTTACTATGACCGGTTCTCTCTCTCTCTCTCTCGCTTGCTCTTGCCGTGTGCTTTTATAGCTATAGTCAATATAAATTGTGTATGTACATACATATATAAATACAATATATGTACACATGTACAGTATGTAAAGTCGTTGTTCTGACAAAGTGCAAAATTGACATACAGATTTGCTTTGAATTTTTCAAAAACATTTAAAGCCAATGGCTCTCACTATTTCTTATATGTAGAAACAAAAAAGCCAAAAAAAATATATACAGTTGGTCAAGAAACTGTTTTGACAAATTGAAAGATACGCATACGTCTTTTTGCAATTCTTTTCATATTTTAATACTTTTGCTAATGGTTTTCAGAACAAGTTTAAACAAAAATAAACAAGACTCATTGGGCTTTACTATTTTTAGAAATAGAAAACTTGTATGCACTACGATAATTTTATTTTTTTTCTTTAGTTTGAACAGTTACTGGACATACTGTATTTCTGTTTAGCATTTTTGATTTGGTCAAAACAAATACATTATTGCCATTAACTGTATCTACATACATACATATGCTTATAAATACATACATATGTATGTACGCATATTCCAGGTTAAAACTGCCATGTGACTTATTGTTGGCTTTAAGCTGGTTTTTGTATTTTTGGAACGAGCTCAAAATGCCGTTACTCACTGAATGCCAAATCAATTGAATAAGGGTAGGTGGACAAGGGGCTAGAGGGGAGTAGATGAGTGGAAACGATCTTGGGTTCAATGCTCATTTGATTTGCGCACTTTTATTCTTCTCTTTTTGCATTTCGGGTTCCCTACGGCAACTTCGGAAAACGATACTTAGAATAACTAAATTTGGAAACAAAACTTAGGAAAACATATTTATATATATTAAAAAATATTTGAATTTTAGTATATTATTTGTAGTACTTTTCTCCAACCGATTCTGTCATGCTCACATTTGCATTTCCTATTGCTGCAAAATGATTAAACGTATATATTACGTATACGCCACATGTTCAAGAAAAAACCAACATTTACCGTTACTAACAAAACAAAAGAAGGGATCATATTACGATCCATGTGATAGATATGCTGTCTGAAAAATACCCTCGAAAAACTGATGTAAACTGAGACGACTTGAGGAGCGAATAGGCCAAGGAAAAGGGAGATGGGCGAACGAAAGGCAATGGCAACGGCAAAGTGAGAGGGGGGAAGAGAAAGAAGTAAACGACGATGCACATGACACCAATGACCAACTGACTGACTGCGAATAATAATAATAAACAGCAGAAGATCAAGAAAATGTAAGAAACGACAACAACAAAAAAGTGCAGCAATCTTCTACTCCTCAGTATCAGTCGCAGTCGCAGTCGCAGTCTCAGTCGCAGTCGCAGTCTTCCTTTCCCTTTTGATTTCGCTTTTCCTTCGAATCAAAGTTGAGGTTGGGCCCCATTCGATTTGGGGTCACAATTGTGAGAATGAGAACAAGTAGGAGAATGAGAGGAGAGGCAAAAGAGGAAGAAGGAGAGTCGGAGTTTACTTATCGGACAGTGTTTTTTTCTTTTCTTTTTTTTTTATGATGGCAATGCCTCTAGCCACAGTTAGTCGCCTATGGCTCTGAACGTGGCCTTGGAATAAACGTTTCCGAGAATTTCAGCTTACGACGAGATGCAGGCTAGTGTTGCCCACTCTTCAGCGCCTCAGAGAGTATATACATATGTAAATATATATATATGTACATATATACCATAGAAAAAGCTTGCATAGCAAAGTAGTTACATGAATTGATCTAATCTGATAGTTTCGAATGAAAGCTAAACACAAATCGTTTTAACTTTCAATAAAGCTATAACTCCCGCTAAAACTGGCCGCATTATAGCTAAATTGTGTACACTGATGCCCTGATGCCCGTCCCGTCGTCTGTCTGTCTGTCGACAAAATTCAGACCCACGCACTTGTCTCCGTTTTCGCCTGAAACTGGCTTTGGAGTTGTTTGAATGGCATCGTTATCGTTATCGTTATCGTCATCATCATCATCATCAATGCCGGCGACTCACATTGCAGTTTTACAAGTGCGTAGAAATTGCTAGAGCAAGCTTCATACCAGTCAAGATATCTAACTTTAAGTATGTACATATGTACATATAGTTTTACTAGCTTCGAAAATAAAACTATTAAAACAAAACACTGACTAGATCACGACTGAAAAGTTGCGTATATTAAACTCTCAAATTGTTTGATATAATAAAAAATTGTTGTGACATTACTTTTGTAATGAAAAAGTGTTCAATATAATATTTGTATTATATATTTTATATTTTCGGACCCTGTCATTTTTTAGTTGATTTGAAAATAATTAATTTTAAAGTCAACCGATGCTGATGTACACATAATTTTGTCCATGGCGGTTTTTATGACTGAGTCATCCCCGTCTGCGTAAAAAAGAAGCATAAAGTGAAGTGAAGTTTTCCTTAGGTTGCCCTCCATCAATTGAAGGCAGTTGATGTTAGTTGATTATGGTTTATTGTCTCCCAAGGCCAGCGGAAGAGTTGACGGCACATTTTTCTTTTCCAAGCACTTGCAGAATGTATTATGTTTTTGTCATGAAATGTCTAACGTATGGTAGACCCCAAAAAGTATATATGTATGTATGTATGTATGGACATACAATATGTACACATTAATGATCAGGTCGACGAGCTGTATCGATATAGCGATGACCGTCTATTTTTATGCGGATTGGTCTTTCAGTTTTAAAGTTACTTCTTTGGAACTTGGAACACGTCCGACTATTTGCTGCAGGTAGCACTGCCCGGATCTGATTACTATGCCATATATTTCGTAAAGTATGTGGAAGAAACAGGACTCGCAGGACTCTACAAAGGTATTAAATCTTCGGCGTAGTTTTTTTTCATTAGCATTTGCCAAAAGGGCGGACAGTTCTAATTATTCACGAATATGTACACTCACACAGGCACATACTTACACTCGCACACACACACACACACACACACACACAGGGCTGAGCGACCGACTTCTGTCATTTTGATTAACTGTAAATAACAGCTCAATTTCGCTGACAGCGCTGCAACTGCGACGGCGACTGCGAAGCCCTACGAAGGCGTCTTCCGTTGGCATGGCTTCGCTTTTACTGTTACATTTTGTTCTCATCTTTTTTCTTCTTCTTCTTCCTCTTCTTCTGTTGTGTTGTTGCTTTTCCTGGAAATCGACTTCACTTTGCTGCATTTGCTTTGTTGTAACTGAAACTACAACAACTACATACAGCAGCAGCGACGCAGGCAGAGGCATAGACATGGGCAGAGAGACATAATAAAAAGCCACAAACAACAAGAGTGGCAAGAAGAAGAAAACAAGTTGTGCGCCGTCCAACCTTGAATGTCGGGCACTTGCACACACACACACACACACACACACACACACACACACATGCACACGCTTATGTGCATATCGTCTGCGGAGAGTTGTTGATGTGTCGTCCCCGCTTTCTAGTGAAATCTACGCAGTAGTGTTGTCAGAATGTCAAGGGCTAAATAGCTAACTTTATCCAAAAATGTAGCTAGACATAGCTATAAAATAATGAAACAGCTCAAAAAGGGATTCTCATTATTGGCATAGTTTTAGAATTTCTTTAAAAGTTGTCTGATATTCTGGAAAAGATCCAACAAAAGTAACTTGAAATAATTAAGTGATATTTACAGAAATAGAATAACAGAATAGAACAGCTGTTACAGTTACATTTTTTTTATGCTTTTCCCTTTTGTATATTTTGCCTATGCCAGCAGCAACAATAACAACTAGATTTTTCGACAGACCATTTAATATATGTAATTCAAAAGCTCAATATGAAATTTATTGATTTTCTTAATTATATTGCAGTAATCCGGCAATCTGCAGTAGACAATTAATTTTTTTAACATGGCCAGAATATTTGTAGCTAATTTATTCGCATCCTTACAACTAACAATGTTGCGTCTAGCTATGAAAAAGCTAAAATGGCAACACTGCAAACAGCAGTTATTTGCCTAGCATCCTCTCAAAAAGCGACCGAAGAGAGGGCGAGGAATAGAGCCCCAACACCCATGCGGTGTCTGCGTGTATGCATAGGTCTGTGTCTATGTGTCTGGTGTGTGTGTGTGTGTGTGTGTATGTGCTTGCTGTCTGGTGCGTGTGTGTGTGTGTGCCTGTCTGTCTGGTGTGTGTGTGTGTGTGTGTGCTGTGCCTGCTGCTGTCTCGTTTGTCCCACTGTCCCGTTGTCTCCTAGTTTTGCGCTGCTCTTTATGCTTCGCTGCAATTTTCATTCAACTTTTCTCGACTCCACAGACGACGCTGATGAATGGTGGATTGGCGGAATGGTGGGCATGTGGTGCAGGAATGTAGAAAAATGTGTTAGTGGAGTAGTTGCCATTACGTCACCTTTGTCTGCATGTGCATGTGCAATTCTGTACGTATTTCTACATGCCTGTGCGTCTGTTTGTATGTACACATATATATGTATCTTCCTCTCTCTGTTTGTGTGTGTGTGTGTGTGTGTGTGTGTGCTGGTATACCGGTCTCTCAGGGTCTCGGTCGTCCAACTAACCAGCCAGCAAAAAAGATGAAAATTAAAGTAGACAAACTCGCGCTCTCTCCTCGTTTTTGGACGCTCGAGTTAAAGCTTTTGCGGTAGAGTGCGTGCTTGTCTCCCCCTCCACACTATTCCCATCATTTGACATTGTTTCCGCTTCTTTAGCCCCTGCCCGCTCTTTGCAAAATAGGAGAATCATTCCCAGTTGAGTGCATTTGCAACTAGGAATTGAAAAGCGAAAGTTTTGCTCACTTTTGCTTTTAATTGAAAATGTATGTATGGATTATACATATACACACATATACACAGTCGAATTTCCATAACTCGAACTAAATCGTGTAGCTTTAACTTCGATTTAAAAAACAATTCCATAAATCGAAGTCCCCATAATTCGAAATTTTTCTGAGGATAATGGTGATTCGAGTTAGGAAAGTCTGAGTGTATATTAAGAAATTTAAATAAGAGATGCATAAATTGCAAAATTATACAAAGATAAACAAAATAAAGTAAAAAAATCGGTTTCATGAATATAGAATAGATATATTTCTGGATTTTTTGTCAAAGTGACACACAATATCCAAATGTAAATACATCTCTTTTTTGTTGGTGATTCCCGTTTTTGAATATTTCTGGAACTTGAAACAGTTGAAGGCAAATTTAATTTCAGTAATTGGAAATAATTTTGATTTCGGCTTTCTAATTTTAGCCTATCCAAATCAAATATCCAAAAAACATGCTTCCTAATTTTCAGTTGAAAATTGAGTACTATTTGTCGAAATCCTTATGGAGAAACATATGTACAATGTACATACATATGTATATTAACTAGTAATATTTATAATTTCCTTATCGGAAATGCATAACTTTCAACTTTCAAAATGGCTGCTAACTCCAAGAATATTTTTACTAGTGTTATGTATTATTATTTTGGAATTCATAAGCTGCTTACCTGTTTATGTTATTTTCCGATTTCAAGTGCTCAAAATGAGGTTTTGACAGTTCCTGAGCTTAAGTATGTTTTGTTTTGTGCCTTGATTTTGGCAGAGGTATGCATGTGGTTATGTGTGTGTACATACATTATATGTACATTTGTGTAATACTGTATATATTAACGATGTCCTAAGCAATGAAGCGCTATTGAAATTGTCAACAAAAACAAAAATAATAAAAAACACAAAGAAAACAACCAGTTTTGATGAATAAAAATATTATTAAATAAAAAACAGCAGCATTTATATAATTGATTGATGTCCTTGAGAAAATTAAAATGGATTTCAATTTTTAATTTGATTTGAATCTTCTTGCTTTTTTAGCAACTTTTTTTTTAGCAGCCGCCCGACGGACGATTCGACGATTCGTTCGATGCGACGCTGAATTCGAAACTGCAGGCAAAAAAGCCACAAAGCACACACAGTGCAACAAAAAAAGATCCTCTTGATCAGCAACCACAACAACAACAACAACAACAACAACAAGAACAACAACAGCAGCAAATTTCAACAAAGGCAAACGCACGAACAACAACACGAAAGCGACACGAACGACAAACGATGGCAATGATGATGTTGTTGTTTTTGTTGTTGTTGTTGCTACTGTATGGTAACGACTTCCTGCAGCTTGGCCTCGCTCTTTGCCCCTCCCCTCTCGACCACTTCACTCCCACTTTTGCTCTCTTCACTGCTCTGTTTGCCAAAATGTGCATGAGAAACGTTTCTCCAACTAAATATAATCGTACATCACGCACACACATACACACAAACACACACACACACACACACACACAGACACAATTACACATTTAACTCTTAAAATTCGCCAACGTCGCCAGCGAAGGGCAACGGTGACTCAAAAGTGCTAATGATCTCAAAAGCTGAAACTGCGACGGGGACTGCTACAGCGACTGCGGCAGCGACTGCGACTGTTACTGTTTTACTGGGACGAAGAGCGCACGAGAAGGGCAAACGAACACACACAAACGAACGCACACATGCAGCATGCACAATATATGTATATATACACAAATGTATGTATGCTCATATGTATTGTGTGTAGTTAAATGGCACACAAAACTTGCGTTGCGTTCAGTTGAGTTGAGTTCAGAGAACAAGCGATGAGAGTTTCGTTGAGTTGAATTACGAGCAAACGGACTTTGGCAGAGATCAGAATGCATTGTATTTGGGCCTTGTGTCCTACTCTAACATACTTTACGCTTTGCAGAGAGCGACAGAGAGAGAGAGAGAGAGAGAGAGCGAGCGAGCGAGCGAGAGCTTGCACTCACTTGGTTGGCTTTGTCAAGCTTGCGCTCCAAGTTTGTAAATGTCCTGTTACTGGGACACAAACACACGCACATGGCAACTTGAGAAAGCCTTGAGTTGCTGGATTGAGAGAGCGCGTTTAGTTTAGTTTTGAGTTGCATTGGCAGATCAGCATGCATTGCATTTGTAACTTGTCCCACTCTAACTCACTCACATTCGCTCTTTGTCTGTCTGCCCACATGCACTCACTGCTTCGGCTTTGACTTGAAGCTTGCTCTCCCGGTTTGTATGAGTCAAATGTCCTGCTTTTGATGCATGTATGTATGTATGTATGTACATACAAATGTATGTGCGGGCGGGGTAAAAAGAGTCGCATGACTATGTGAAAGAGCAACATGTGTATAGATATACATATATATATGAGTGTGTTCTTAAAATGCAGCACTTCCTTGAAGGGGATGTCGGGGGAACTGGGGCAACAGGGAATGCAGTGAAATTTCGAGCAGCTTCTTCTTCCTCTTTATCTCTCTGTCTTTCTACATTGCCAAAATTGGGCAACTACATACATATGTATGTACATATGTATTTGTCGTAAAACGTACCTGGCAACTGGAAACTGGAAGCTGGAACTGCAGCTGTAGTTGAGATTTAAGTTCAGTTTATGTGTTTTTTTTAATTTTCACATGGCGCGACATTTGGATAACTTGACATCGCTAATCTTCTTCTTGGTTTTTTTTTTTGTTTTTCTTCTTCTTACTTTTCACTTTACACAATTTCTATTTTCTTTTTTGTTGCTGTACTCAAAGTTTTCTACTTTTTTTCACTTTACAAAAAAATAAGAGTATGTATAAAAAAAAATAGTGAAAATGCAGCGAAAAAAAAAGCTCAGTGAGCAGAGCTTTTGTTATCCTTGCACTTGTTGTCGTTGCACTTCTTGTTGTTGCACACGTTGTCTATTTGGGATTGATCCGCATCCGCATTCGTATCCGCATCCGCATGCACTGATCACAATTAGTGTGGGAGTTAGCAATAAGAAATTCAAACTCGCATGCGATTTGAAAATTTGAAATTGAAAATTGTGCGTATTGTCTGGACTAACTTTAGTAACTGAACCGATCGAATTAAAAAGCTCAACTGAGATCCGAAAAAATGCAGTTAAATGTGTTGCGCCCTGCTTCTTCACTGTATTTGTGTGTGTATGTGTGTGTGTGCGAGCATGTATATACATCTTATATACATATATACATATATATACATATGTGTGTGTGTGTGAGTGCTGCCCAATTGAATCAGCGAATTCCCTGGCATTGTGTGTGTGTGCCCCTGTGTTTGCTCTTTTTTTAACACAACTTTTTTTACAGACACACACACACACACACACACACACACACACACACACATGTGCACGCATACATATTTCCTTCATTTTTTGGGCTTGCGATTTGCCACTGGAGTGCAGCGACGTCGACATCGGACCGAAACCGAATAACGACGACGATCAGCGACGACGGCGTCGCGTCACTGCAGTCGTCACACGACGCGTCGGGTCGCCGCAGCGCTGGCGCACACATTACAGCAGCTGGCAGCGCAGTCGCCCAAAAATTTGATCGCTGCGCAGTGCAATGGCAGAGGGAGAGGCCGCGGACGAGGACGAGGACGAGGCAGAAGGCAGCGGAGCAGAGCGCAAGCGCATTTTGGGTGTTGTTTTGTATATTCTTTTTTTGACAAAAACAACGAATAAAAAAACATATGGGAACAGTCAAAGAAAGTATTAAAATAAATAAATGAAATAGAATAATGGCTGTGAATAAAAAAAGACAAATTTAAATATACATTTGTATGTTAAATAAATTAAAATAATTGCTGTTGTTTTCTATTTTATTTTTATTTATTTTAAATATTTGTTGGTTGGAAAATTGTTCAATGCTCTGATATGTCGTTTCAAAAATCCTAAATATTGAAGATTTACAATTATGTTTTTAAGTGAGATTTCCAGAAATGAATTCGGCAAAAGATACAAAAATATTGATAAAATAATATAAACTACATTGAATTTGAATAACAAAGCTCTTAGCTGAATTTTCTTCTTCGTTTCTTCTTTTTTAAATGCTGGCAACGTTGAGTAAAAATAGCTTGTGTCGCGCTCAGCTTATTTTCTGTTTTTTTTTGTTTTTAAGTTGTGTTTATTCATTGGCAGGCCAGAAATTGGGGGAAAATGTAAAGACACCTCGCAAAATAAATACATACATATGTACGTAAAAAATGCAACAAAATTAGCGGTCGCTGCAGTCGTCGTCGCTGACGCAGACGCTGACGATGCCGCGGTCGCTGTCGACAATGTTGCGAGCGCGCACACACACGTACACAGACAGACACACACATGCGGACAAATGTTGAAGGGCAGAGTCAAGAAATGCAGCAGAAGAAGCTACACACACACACACACACACACACACACACACAAATTTCTTGTGCGCGTTGTTGACAATTATTTGCTGCTGCTGTTTTTGTTGTTGTTGTTCGCGTTGCTGCTGTTGTCTTTGTTGTTGTTGTTCTTGTTGTTCTTGTTGTTGTTGCTCTTGCAGGCAGCTAAAAATGTTTGCTTTTGCTCTGCTGCGAATTGAGTTCATTGCAGATCCGCAGCAGCAGCAACAGCAAAAAAAAAAAAGAAAAAAATTCGCAACTTTCACTGTCTCTGTGTGTGTAAACACCAAATATATACATATGTATATGTATGTACATACACACACTAAAATACATATGTATGGTGTTCATATACTGTTAGTCAAGAAATTACTTTGACAAATTAAAAATACATATGCATGTACATACATATATATAATTATATGTATTTATTTATAATCACTTTACTACGTTTTTTTTACAAAAAAAAACTTAATTACTAATTTTATTATTATATGTATTTATTATTATTATTCAAATAACATTTAATTTTTTACTGTCAAAACAATAACTTGGTATTTTGTGTATTTTGCAAAATATAACCTTATGTTGGGTTTTCGTTTCATTGTTGATTAGATTAGTAATTATGTATTTTTCAAAATAAAAAAACAAAATTCGAATTTTTCCTTTGCTAAACCAGGGATTAGAACCGTAACCGTAACCGGTCAAGCATCAAATTTGATTATGTTAATTAGGTGTAATAATTTAAGTTTTACTACTGATATAATTTTATAATTTTATATTGATCTCAATAAAAATATATTAATTTATGAAATTTTTGAATACTTGTTCTTAAATTTACATATCTTTAAAATTTTTTGAATTTGTTTTGTAATCCGAAATCATACCGGTATTTTGAAACCGAAACATACAAATAGCTGGTAAACGTAACGTAACCGATATATACAAATTTTGCGTGACCGAAAGCCGAAAACCGAAGTGCGAACATAACCGAAACCGTTACTGAAACCGATATTTGTTTCGGTTTGCTTCTGGTCAAAACAATTACTTGCCGTACTGTATTTACTTGTACGATCAACGTTTCATATCAAAGCGTTTATTAGCTTCGTTTTCAGTTTCTTTTATTTTTTTTATTTTTTTATTATTTTTTTTTGGGTTGTCGTCTCGTTGTTGGCATTGGAGTCGAAGCCGAAGTCGATGTCAAAGTCGTCGCCAATTGAAAGTTGTAGCCTAAATTATACCAGTGTATGTCGCGTTTTTACAAAGCCCAACAAATTGCCCTAATAATCAATTCTTGCCCAACTATATTTTTTAGAAATGGTAATTGTTCAATATTTTATAAATTATAGTATACCAAAATCGAGGGTTCAAAGAAATTGTTTTGATGATTATAAAATTGAAAAATTTCTTTTTCTTTTATTATATAATGCTATCCATAATGCTAGGCATAAATTTGTATATTTTTGTAAGCATTTTGAAACATTTGCGAATTTTCTAATATGAAAGTTGTGTAATTTTTCCGAGTGTACACACATACAGTTACAACTTGTCACTTTGTGGCGATGTTACATACTTCAGTATGTGCTTTACATGTTTGTTATAACCTAGTTTCAGTTACAAAATACTATATGAAATTTGTCTGGAAAATGGGAAGAGCAAGAAAGCGAGGGGACGGGACGGGAAGGGAAGGGAAGGGAAGGGAAGGTCTGTGTCTGGCCTCGAGAAGGGACTTGTTGCCAATTGCAGCGATTGTTTTGGTTAGCTTGAGATATTTCGGTGATCTTTTTTTTTTTTTTCGCATTTTTGCTGATTTTTTTTTTTTTAGTGACTGAGGCCCGATTTTTATTGCGTTGTGTCTGTTTGTTGAACTCAATTTTTTAAATTTTATTGTACTTCATGTTTCTTTTTTTATGCGTGGCGATTTAGACTTAATTTTTTTTTAATTGTGCTTGTCTCGCACTTGTGTTGCCAACTTTTTCAGAATACGCATATTTTTTATTCGATTGCTTTAAAAGACTCGTTTTGTTTGTTTTTAATTTTTTTTCTGTAGCTGTTGTTTGCCACGGTTTTTGGGCAGTTTTTATGGCTTTTTTTCTTTGTTGACTTAAATCAAATATGCTTTTGACTTGAATGCTACTCACTCAACATTTTTTTTCCACTTCTTTCAGATACATTTTGCACATATAGGTATAATTATTTGCTGGCTATATCAAGAACATCTAAGATATTGACAATAACAGACACAAATAAATTTCGGCATCGCAAAAACAAACTAAATGACCAATTTTTTAAAAACAAAATCTTGGTTTTATAAATTTAACTTAAAAAAACCATTCAGAAAAATATATTTAATTTTTTCATCTATTTAATAATAGTTATAAGTAGACATTTAATTAAGACACTCATTGTTTTCTATTTTGGGTTTTTTTAGTTTTGGTTTCTGAATTTTTTTTTGTGTCGCTAAATTTGGAGATTTATAGTTATATTTGCTGAATTTTGCATTTAGAATAGCATTTCAAGTGACGCTTAGTTGTTGCAATTGCTATTGACATTAACCCCTTGTATGGCCTCGATTTAAGTATATAACAAAATTGACAATATTAATGACAATATAACAACAATATAACAAAAACAACAACCACAACAAGGATGACAACCAACTCAATGATCGCATTGCGATCGCAATGAACTCGTTGCTCGTTGTTTGTTCTAATTGTTGTAGAGAGTTGCACTGGGTTACCGACACCAACGACGCACACACACACACCGGCACACACATGTACTCACACACCAGCACACACACGCTGAAGGCCTAATAAAAGTGGCGTCCATTGACCGCAACAAAAAAAAATAAGGCAAACAACAAAAGTCGCCGCTCCAAGTGGCGTATACGTAACATTTTGTAGCCGCCTCGCTAGTTGACTCTCATTCTACGTCGCTCTCTTTCTGTCTCTCTCTCTTCTTTGTGCACGAGTTAGAGAGCAATGTTAGTAGAAATGAGACACACAAATATCTTGAGAGATTTGTGAAATTGTGTGTTGAACGAAAACATTTGAAAAGTTCAACGACTTTGATCGTCATTCGTTTTTGTTCCCCTAAAATGTGAACGTTCGAGCTTGTGAGTATTCCGAATACACTCAAACTCAGTTTGCATTCAATTGCGTCTATTTGTCTCGTGACTAATTGCAAGCAACAAGAATTGCGAGAATTGCCCTCTCATTATCAGTTTCTCTTTGTTTAGTAAATATCAAAGCCTTAAGTTACAAGTGATTTTCTTAGGTATATGCTTCTTTGTGTTAAACTAATGATTTCAAAATTAATCGATAAATTGATGATTGCATAAATAATTTTAAGCTGCATGAATCGAGTCTAATAAATCGATTTTTTTTCTGCGAATCTGTCTAATTTTCCAGATAAATCAACAATTCGATGTTTTCATTGGCAATGCTTTAAGCTCTATTTTAAGCCCCAATGTTTTAATGTTCCCAAAGAGGAAAATCAAAGGGAAAATTGATTTCTACTTTTATCAATGGGATTAATATTAAAAAATATATATGTATACCGCAACTAAAATTTATGCATTTCATATACATCACATTCTCGAACAATTGTAGTTTTATGACAATAATCCTTATTTTAAAACCTTTGATCTAAGAATTAAATTTTTTTTACCATATTTTGGTAGTAACAAATATCGACTGCCACAGATTTATATTCGACTTAAAAAAATTTTGTATTTCAGGAAGGTTTTTTTAAATACATTTTTCTATTATTAAAAAAATAATTTACTATAATTTAATACATTCTACATTTTGTCAGCTATTTAAGCTAAACATGATCAAGATCCTCGGGCGCTCCAAATATTTATAATTTATCTATTGATAAAACCATATATTCAATTCCCAAATCATTTGATCATAATAAACCCATTAGCGATGTAAAAATCTAGTGACGAAAGCGTATATTCAAGCCTTAAATGATTAATATCAATTTGAGGACGAAATATTTAGCTCCCAAACATTTATCAAATCGATAATGAGCCAACCGATATAAGATTAATATAAAAAACTAATATTTGATGCATTATCTTTTATTGAGAGACTAAAAGAGGTATGTTTAATGGATTTTAACTGGTTTAAGCTTTGTTTTTTTTTTGTCACTTACTGGGTTTGGATATCTTTAGGCCTTGGACCCTTTGCCCTCGTCCGGCAGTCTGTTTCTTTGGGGATTGCACTTTGCTTTCGATCTCTCGTTCTTTCGTTAATCGTTATCGTTATCGTTCTCGTTCTCGTCGTCGTCTTGACTGTTGTTTTGAGCTAATTGTTTTCCTGTCCCTTTCGCTTTCGTTTAAGAGCGAAATAGCTTTGTTTTTTTAGTGTTCTTATTTAAAATTTTGTGGATTCTCTTTGTTCACGCTCCATTACAACAATTGTGTGTTTTTGGTTTTTTTATTTTATATTAATTCGTTATTATTGCACATTCTTTAACTATAGTTTTTTATCAGTTTTCGTTTAACTTGACACTTGAAAAAAATTTCAACGAACGGCAAAAAAAACTATTAAAAATTTGGATCGAAATTCATAAATGTTATGCACATATTTTTTTTTTGGCGAAAAAAGTAATTTGTAGTGATTGGCAAACAATTTGTGTAAAAATAGTTAAAGGTTAGTTAAGCACTTTCTTTCTTGAATTTGTTGTGAATATAATGTGAATTATATTTGGTTGTTTTTTCTATTTTTCTATTACTCTGTTTGTTTTGTGGCTTGCCTTCTTAGCTGTTGGTTGTTAGTATTTAATTTATTTTTTTGTCAGTCGCGCGTTGGCAACACGCGCACGTAACGAGCAACAAACAGCAACTAACGTTATTTTTAAAAACGCAACTCAATTGAAGTGAGCCAAGTAGCGCCAAGGCAGCCACAGGACGAAGGACGCTTTGCCGGCAGGCAGCAAACACACAGAGCAACAGCAGCCGTCGCCGCAGCAGCAGCGTTGCGGCAGCGCTGCGTGGTCGTGCTAGCGTCGCATCGCATCGTCGTTGCTTCGTTTTGTAGTTTGTCGTTTACGTTTGTTATTGTTGTCGATGCTTAAGCAGGACCACAAGCGAGCGCACGAAGCACACAGCAAACACGAAGCACAGACGAAGCAGCAGCTAAGCATTACACGAAGCCGCAAGACGAAGCGATGCGACGAAAGCTCTGCTGCTGCTCTAATGCTGCCGCTGCTGTTGAGGATGCTGCGACTGAGGCAGCGGTAGCGACTAAAGCAGTGCGCAGTCAACGACGCGACGTCGCGACAATGAAATAGAAAATTTAGCACACAATTGAAGCTATTACATGCGCACATAGACACACACGCACAAACACGCGAGTTGGAGTAAAGCAGAAGGGGGATGCCTGACGTCGGCGTTGACGTCGACGTCGACGTCGCTAATGAGTGCGCCAAATGTTGTGCTATGATTTGAAGGCAACGCGTTGCGTTTTTTGGCGCCTTGTGTTTCTAACTGGACGCAGGACACTAGAAGCTGGACGGGCACTGTGTCGATTTATTTATTTATCTCAATTGTTCTGATTTCCTTATGAATTTGCACAAAAATTGACAAGAACACTTATAAGCAAATACTAGGAATACAAATTAGCAAACCAAAATTAAAAATAATCATATTGCGACAATCAAATCGGGAAATACATTTGTAATGTCAAAACTTAGGAATAAGTTTCTAATAATTGATTCTAATTAATTCTACGATCTACTCTTTCATATTTTTGTATAAAATCGGGGATTTTGTGTGACAGCTTGTCTAATTATTAAAATAAAATCTTAATCGGTTTCTCCGTTATGCACTTTGAATGGAGACATGAGATATTGTTGCTCTTCTGGTCTTTCTTCGGCGCGAATATGATTCTGACTAGCCTATCTCATTTGAGTTTTGTAATTTATGATTCCTTTTCAATTTAGGTTTATTTTGTTCATTGAATTGTTGTCTTTTTAATGGTGTTGGTTTTTTTTTTTTTTTGCTAAATTGTGCTGTCCTTGTAGTTGCTTCCATTAATTTGTTAGTGCTTATTTTGGGTTCCTTTAAATTGTATTTTTTGGATTTACGTTTGTTTTTTGTAATCTTTATTTTATTTTGCTCACATTTGTTCTAAGTCTGTTATTTTATTGTAATAGTTTTTATACTTCTAACAAAAAAGTTCGGAATTCCTTCGTTTTTTAGTCCATGTGTTACTTTAGTTGTTTCTTTATTTTTTTTTTATTTTTTAAATTTAGTTTATTTTATTTATAATTGTTTTAAGTTTGTGTTTAGTGTTTGTATCGTTGTCTTAATTTTTGTAATTCTTACAAAAATTTTTGGAGTTCATGGACAAAAAAACGACGACTACACGGAATAATTGCCGCCGCTTTACGCTGCCGATGCCGATGCCGATGCCGTGTCGACTGCGATGTCGTTGAAATCACACGTTATACTACAGACGAGCACGAGTTCGAGTACGAGTTCGAGTTCGAGTACTAAACACTCTCATTACTCATTTCGCAGTTGCCACCCCACTTGCCACCCCATTTGCCACCCCTCTTGCAGCAGCCTACATCATATGGAATAGTCAATTCCCCCTCACCCCTTTTGCCCTTTTGCCCACTCGCCCTCTCACCCACCACCTTTAACGGCGGCAGCGGGAGCGGCAGCAACAACAACAACAACTAGCATTATTTTTATTCTTTTTTTGTTGTGTTTTGCGTGCAGCATTAAAAAAGGATGCGACGGCAGCGACGTCGACGTTGACCGCGAAGTTTGCAGCAGAAAAATCGCAAACAAAACAGAAAAAAAGTAAAAACGAAAAATGCTAAAACCAAAAGCAGCAGCAAACAACAACAAAGAAACACACACATACAACAAAAAAACAAAAGAGTATGCGCGCATGTGTGTGTGTGTGTGTGTGTCTGAGTAGAATGAAAAAAATAGACGAAGAGGAATCCCGTAAGCAACCCCGCTGCATGCTGCGACGCCAACTGCGCTGCTGCACACACACACATACACACACACACACACACACACACACACACATATACACACACATACACACACATACACACACACACACACACACATACACACACACATACACACACACACACATACACACACACATATACACACACATACACTCACACAATCAACCCCTGAGCAGGAGTTTTAAAAAATAACAACAACAAATTGTAAAAGCCAAAAAAAAACGAATCCAAAATACAACTATGTGCAGTATAAATGTGTTGGCGAGGGGTGTGGGATGGGGTTGCTGGTTAGGTGAGGGGGGGGGGAGGGGGAGGTTGAATTTTCACCCACTATCGTCGTTTCCAAAGGGGAAATCGACGGGCCGACGCACAAAAATATTCAACCGAAAAAAAATCCATGGATTTAGCTAAGTGTGTGTGCGTGTGAGTGTGTGTGCGGCGATATATGTTTTATTTTTTTATTATTATTTTATTTTCATTATTTAGTGGGCATATACATATGCATGTATTTGTGCACTCATTTTTTGTAATTTTAATTTGTTGTTATTGTTCATGAGCTGTAGGTGTTGAAGGGTGGCTCCCGGGGAGGGGGGTGGTGGGGGGGTGGTGGAGGGGTCGTTTTAGGTTGGTGGGGAAGGTTTTGCATTTTTATACGTTTAACATTTGTCACGTTAGTTATTTGTGTTTTTTTTTCTTCTTGACGTCGCAATCAATGATGATAAAGATAACGCACGATAAAATGACAGGCTAGTAAATCACAGTCATAGTCACATTCACATTTACAGTCACATTCGCAGTCACATTCGCAGTCACAATAACATTCGGAGTCACAGTCACAGTCAAAATCAGAGTCATAGTCTTATATCTTTTTGCCTTATTTTTGCTTGTGTTTATTATTTTTTATTACCGTTTTCTATTTATATATTTTTTTTCGACTGTCTTAACATTAATTTATGTTCTTTATATTTATTTATATATATATATATATATTTATTTGTGGCATAGAACTTTTTTATCGTAGTTAGCGTAAGTAAAGCATACAAAAAAAAAAAGCCATTCCAGTTCACAGAATTAATATTTCTTTATATTTATTAATATTTACATGTAGTATAGAATTTAATTGAAGCATTTTTTTTTTTTGGTTATTTTAGTTTATATTTAGCGCAGATAAAATAGTTATAGGCCCGTTTTTCCAATGTCTAAATAAGGCGTTTGATAACTATTGAAAAGAAATTTGAAGTAAAATGCATTGAAATTAATGTTAAAATTGAAACTAGCTGTTAAATAAAAGTTATATGTGCACACAATCGGCCCCAATTCTATATTAATTTATATATTTACTTGTTGCAAAGGACTTTTTCTTAGATAGTGTTAGGTGTAAATAACGAAGAAAAAAACAATCCTATTCACATTTGATGACAAAAGCACGCGGCACAAACAGAAGCACTAGCTGAAGAGGAAGACGAAAAAGACGGAGAAGAAGAAGAAGAAGAAGAAGGACGAGCAACACGTCCTTACAGGTCCGACAGCTGTCCAACTAACTGTTGTTGTGAGTGTTGGGTGCCGGCAAATGGCCAAGACAAGTGAAGCCAGGCCAGGCAAGACATGCCGGCAAAAATGTCGAAACACAAACAGAACAGACGATGCAAAAGACGAAGAAGATGAAGAGGCCAACGCAAGGAGGAAAAACCCACAGAATGAAGCGAGAATGACGACGACGAGACGACGAGACGACGAGACGACGACGACGACGTCTTAACAGTTACTAACTGCTCCAAGAGCCTGATGATTTGGTCATGCCCGGTCTTTTTCTTGGTCCTGGTCCTGGTTTTTAGCCCAGCACCCAAAGAACTACACAGGATTATGCACTTTGGACAATGTCTGTCAATTTGTTAAATGCCAAATTTGAATTCTTTTAGCATTCGATTCTTGAAACAATTTTCTTTTTTTGTTAATGCTATTTCGTTAAATATATATATATTTTTTTTATATATCGCTCCTTTCATGCCATATTCTTGTGTTGAAATTTCATATTTATATCTTTTATACTCTTCATGTGAATGTCAAAAGAACTCTTGTCTCAACTTAAATTTGATAAATTTTTGTTTCATTTATGGAGATTGATTCGACCTGATACTGATACTGATACTGGGCATCTTACAGCTGGGCATCTCGTCCGTAGCGTTCTTATTTGTTAGCCTTGTCTCCATCCTTAACCCCCATCGATGGCCCCATCTCAGTAGTCCGTCTGCCAGCCAGAACAAAAAAAAAAAAAAAAAAAAGGAAAAGGAAAAGGAAAAGAAAAAGAAAAGCTCAGCCAGCCGGCAAAAGTCGCCGTGTGGCCTTCATTGCCACGGCAATGGCAATGGCAATGGCAATGGCAATGGTTTTGACGCTGACGTCGACGTCGCGTCGACGCCGACGTCGCAGCTTCAGCGACAACGCTGGCAGCAGGAGGTCAAAGTCTGAAGACAAGGCCACTATTTGCTGCTTAGAGAGATCTATTCTTATTATTTTTATTTTATTTTCGTTTGCTGGTTATGGCTTAACAAAATTGACCACGTTGGGCGCCATTTGCGAAATATGTTTATACATGTGTATGCATGTTTGTGCCTGCATACAAATGAGTGTAATAAAATCAAATGTTGATAGTGTGTAGTTGTAAGCATTACCTGAACCTAACCCCGCGCACACACACACAAATGAAAAAGAACGCACACAAAGCAACAGCAAAAAGCAAGGCAAACACAAACTCATCGACCACACACACACACACACACATACACATACAGTGGGGGGCAGTGTCAGGACAGCACAAAGAAATCTACTACACGCAATCTTCATTTTCAGCGCCATCAAAGCCATTCCAATCATCATTATCGTCGCCATAATCATCAAGTAAAGTACCCACCAGTTGTGCTTGCTGCCTCAGTTTCTGCCGCTGCCGCCGCCGCCGCCGCCGTCGCTGCCTCTGTCGCTGCCACTGCCGCTGCCTCGCCTTGAAGCATGCTACGCGAAAAGTCTCTTCTCAACATATATTTTCACTCTCTCTCTCTTTTAGTTTTCTCTCTTAGATGCTGAGACTTTCGAGATGCCAACAAGTGCGCCGAACTTTTTTCTTTTCTTTTCTTTTCGTTCCCTTTTCTTTTTTCCCGAAAGAGCGCGAGTACTGTCTTGTATTTTATATGTGTGTGTGTGCGTATAACTGGGAGAGCAAGGCCAAAAAGACATTGTAACAGAAACACGCACAGTGAGGCAAGAGGCCAATTTCGCTTACATTCATCAACTTTTTTTTTAAATTTATTTTAATAAATCTTGAGCCATGTTTTAATTTCGTGCCTATTCGATTAGCAATTTTTGTTTAATACAAGGAAAAAAAAACAATACTTGACAACGCCTAAACAAATTTTTGACTTGTGACCCACTTTAAAGTTTCATATCTTTGTCAAAACAGACTCATTTTCCAAAAAAACGCCATTTAAATCATAGTTTGGCCTTTTAATTCATTCTGTATTCAAATGAAATGAATTCCGCTTTAATAATTTTTTTCTTTATGATATTGTTTTTTAAGCAAAGGGTCTCTCTTTCTTTTTCGAAAATTCAAAATCTTAAATCTCGAGTTTTAATGTTTTTTGAACTTCTTATGTCATAATTAATATAAAACAACCCATTAAACTCGATTCTGAGGCTTTTAATATTTTTTTCAAAATGAACAAATATTTTAACTTGTAAGAGTTTTTAGAGCTATAGTACAAGGTTCTCAATGATACTAAACAGTCATAACTTTGCCAAAAATTAACAGATTTTCATGTGCAATGCTTTTTTTGTCATAATTTTACTTTTAATTGATTAAATATCATAAAAGGGAATTGTTGTCGTTGTTTGATTTTTATTTTGCCCAAAAAAAGAGACCTAATCTAGTTTTTTTGTTCACTGTGCGTCGTGTCGTCGTTTTGCGCTGAAGATGTTAACGTCTTCGTTGTAGTTTTAGCCCGCTGGGAAAATAAACTAGGATGGCAGATGGCCGTGGAGGAGGGGACACCAGCAGGAGAAAGTGGAGAAAGACTTGGTGAAAGAGGGAAGAAGGAGAGAACGCAGCGGGCAGGCAAATGCGACAAATTATTTTAGCTGCATGCCGATCAGACAAAAGGAGGAGAATAAGGATGGGGATGATGATGAAGATGGCGGTGGCGATGGAGGAGGAGGAGGAGGAGGAAGAATTGAAGTAGGAAGAGATGAAGGTGGAAGCGATGAAGGAGGATGCTGCAAATACTTGTAGTTAGTTAGTGGTTATAGTAGTTGTTGTTGTTGTTGCTATCTTCATCATGTGTTAAATAAAAAAAAAACTGCGAGTCGGAGAATTCTTTGCACACATACACCCACCCAAACACACACACACACACAACTTTGTTCGTAACGAAAGAGGCGCAAGTTGTTGTTGTTGTTGCAACATGTGTGTGGGTTGCACATAATTTTGATTTACTCGACACACACACACACACACACGGAACCAGGCGGCACCTCGCTTATATATATATTTATATATCTATATATGTATTGCAAGTCTTAGTCTTAGCTGGAAGGCGGCGCAAGGGGAGGGAGGCGCGCCTTGATTTTGAGTTTTTTATACCCGTTTCTTTCAAAAAGTATCAGCGTATATTGTAACCGATGAGGAGCATATACAAAGAAATTTTAATTTTCGTAAATTTAATTTATTATTAATATATTATTAATATAATTGAAGAAAAAGTGTTTCAATACTTTTTTGCGCCCCCCTTCCGGCCACCCAAAGGGCAAAACTCCATTAAGCCCACCGTTTTGAAGATAGATTTCAATTTTTGGTGAATATTGTTTTCTAATATTATTCTCTATTATCAGTTTTAATTGCATCAACATCGGATAAATATAATAGAACTTATGACTCTTGCAAGTTGAACAGATGCTTAAGCATCTCCATCGCCTAAAAGTATGCAGTAATATTTGTACCGTAGCTCTTACAGTATAGATAAATTTAATATAATTTATAAAAATTGTGTAACGGGTATCTCACAGTCGGGGTCTCGGCCAAATGCTTTTCCGCTTGTTTTATTATTTTCCTTTTACTTTGGAGGGAAAACTTTCAGCATATTTTCTTAGACAGTGGCAGCTCTTGAGTGTGTGTGCTTTTTAAAATTACACACTCACACACACGCACACACACACACACACACACACACATACATATACGCGCGCATACTCATAAGCTAAAAACATTGATGTATGTACATATACATACATCTTATATGTAGATTATTCGCTGGTTATAATTTTTCAGCTCGTTGTAATTAGCCAATAGGAATAGCTTTTGCATATGTAGTTGTGGGCGTGTTCCAAGCAGGGTGTGTGCCCCCTGCGTGTGTGTGTGTATCTCCGTGTGTCTGTGTGCGTCTGTGTGTGTGTGGCATTGAGACTTTTTTGGGCTGTCGCTCCAAATGTTGCCTACAATTGAAGTGAATCCTTCTTCTTTTCTTTTTTTTATAATCTGAAAAACGTGTAAGCAGAAGCAACGATTATGTTTAGATGTTAAAATATGGTGATATTGCACAAAAGCGGAAGTTTGTGGTTATATAAAGGCAGTCGACTAACAAAATTTGAAATTAATATATTTTAAACTAATAATTGTTTTAAGCTCTACAGGAAGAATTAGTTTTCGGAGAGTACTAACAACCATTTGGTCTTTAAACATTATGGAGGTCAAGGACAGTCTAAATATAACTAGAATTTTACTATTATTTAAAATTACATATTTTTTTTATATTAATATTTTTTGTTTACATACTATGTAGAATATTATCTTCTAAAAAAAACCGCTTTACGAGGTAAAAGTCTAGTGACGAAAACATTTCCATGTCCCAAAATTTCTGATACCCAATTTTGTGACGAACGATATTAAACGCTATAAATAACTTATTTTACAAAATAAAACAATATCTGTAGCTTCTATCGTTTGGATACTGTTGGGGTGTCAATTTTTAGCGATTTCCCGCTAAACTAGCTATTTTTCGAAAAAGTCGTAAAACAAACGTTTCTAGTTTTTTGATGGCTAATAGATCCATATTCACAAATATAAGCTATTTCAACGCTTTGATACAAACTGACTGACTTTCATCTTATATTGGAAAGGCGTCTAAATTTTTCAAATTTAATTATCTTCCGAACCGGTGGTTAAATTTTGATGATCGAGGTGTCATCGACGCGTGATTTTGATAAGAATAATCTAAATTTCGATCCTCCCATTCACACCTGCTTATCTGACGAACCAGGTGAGCTTTCAAAAGTCTTAGTATGTATGGTTGTTAGTTTTTGTCGGTATATAACTCGAGCTGATCGGTCAGTCATAGCAAAATTTCCATTCTTCATGTGTATATTACTAGTCGTCTTTCGCACCCTTCGTGATGCTTTCGTCACTAGCGCGGACTGCCGTCCGCAGTGAGATTGTTTAGTAAATAGATACCAATAAAATTTTGCAATTCACTTGAAAGTGTAAATTTCGCCTGCAATGCTGTCAAATTAAATGGTTTGCCATAATAATATACATTACTATTATTTTTTTTTTATTTACGTATATGTATGTCGATTTTCGAATATTTAGTGAAATATGGCGGCTAATTGTGATGCATTTTTTTTTTTCCAGATATTGTTGCTGAACTCGCATTAAAATTGGTAAGTGTCTACCCATTATTAATTATGAATATCGAAATAATTGAAAAGGAGAAAGCAATCACAAAGTAGTCGTACATACGAATGAGTCTATTCAAAATTAATTTATACTCTATAGTTATATTCAAGCTCATACACTCATACACGTCATAGTATTCATTTATGTATGGGACTTTGTCGATGGGTAGAGGTACTGGGTAATGGGTAGGGGGTAGGGGGTAGCGGGTGGGGAAACTTTAGCAGTTGGACTCGCTAAAAAGCAAGTGAAAAGTGACAGGAGCTGCGCTCATTTCACAGCTCCACCTACTTTTTATTATTTTTATATTGCGTTGTTTTCGGTTAATATATTACGCACATGTTTTTTCAGTATGTGAAGTGGTGACTAAGGGGGCTGTGTGCTGAGCTGGAGGCGGGGTTTGAGAGTGTGAGCGTAAAGCCTACACCTATCTGTGTGTGTGTGTGTGTGTGTGTGTGTACAGACTTATATGCATGTATTTTTTTTTTTTATTTACATGTATGTGCATGTGTCCTCACACACAAGAAAACAGTAGCGAAGCCACAACGCACTCGCGAACACACACACACGCACACACACACGCACACACACACGCACACACACACGCACAGCGCATATCCCGAGCCAAAATATTAACCAAACAGAGAAGAGCGCCAAAAAACCGAATATCAACCCTAACTCCCCACTTCATACGAGCACCTCAAATCCCCCCTGCACCCTGCACCCTTTACCCAGCAACCACTTCCCCCTCTTCGAACGATGCGCAGCAGTTAAAAATATTTAAAAATGTGGAGTGCGACGCAGTTGACGGCGGTTACCGCCAAACACCCAAACCCCAACCCCAACCCCAACCCCAACCCCAACCCACTCAATTTTCATCAACAAAAACTGTGCGTATGTGTACATTTTATTTTATTTTTTTTGTACATTTTGGGGTGGGGGTGGGGGGAGTTGTGGGTGCTTTTGGGGTCGGCAGCAGCTACCAGACTTGGTTAATTGCCAAAAACAACTGCACACCAAATGTAAGCAACAAATGTAACAGCAACAGCAACGAATATTAGAAAAACAAAAAAAAAAAATTGGAGAGAGCAAAACCAGGCAAGAGAAAAATTGAGAATTCTGTTCTAAACGAACTGAGAAGTGATCTTCTCAAGATATTTTATTTTTTTAAGTACCGCTATGACTTTTATTTTTTTAACAACAAAACTGAAAAATAACAGTCAATTTTTTTTGTTTTACTATCAGCTAAAGTAACGATCGTAAATTTTAAAACATACATTATTTTGCAGATTTTTTTTCTCAATAATTTAAAAAATATTATTATTTTATTATTTTGCAAGACTCTTTTTGGGGTGGGGGTGGGGGGAGTTGTGGGTGCTTTTGGGGTCGGCAGCAGCTACCAGACTTGGTTAATTGCCAAAAACAACTGCACACCAAATGTAAGCAACAAATGTAACAGCAACAGCAACGAATATTAGAAAAACAAAAAAAAAAAATTGGAGAGAGCAAAACCAGGCAAGAGAAAAATTGAGAATTCTGTTCTAAACGAACTGAGAAGTGATCTTCTCAAGATATTTTATTTTTTTAAGTACCGCTATGACTTTTATTTTTTTAACAACAAAACTGAAAAATAACAGTCAATTTTTTTTGTTTTACTATCAGCTAAAGTAACGATCGTAAATTTTAAAACATACATTATTTTGCAGATTTTTTTTCTCAATAATTTAAAAAATATTATTATTTTATTATTTTGCAAGACTCTTAAAATTTGTAACTGGTGTTGTTGGCTAAAGGAAATTCATTCTAGTTTACTTTTTTTTCATGTGGAAAGTTTTCTAATTCGCATTTATGTTTAATTTGAGCGCTTTCTTTCTTTCTCTGTCTCTGTCTCTGTCTCTCTCTTTCTTTTTCTCTATCTTTGTTTCTCGCTTACGCCACTGAAATAGTAGCCCAAGCAAATAGCTGAAGTTCCATCCCCAACCCCCTCCCGCTGCCAAGCCGTGCCGCCTAGTCTTCCCTCTCCACACTTTTTGCTCCTCACACGGCTTTTTCGCCCCTTTCCGTTTTCGCTCTTCGCTGCGCCTCTTTTTTAATGGGGTGCTTTATGACAAACTTTCAGCTCGCGCCACTCGGCAAATGTGTGCTTGCGACTCTGTCTGTGTGTGCGTGTGTGTGCGTGTGTGTGCTTAAAAAAAAGTAGAAGTAGCCCTGCGTATATGTGTGTGTATGTGTTTGAGTGGAGTTAATGGGGGGAAGATGAGAAAGGAAGGAGATCGACGCATTTCTAACACCGCCCACTAATGCCAACTGTGTGTGACTATGTCTGTGTACATGTGTGTGTGTCTGTGTGTGTGTCTGTGTGTTAGTGTGTGCTCATATGCAAACCCTACCTCCTCCCCAATACCCCAACCTATCAACAGCCAAATGGAGCTCATGTAAATTGTGCTTTCGTGTGTGTGCGCGTGTCTGCGAAGTAATTTTTTAACTAATTTTCTATACAAATTTTTAGCATGTCGCTCGGGGTCGCACACACACACACACACACACACACATATATATATATTTAAATATAAAATAAAAATATGTGTGTGCTTATATCTCGGTATATAAGGGCTCATTCTTTCACTATGTGTCTGAGCTGTGACTTTTGCCAGCACAAGTTGTGGTTTATTGCCATTTCCCATTTCCCATTTCCCATTTTCCATTTTTCATTTGTGGCATTTACACAGCACTTGTTTTTATCTCTACTTTCTGCTTCTTCTATAATATGACGCAAAAGTTGTCAAAACATATTGGAAAACGAATATCTATATGTATAACTGTATTAAAAAGATTATTAAAACTATTTTATATATTATGTATTTAAAAAAAAACAGGAGTTTTAAATATTTCACATAATATTAATGAATGCTATGCATAAATAATTTTGATTAGATGAGGGATGTTAAAATACACCGATGTACTTTGTATTTATAAATTGTTGTAAAAATTGCCAATGAGCGGCAAAATCGAAGCAAAGGTTTTAATGAATTCGAAAACTTTTTTAAATGCCTACAACTTTGTATGGAAGATCGATGAATCTGTTAAACTTTCCCGATTATTCGACAATTTCATATTTTCATTGGTAATGTCTAAAATTGGTAAATCTAAAATTCTAATGATTTATATCACTAGTTTGGATGATACTACAAAAAAGAGTGTTTTATGTCTTCCATAAATTCTACATAATTTATGTGTTCACCACAGAAAGAAAGATACAAAAATATACAGTGAGAGAACGGGAGAGTCTGACTGCAACAATCAAAGTGAAGGTTTTCTTTTTTTTTTATTAATAATACCGAAAAATTTTTGACATCACATGCTTTTTATATTGTAATTATAATGGCTACCTTTTTTCGAAATACACACACACACACATACGCACACGACCGACAAAATTTATATTTGCCTATGAAATGGTTTTTTATTAAAAACAATGGACAGAAAAAAAAAAAATTAAAATAATATTTGAGCATGAAAAAATTGAAAAAATGAATTTGGGGTTGGCAAATTTATTGATGAAGCGAAAAAACGCAGCCAAATGAAATGTTAATTTTATACTCACACATGCATACACTTACACACACACACACACATATGTACACACTTGCACTCACACACACACACATACGTAGACATGGACAATCTAACGGTGGCAGCTGACAGTGCCAACAAGAAACAATGCAAATCAGAATGACTGACCGATCCCCTAGGCCTAGGCCCCATTTTCCATTTTCCAGTTGTTCATCCACCATCTGGAAAAATGCATATCATGCCACTCTGCCACATATTGGCACATTGGCATATCGTCATAACCATAGCATGACTCTCCATCGAACAGAACAAATATACATATTTTATAATTCAACTGTTTTACAAACTTTTTTTTTCTTGGCGTATTTCGTATTATTTCAAAAAGGTCCCACTGTTTGTATATCTGTTGGTGTATGCGTGTGTCCGTCTAAGCCCTCAAATAGCTGACCCCAACGTCTATATAATCGTGTGTGACTTTCAATATTATGATAAAGCGTTTCTCCACACACACATAAAGAACAGCAGCGGCAGGAAAATAAAAAGTAACGGGGACACAGACAATGGCACAGCATGTTAGAAACATATTCCAAAAGCTTTTGTTCGTAAAAGATACAAAAACTTATAAGGTTGTGAGAATGTTTATCGGTCCATATAAAAATCGACCTTTCTGAGATTTTTATGAATGTGGACTTCAATTGGTTTCACGCCCGATTTCCGATTTCCGATTTCCATCGCCAAAAATGCATCACACCACAGGTATAACTTACGTTTTGGTATTTAGTTTTTCATGTTATCTATTATCCTTCTTTAATTATGACTGTTTTAAGATTTTAGGCAACGCAGGCGCTTAAATGAATGCAGCAATTTGTATACAGTATTTGTCAGAAATCTAGCATAACTCTTAAATTTTCGGCAAGTCCAACTTAGCTTTGTCTTCTTCATTTTTAGCTTGAGGAATTTCTTTTTTTTTGGTGTATAATATTATGAAAGCTCGAAATGCATAATGACAGGTGAAAAGGACTTTTGACCGTTGTTTAACTTCTTAACCCTGAACCAAAGTTCAATGTAAAGTGAACACTTGCTACAGATGACACAAAAAAGATATGTATATATGTTCAGGTGGTGATGTTGGAATGTAAACGGAGAGGGGAAAACAGTTGCTGAAGGTTGGAGAAGGGAAGGGAGGGGAGGGTACGATGGGTGTTGACTGCGGCACAAAATGCTATTTTACATAACGTATCGCGCTCGTAAAAAATAATATAACTACATACATGCGCGTTTACTACCCATTACAAGCTCAGCTTGCTTACCCTCTCACCCCCTTCCCATCTCCACCTTCATCCCCTCTCAATTACCACCCACATCCCCATCCCCATGCTCATCCCCATCCGCTTTTCCCATTCAGTCTCTAACCCGTAGTGAAAGTTTGACAAGCTGCTCTGCCGCTGCCTCTGTCGCTGCTTCTTCCTGTTCCTCTTTCCCCTTTCCCACTTCTTCCACCACCCACCTTCATCCTGTTCGCCATCAAAAAATCCGCCCCCGCAGCCGACTAACTGCTTTTCCACGCATACGCGCAATTCTAAAAAATTAATGTCGCTTTCGTAATTTCAGCACACACAAAAAACTGCCGAAGAGGCAGCGCTGCCACAAGTAGCAGCAGCAGTGCACAGTGGGAAAAATTCGACATTTGTCTAACATAATAAATATCTTTGAAAGTAGCAAAGTTATATTCTGTATATGTATATGTATAATGAAATTCATTTAATATTTTGTTGTATTCAATTAATTTTAAGTTAGTTATGAAAAACATTTTATTACACAAATTACTATACATTAAAAATGTGTAACATTTCTAAAAATGTCGTATTCTTCTATATTTGTTATCGTAAGGAAATTTTGACAGTGAGTTTTTTTAATTGATTGCTTGGATATTTAGTGGATTTGGTTTGATAGATTAACTATCCACTGCAATTTATTTCAAATAATTATGTATAAATATGGAAAATATATTTGGTTTTGTATTTAGTGTTAACTGGCTACAAAAAATTTGGTGCTTTTAGAAAGCTAACAGCTATATAAATATTAAAGTTAAAATTTAACAAAAATAGGGTATATTGAATGTACTAACAACAGAACAAAGAGCTCAAATGGAAACTTTGATTTAATAAAAGCGAATTTCAACGATTTGTCCCACTATGCGGACCGACTGAATGTCTTAGTTAGGCAAAAAAGCGTTGCAGCTCGTGAGGGGCAACAAAAATGGGGTAAGCAAAAGTAAAGTTAAGCAGCAGCATCGACAGCAGCAGCAGCAGCAGCAGCAGCAGCAACGCCAGCGCCGGCGTCGGCGTCGGCATCAACGACGACGACACTCACTTAAAAATTCGAATGTTATAGAAAAATGAGCAAAGCACAAAAAAAAATGAAAGCGAAGCAGAGAAAAGCGCCGGAAAAAAACGAACTGAAATTACATAAAATGAAAAGTTCTCGTTACGCGGCGCAGTTGTTACGACTCTTCCTTCGTATACCCTTCATACACCCACACACACACACACACACACACATTCCCTACCTCTGTCGCTGTTTTTGTTGTTACTGCTGATGCTGTTGCTGTGCTTCTAATGCTCATCTCTTTCTAACTCGGCAATGTCGACGGAAGAAACAAACTCTTCGCTTCGCGAATTGCTATTGTAAATGTCTGTGTGTGTGCGTTTGTGTGTGTGTGTGTGTGTGTGTGTGGGTGGTCTTAGGCGTCCCTCGTTGCGAGCAGGGACCGTAGCGATTATAAGTTTTAAAATATACATTATTTTTTAATGTATGTATTTTAGTTTTCAAAACGATGTACAATTTTAATTTAAATAAAACAGAAGGTTACAAAAAACAGTATTTAAAAAGTGAAAAGGGCTTGGAAATATATTTTTTAATTTTTACATTTTTTCATAAACAAATTAAAAAAGTAATGTAATTTCTTTAAACAATACCTTTTTTTAATTTTATTTTATTATAATAAATTTAAAATACAAATATGAAATTACATTTTTATTTCATAACTTTTTTTTAATCATCAAAAGTAAGAGCTATAGATATTATCATTCATGTAGATTTCTTTTCGGGTTAAATTCTTTTTTTGTCATGACTTTTATTTGGTAGCCCTGGTTTTGAGTATGTACATCAGTATTTTTTTCTGAGGCACCGCGACTGATTACTACTTTTATTGCTAGCAAATATCGTACTTTCTCTTCCAGGTGGATATACCCTTTACTCCCTTCTCCTTTATTCCAGCTTCTGGCTTAAAATAGTGCATGTGTGTGGGTGTGTGTGCGTGTGTGCGTGTGTGCTTAGCTTTTTAGTCAGTCTAGAGGGTAAGGGGAGGTGGGGAAGCTGTTGTAACTTGCGCGGAAACAAGGTTTTTATTTCACCATTTCTTTCTATACTTTTCATTTTGCTCCCTTTTCTACCTCCCATTCCGCCCACCGATTGCTTTAGATTTTGCTGCGCGAAATTTTTTCAAGGGTGGTTTATATGCATGTGTGTGTATGTGTGTGCGACAGTGCGTGGCTGTGTCTGTGTACTTGTGAATTGCTTGAAGCAGCGCCAGCTGAGACGGGCAGCGACGCGAGCAGCGACGCAAGCAGAGACGTAGGCAGACACCGTGTGCGTTGTAGTTGTATATTATTTTTTTTTTCCTTTTCAATTTTTTCTTACTTACGTTTGACGCTGCCGTCGCGACGCGTTAAAGTCGCGTTTCTACTAGGTAACAACCCCCACCCCTTCCGCTCTTACACCCTCCCCCCACCACCCAGCGTAAAACCCCCTTAAGAGTCACAGCATTTGCCAGAATCTTCATCTTCGTTTTGCAGGTCTCAATTTTTCGTTTTTTCGTTTTTAACTACGTGTTCGTAGTTAAAAAAAGGAACAAAAATGAAATCTCATACATACTCGTATTATGTTTTATGCTGGCTGCTTGTATGTTTCTCACTCTGTATGTGTGTGTGAGTATGTGTGTGTGGGTGTGTTGAGTGTGTGTAGTTGTTGTGTTGTCTGTTGTAAAAGAAGAGACAGGCGGATAAGCGGAATTGTAGTGGAAAAAAGGTGCTTTTTAGACGCATTGACAACGACAACGACGACGACGACGACGACGACGACGACGACGACGAGAGAAGCAACACATAGCAAGGCAAGCAAACAGCATACACTGTGATAAACTCAAAAGCAATTTAGTTGTTATTTATTCGAAAAGGTAGTATAAAGAGTTTTAGACATAGTAATAAGATGAAGTAGTAGAAATAGTAGTAGAAACAGTATTATTAAAAACGGTTGTCTAAATGAATAGTAGTAGAAGTAAACGTAGATATTGTATGAATTGAATAAATATTTACTAAAGCATATTAAAAAATATTGTTGATTTCGAATTTTAATTTTCTGAAGAAAAAGTAGTTTTTGTTTGTCTTAAAAATATTATTTTTTTTTTAAAAGATATTGAGTATTTTATAGTACAGCGAAGGTTTCTAAAAACTGGCACTTGTATGTATATAAGAAAAGCTAGTGGAAAAGTGAGTTGATAAAATAGTATTCGCATTATTTATCCAGCATTTTTGCTTGGTGTAGTTGTAGAGTACACACAGAGAGAGTTTTCTGCGAATTGAATACAAGTAAGTAGATGTTGTAACTCATACCGGCAACTAAACAGGTCTAAGGACAAGAGGTAAGGGGTAAGGGGTAAGGGGTAAGGGGCAAAGGAATAAAGTACGGGTGCGCTAACTACACCCGATATGAAAGGGACGCAGAAAAGAGAAAAATATAAAATCAACAAAAACAACAAGAACAACAGGAGATTGAGTAAGTTTAGAAAATAAAAAGCGCACACAACCCTGCGACGAGGGTTGCAATATTTCTTTTGCATTGCCTTCTGCGCTGCTGCTGCGCTGCCAATGCCAACGTCAGCGTCAGCGGCAGCGGCAGCGCCGACGTCGACATCGCGACACAGCTAACAGGCTTCGGTATTAGTTGTTGTTGTTGTTGTTGTTGTTAGTGGATGTCGTAGGAAAGGGAAAGGAGGTGAGTTGTGTGTGTGTGTGTGTCTCTGTGTTTGTGTGTGTGTGTTTGTGTGTGCGCTTGGCATCCTTTTATATTTACAAATTCTCATTTCAATGTCTAAGTTCGCGGCTTTTTAGGGATGGGGGACGAGGAGGAGGAGGAGGAGGAGGAGGAGGGGTGGATATAGGCCACCCCAAGCCCCCAACTCCTAAAACACATAACATACTTATTATTACGTTTAATTTCGATTCTCCCTGTCGGAGTGTGTGGATGTGTGTGTGTGTGTGTGTGCATGTGTGTTTTTTATGTTAAAAAAGCATGAGCCAAGTTAAAAGCAAAAGTGAGCGAATGGTATGGCTTGGCGAATGGGGGATAAGAACTATCCTCTTTACATCGCATTTTTTTTATCTTTTAATTTTTAACAATTACAATTTAATTCAATGTTGTTTTTATTTAATTTTAATTTCACTTATTTACCAATTTTCCAGCTTCAAAATATAATTCTGTTTTCAATCGATTTTAATTGTCCCTTTCCTTATTTGAAATAAACTTAATTTCAAAATATGTTAAATATGTTAATAAAGTGTTTATTACAATATATTAGTCCCTAAAAGGGTGTCTTTTTTTAGTGTTCATAATAGCAAAATAGCACTTGGAGTCTTATGTATGAGTAATACCTAAAGATATATTTTGGGCAAATATCACTTACGTTATTGTTGCTGTTATGCGATGTGTACTTCAAGAAAACAATTATCTAAAAATATTGTAAGAAAGAAAATGATTGTACTAAATTGTAGTTAAGTTTAATTTTTTCTTAGATACAAGTAAATAAATAAACAAATCAAAATGAAGAAGTTGTAAACTGTTTGTTAATTGTGATAATAGCTGGTTTATTTTCGCAAACAAACTGACTACGAAAAACCTCTCAACTGACAATTATCCATCTAAATTCAATAATTTATCAGTGATGTTCTCAAGTCGATATTTTTTTTGGGAACTTATGTACAATCTTGGGGGTGTATATATTTATATATAAATAATTATTATTTTTGATCTTTCTACAAGGGCACACAGCTGTGGATGCTGTGACAGAAAGAAACGACGACAAAATGGAGGAGGTAGAAAAGTAGAAGTAGAAGAAGATGAAAATGCTCACGGTAACGACGAGTCCCATAAAACATACAAATGGCCAAATAAAACATTTTAAATGTAACAACAACAACAAGAATAATAATATTAACATCAACAACAACAACAATAGCAAATAAGAAAATAGTATTGTGCTTAGAAAAAACCGAGGATGACGACGACGACGACGACGACGATAAAGAGGAATGAATTGAATGAGAGGAATAACAATGGAAAAATAAGAAGCAAAAAAATACAGCAGAAAATGGAAGTAAAGAAAGCAGGAGAGCATTAGATACATTTTTTATACGAGTCAGCTCGTTTTTGGCTGTCCATGGGTATTGCTTGATTTGCCCCAACACCCCCTTCCCCTCCCCCAGAGACCGCTCTCCACCCACCTGGCTCACCTGCTAATCAGAGAGGGAGAGCATAAATATAGAGTAGAACAGTAGGTGTAGTAGTAGTAGAAGAATAATATAAAATATCGAAATATGCATAAATATTTTGTGATTATTTTCAAAATACATATGTATGTGTATAAGTGTGTGTTAAAGTATAGTATTTTGTAAAAATCAACTATGCATTTTTATTGAAATAAAAATTCATTCTAAGAAATAAATAAAATTAGAACTATTTGTTACATTAGCTAAACTATTTCTCGCAAAAGAAAAAGGGACAACGTGGCGTATGTGTTATCTCTGCTAACAGAAGAGAAGGGAGAAAGTGGAAGTATAGGCTGTTATAGGCAATTTAGAGCCACTATTCTGATGGTGTGTTACGTGCTCTATACGATTACATAAGCACAACGCTACCTTTTCTCCGACTCGGACTCCGACTCGGACTCGGACTCCGACTCCGGGCTTTCCTCCGGATCCGGCGCATTGCTAAGCGCACAAAAACTTAGAAATAATCACCAACATAAATCTTAAAATGTCTGCCGTTACCGTTACTGTTGCTGCTACTGTTACCGTTACCTAACTACTCGCCGTTCTTTTGTTGTGTTTTCTATGTGTGTGTGTGTTAAGGGAGGATGAGATTGCGGGATGGAGGGGATTAACAACAACAACAACATAGGCAAAGCGACTAGGACTAAGACGCGGTGGAACGAAGTAACTCCTCCTACCTCCCTCCCTCTCTCTCTCTTTCTTTTTATTTTAAGCCCAGCTCCCAAATGAAAAACAGGCTTATAAGTTTGTAACTATGATTGTTTTGAAAAACCTGAAAAATAAATAAATAAATACACAAACAAACTTGTTTAAAACTCTCTGATATCGCGCTTTAAATAACCTTCGGTCTAATTCTTTATTTTGACTTTCTTTTAATAATTATATTAACTTTTCTCTTTTTAATTTGTATCGAATGTCTGCAAAGTGTACGGTTACTGGGCATCGAAGAGTCGAGCAGCTCAACTGTAGTGTGCTCTGTATTTTTCTCACTCTCCTCTCCCAAACTTTCTCCCTCGTCGGGGGCAAATGAAAAATAACTTAGAAGCACGTTTTGTGGCATTTTACGTTTTGCTTCGCGTCGTTTGTGTTGTTGTTGTTGTTGTTGCTGCTACCGTTATTGGTGTTGCACATAGCTGAGACACAGAATGTCTGGACCAAAAAAAAAAAAAATTAAATAAATTTTGTTCTTCCTATTTCTTGTGTACTTTGTTTACATTCGCTTGTGGCACGTGGGCCAAGAACAGCCAGTCTTCTCAATTCTTCACAGAGTCAACGATCGCTTTCGGTTTCTTCTGAGCGGCTGATTCAATAACCAATAAACTAAGCGAGCTTCATCTAAAACATGGCTATAAACAAAGGCCAAAATGTGCAAATATTTAATGTGTGCTGGTTTCTCTTAACTTAAGCTTTTTGTTCGTTTTCGTTTTCGTTTTCGTTTTCTTTTTCTTGTTATTTTTCTTTTTGGGTTTTTTTTTTGCATTTCTTGCTCATCTTTGCACAGACCTTTTTCTAAAGCCTCTACATGCTTTTGGCACTTGCGTAAATCTACGTTGTTTGTCAACAACAACAACAACAACAACAACAACAACAACAACAGCAACAGCAACAACAACGGCAACCAAGACAACAATAACTGCATGAATTGCAATGTGCAATGAACTTTCGAGTCAAGGCCATATTCCAAACCACAATACGGGTATCAAACAAAACTTGGACTTCGATAGGTTGGAAGACTGCAAAACGACTAGAAAGTTTTAGGAGTTGAGTGCTTTTCTCGTTTGGAGTCTTTTTTGTAATTTTTCTATGCTCTTAGTTCTTAATTTTAATCATTATTCTCTTTGTTCATCTAAAATTAAATTTTTAAATTAATGTAATTTTTTTTAAGCAATAAAGTAAGTGTTACATCGTGGTAAATATTCTAAAATTAAAAATTGCTGCGGTTCCTGACGAAAACAAAACATTTTTGAGAAATGCTTAAGGAAAAATATGTTTGAAAAGAAATTAGCCAAAAGTGTTTTTGCTTGAGCAATGACAGTAGGAACAGCACAAAAATGCTAATAGTTTAGTACAATTAATTTTTAATAAATATTTTTAAATAATCATTTAATAATAATTATTCTGCATACAAACAGTAATGATAGAAAAAGAATCATCATTAATTTTTTTTAAATCTAAACATGAATAGACGACCGAAAAAGGTGGATAAAGAATGAGCTGCCTCGTGCCTTATTCTTGTTTTTCATCTTGTGGTAGCGAGATTGGCAGAGATGCGAAATCCTGAAAGGAGGGGAGCATGACGGAGGAGAGGACGACAACGTTGAGGTAGGCGAGAAGGGGAGGCAAGTGGCAAGTGGCAAGTGGCAAGTGGCAAGTGGCAAGAGGAATGTGGCAAGCAGTGTACTTTGTGTTTCAGTTTCAGTTTCGGCAATTTTGTATTTTGACTCCGTTAAAACTTACAGCAACAGCATCTGCGACTATTTTGACAGCGCAGTCAACGCCGCTGTTGACGTCGCTGCCGCTGCTGACGCTGACAGCGCTGCTGCAGTTGCTCCCCGAACGTTTTACATAAATCTTCTTTTCAAAAAAATAAACACTAATGCCAAGGCAAAGCAAAAGCAAAAGGGAAATATATAAAAAAATAAAAGCGAACTAGAAAATTTAGTATCTACACATATACAAAGGTACACATACACATACACACACACACACACACACACACACACACACACACACACACACACAGGCACGCGGCAAGAAAGGAAAATTTTTTATTACAGCGAGAAAACTTAATGGCTGCTGGAGGAAAGCAAAAAACGGTAAGTGGGTTGGGGAAGGGGGGAGGTGGAAAAGGGAAGGGGGAGGGGAAGGGGAATGAATTCGAGAAGCTGAATAGAGAAGCCAACGTCAAATTCGCCGAACAGAGGCTAAGAATAAGAAGAAGAGGGCCAGTACTAGAAACACAACGACAAAGAAGATGTGGCATAGTGTGACCACTGTGTTAAACCTCATATACATTAATTTAAGTTAATTTTCGGACTATTTAGCTTATATATAATAGTATCCTTTGCCAGATCTTTCAAAAATCCTTGACCTTTTTTTTTTAATACTTATTTGTATGCTAATACAAGCAATAATAAATTTAATTTCATTGAATATATAATTTCAGTAAATTCATTTAAAAACATAATACCCTTCATTTTGTGAATAGGGACTAAAAATATAGTGCATTCAATAATTAGTGTTAACTAAAAGAACATTTGAAATGAACTTGATCTAAATTCAAGATAAAATGAAGACGTGGAAAACTAACGAAAACAATCACTGTGCGAGCAAGAGAGATGAAAATGTGAAAGAGAATGGAGACGGAGACGGAGAATGAGAATAAGACAGGGATGTGCCAAAAACTGCGTTATGTAGGCGCGCAAGGGTTGGGGCTCTAGCACCGCGGGTGGAGAGGAGCTGGACTCCCCATGGCGGGAGGGGCTCAAGAAAGTGATGGTTTTTGGGGCCTGCAACAGTAATATTTATGCTTTGATTTCGATTTCCCAAACTATGCCTGAAACTGCGAACGATTTTCCAACATTGAAGTTGGTAGGGTGTGTGGTGAGGGGTGTATGGAGGTATAGGAGGTATAGGAGGGAGCATACGAGGAGCGCTCGTTTAACTATTAACGGTATCGTTTCGCTACAGATTTCTTCTTCGTTTTAGTCCAATTCCTGCTCCTCCCTCGCCTTTTCTTGCTCGACTTCGCTTACGACTTTCTATCCTGGGGACCTCCTGGAACTAAGTTGCTGTCTCAGTCACGGTTCGAATGCCTTTCATTGATTTCAAGGGTGTAACCGAGCATGATGAGGAGGGAGCAGTTGGGGGGGGGGGGTTGGGAAGGCAGGGAGAGGTCAGCTGAGTGACTGTTTAGACTGAGTTGAGTTTCTTTTGGGTAGTGGCTCGAAAATTGTAGTTCGTTAACGCTGACTTTCTTTACTTTTCTTCAACTTGTTTTATTTAGTTATTCATTTTAAACATTATTCATTTAAAACCTTTTTTTTTTTTAATAAAAAGCAAATGTAATATACATTTGCTACGTTTTTAGTTGACGTTAAATAAAACAATGTAATTCGCATTCAAATGAAACCATTTAATTAAATTTAGCTTTGACCTTACCAAATTTGATACATATGATTATAAAACAGCTGAAATCGCAAAATATTATGTTGTTCAAAAATAAATTTTAATTCATAATCTGTTCTATAATAAAATGGTTAAATTATTTTGGTCGATTGCGATATAATTTTGTGTGTAATTTTATTACAAATGTTTAATATTTTCTTAGACTGTTTTTTGCTGACGTTAAATCAAAATATAATTCATGCAATATAACTTCTGCTTCGACTTTTTGGCCACTTAATTCGAATAAGTTGAATTTAGACTTTGACGTTTCCGAATTTATTTTTAAATTTTTTAATTGTATCAATACATTTAGTTTTGTTTGAAGCGTGTTTTGTAGTCGTCTTTATATTTGTTGCCTTTGCTTTCATCGCTTCCGACCTTCCTGTGGTTGTTGTTATTGCTGCTTCTGTTTTAGGTTTTATGTTGTTGTTGTTGTTGCTATTTTTTCAATTTTATTTCTCTATATTTTTACGATGCTGAAAACTACCCTTAATGATGCCGCGGAAGCTGCTCCCGCTGCGACCAAGTCTGTCTGTCTGTGTGTATTGCTGTGTGTGTGTGTGTGTGTGTGTGTGTGTGTGTGTGTGTGTGTGTGTGTGTGTGGGTGTGTGTGTTCAAAAGCGGCAAATGCTGCAAAGTTGTGGCAAGGCGAAACCAAAAGTACCGCTGATCATGCGCCTAAAGTAGTTTTTATTAAGGGCTTACACATACATATATACACGAACACAGCAACACACCAAGACACTAACACACGCAAACATTTATCTGAGATGACCCTCAGTCCGCCTAATATTGTGCTACAGTTATTGTTCTTTCTTGCCCCATCGATGCTCGATGCTCAGGTTCGGCTCACTTTCCATTGCTTCGGGTTTTTTCCATACTTAGATTTAGTTGTTAGCCCAGTACTCAAAATATGAGAGGAATCATAAGTCTGTGACATTGTTTGTCTGTTGGCATAAGCACCTTGATCTCAGACACTATATAAATGTGAGAAACCCAATTTGGTTATACTAGTTTAGTCTGCACGCAGTTTTACTTTGCTTTCGAATTGTGTCAGTAAAATAAACTAATTAACTAGAGTAATCTTAGCTCTAAGCTACAGCCTTGAGAATTAGCAAATTGCTTGTTTATAAGTTACTAAACAGAATAGATATTGGAGATATATATTAATAGTTCAATGCAATTGCTTTGACTGTCGAATGTCACTGGCACTAATAATAAACTCTTTTAAATTTGTTTTCCTTCTCTACTATTTAATATTCTTATTAAAAACTAAAAATGAATAAATTTTTTTTATTCATTGATTATTTCCAGCAAATATTGCCAACCAGCAACCTAAAATATAATAAATACCAAAATTTTAAAATGTTATCAATAATATATTATTTCTATTGATTAGAATACAGGAAAACATGCCATAATTTGTATTATTTTGTTTTGTAATAATAATTTGTGTTTTATTTAAGGAATTCGGGTGCCGGGCATTTAACGGTCGAGCATTTCGACTGCTGCGCTCTTACTTGATGTAATTGAAGTCGGACGCGAGTTGTCCATGAGGTCAGGGGCAAGGGGGGATGGCGAAGGGCATGAAACCTGCCCCTAACGGGTTGCCGCAGCTTCTAATTTTACATTTTATTGTTATACTCGGTTATAGTTGTTGTTGCTGTTTTTGCTTTAAATTTTTATTCTTCGTTTTTAGGGTTCGTAAAAGGGTTGATTAGGAAGATGCACAACAGCTCTTACTCACATACACACACACACACACACATACACACACAAATACACACACAGACACAGACACAGACCAACACACTTTATTGACCTGTGCACGCGCTTCGATTTTTGTTATTTTGCTTTGTGCTCGCTTTCCCCCATTCCCCTTTCCACCAGGAGTTCCGCCCGGAAACTCATTTTATTGCTGCTAATATGAAAATTATGAAATGCGCTGCATTTACCCATAAAACAATAACCACAGTTCACAATTCCAAATTCCATTTACGATGCCATTTCATTAAAAAAGAAGATGTGATAGATCTTGTAATATAATACGGGAGTCTAGACAAGAGATTCCAGTGAAGCTCGAAGAGGCATATTTCGTTGTGGACGTGACATGAACAATAGTTTCGAAATAACCAAATGTTGAATAAAGCTATCTTTTATACTTAAGAACGTACTGTACGAACACAAAGGCAGCTAGCTTCTTTTTTTTTCCACTTTTTTTGATATATTTTAATATTAATGAGTTATCCGGTTCAAAAACTTCTGTAATTAATATTGTGAAAAAAGATATTATTTTTATTATTACCAGAATTATGCCTATAGGCATTCCCATTACTTTTTATTTAGCATTGTAAAAAGTAGTGCTAGTTAATACAATCTTAATTATCATTGAATGTTAAAGGTAGTTAAATTTTGGTAATTTGGTATTTAAAAAAAAGGGTAAGATATCCTGAAAAATGTAGACAAATTTTAAAATATGTTAACAAATAATAAGAAATTTAACAAGGTGTTTTCAGCTATTAAATTTTGAAACTTTTTTAAGATTTTGACTTTTTCTAAATTTATAACATTTTTTAAAGCATTTTATATGTCTCCCAATATTTTTTTTTTTTTATAATAAATCCTAACTTATACAGCATATTTCGCATTTTTAATTCATTTGACATCGTGTTAAGAAAAAACAGTAAAAATTATAATGAGAAAAAAAAATTCAAATATCCTTTAACATTTTTATCTTTTTTGTGGGCTCACGGAATATGCGTTTTTGAATTAAACAAAACAGAAGAGAAGAAAAGAAGAGAGGAAATGCGAAACAGGCAGCCAAAAGTGAGTGAAAAAATAAAGAAAAATTGAAATGTAGCTGAAATAGTAAAGAAAAGAAACAAAATGGAGAAAAAGTTTTTCCTTTCTTTGTTTTCTGCAGCTTTTTTTTATTTTTATTTTTTTTTTTTATTTTAGAATCTGAGGTGAGGCGTATAGTGGGAGGGGTGTTGGTCTAAAGTTCGCGGCAAAGTTAAAATAAATTGCAAGTTGGCATTAGAGACGAACACACATACACACACACACACACAGACACACACACACACACACACACACACACACACACACATATATACAGATGAATGTTAGTCAGCCGCTATATTAATGGCAATTGGGTGGCAAGTGTTGCGGCCCTTGCGGCATGTGTGTGTGTGTGTGTGTGTGTGTGCGGTACATGAATATAAAACTTTATTTTTATTTATTCCCTTTTCTACTCCCAACCGTTTCGTCCTTCGTCCTTTGCCTGTTTCTGTGCCGCGCCGCTCCGCGCACATAAAGCAAAATTTATTAGAAAACATTTCATTCTCGTTCCCGTTCTTATTCTCATTTCGATGCCCTTGCAGAGGGTATTTTAAATTTGTCATGAAATGTGTAACGCATTAATCAACAACCATATATAGGTTAATTAACCGAATTTTGTTGAAATTGGTCTACTATATTTTAAACTTAGTAGTTGTCTTAGAAACTTGTTTAAAAACCGACTCTTAGTATGAGAACTTTTTCGTTATTTAAACCATCTCAACCGAACTCAATGACTATTGAATATTGAGTTTATACATATGTATATGTAGTTATGAATTATATTTTGATTAGATTCAGCTTAAATCGGTCAATTATAACATATAGCTGCCATAGCAAGAGTCGGTCGAAATTTATGGTTTTGTATAAAAATTGTTGTAATTTCTGGAGCTATCTGGAGCTGCCAGGGTATCAAATCTTCGGAGTGCCGCTGATAAAACTTCCTCTGCTGTTCTCCTTCTCTGTCTCGCATGCCGCAGCTGGTTTTGACTGCGACTTCGTCTCCGTCGCCGTCGCCGTCTTCGACTCTAGCTTGCTCTCTCTCTATCTCTCTCTCTCTCTCTCTCTCTCTCTCTCTCATTCTAGCTATCTATGCTCTCTCTTTCCCTTTCCGACACCCTCTCTTGCTTCGGCTACTTCATCTTCTACTTTGCGTTTTGCGTTTTGCATGCTTATTCGCAATTGTTGTTGTAATTGTTTTCATTGTTACGCGCAGCGCTTTGAGAACACTGATGGTGGCAGGATGATGAGGGGGGGGGATTGGGGGGCGGTAGGTTGGGTGGGAATAAAAAACACGCCAAAGTAACAGGAGAGCTAACACAAAAAAATGCCAAAACAAAACACAGAAACAGCAACAGCAACAGCAACTGAAACAGAAAGCGGCACAAAAATATGTGTGGCAACATCTTTAACGTGGCTATATCGGTGGCAGTGGCAGCATAGAATTATTGCCACAACGCACCTCGGCGCATCTCTGCCGCTGCACAGTGGGAAAACGGCTAGATTAGCTAGGAACATATGTATAAATAATTTTCTTTAAATGTAACGAAAATAGCGTCTGGTTTTTTTCTATGTTAAATAAATATTTTTATTATTCATCCCAATTTATTTGTTTATTTCGAAAAATTTAAAAAAAATGTTATGGCTTATTAAAAATCCATTTTACGATTTCACTTATGTGCTTATTGATCTTTTAGGGTTTCTTTCTGAATTGTTCCCAATGCTTGCAACATGTGTTCCCCAGACTCTTAGAAATTCTATCCTATTAGTTTTAAGTTAAAATATTTTATTTTCCCTATTTTATATGTATTGTACAATTAAAATACATTGGCCTAATTTAATTTAAATCTGGTAATGAAAATAACTAATATAATAATAATAAAGTAATAAAAATAATACAATTATTTAAGTTAAATAATTTAGCCTATTTTTTCCACAGTGCTCTGCCATTGCTGCATGGGGCATGTGGCATGTGGCAAGTGGCATGTGGCATGTGGAATGAGCCTGGCCCAATGGCTCTCCATTGTTGTAGGCGTAGGCAGCGATTCCAACGACGACGGCAACTAAACCCCAGATGGCGCACTACACAAAGTTATGATATAATTTGGATTTCTTTTCGCTAAATTGCTTGTACCAACAATAAATATGTATTTATGTTGGCCTCGCCTTTGTGTCTGTATCTGTGTAAGCCCTGGCTCTAACTCTGTCTGTGTGTGTGTGTGTGTGTGTCTGTGTGTCTGTGTGTGTGCGAGCTGTATGTGTGTTTGAAACTGTGTTTAAGTGCCTGTACAGACAGCTTCCCCTTCAACCAGCCCCCTTTCCATCCCTCTGCCCCCACAAAGGGGGGGGGATCAGCATAACAACAGAGAGCAATAGAATATATACTTATATACTTAGAAACACACATGCATCTGATTAAACATGTACCCAAAAGATATTACATTTTCTATATTTATATATAGTCCCCTTGGTACTGACTGATTTACTGATTTACTGATTGAATGAATGATTGAAAGGCTTACTACACAATTGAGGCTTCCTTAAATTAATTCCAATTTTTTACTCCCTAAAAAAATGCAGCTTCAGTGAGAAAAATAGATGAACAACTATTTCAATTCATTTTTTCGATTTTATTTTAATTACTTCAACTTGTTATTCTATATTTTAGAAATATTTTGCTAATTTTTCTATTTAATAAAAATAATATTTAATTTGTTGTCTGTATTACCGTTATTGCATAGTGAAAAATAACAAATGTATTATTTTCAATTATACTTAGCAATTTTATTTTAAAATTGAAACTATTGTCTGCAGAATATTATAATTTTAATTTTGTGAACTATTTAGGCGACTGTCACGTAATAAATTAGTGTGTCAATAAAAATGGAGTACTAAAAAATAGATGTATAAATAATTAAATTTGAGGTCTGTACGTATAGTACAATGATGGAAGAATGAATAGAGGCCGCCAATGTTATTTTTAGTCGCATATGGTTTATAGATGATCGGATTCTAGGAGTGGGTGACTCTCTTCTCTAGCCATCTCTCACGCTCTCTCTTTTCAGTTGTTGCTTTGTCGCGTTTTTAAAATAATACTCAGCCAACTCGCAGAGTAAAAAAATAAACCTACATAAAATATACATGTGTATGTGTGTAAATATGTATATGTGCATATGCGAGCATGTATTTTCGCTCACTTTCACACACGCACGCACACACGCACACACACACTCGCGCGTAGAACAGACGTGTAGGCGTGTTTAAAAAAAACCTTTCGCGTCTACACACAAAACCCAACCACTGAACCACCCCACCACTCATTTGGCAGGCAAAGCAGCGACGTCGCCGCCAAAGGAACGACGCGGAAAAAAAGAATAAATTAAATAAAACGACGCAGCGAGAGAAAGAAGAAGAGAAGAGTATGAAAAGGAGCAAGGAGCAAGGACAACGAAAGAATGGCGACTGATTAACATTTTTAATTGTGTGTGTGTGTGTGTGTGTGTGTGTTCGTGTGTGTGTGCTCAGCTAAAGCGACCTTTGGTCTAAACTCTATAAAGCTTAGATTAATACTTCTCCCCCACTGCATTTCCAAATCAAGCCCCAACTCCAACTTCCTACCCCTTACAATGGGCCTAAGCATTAGTTGGATAAATGAGAAAAACTGAAATATACTATGTTTTTTGCGCTATCCTCCAGGATAGCGGCGCATTTTGATCATGCATTTTATATGTAACCTAAAAGTCTGTTTCTTTATTTATTTTGTGTTTCACATAAAAATTGAGATATTTTTTAATGAAATAAAAAAATCAACAAGTAAGTTTAATTAACAATGAATATATTACATAATCGTTTGGCTTCCAGACTTCAATATTTTTCTAATTAATGGTAACTTTAATTTAAAATCGAAAGAATAGAAAATTTTAAAATAATAATGTGTATTTTTATTATTCATGATAGTTTTTGTTTAACAATTTACATATTTCACTGAAAGTAGACCTCCCCCATTACAACTCCCACCCCGTACCCTGTGTCTCCATTGACTAAACATCTAACCATTTAATGGGCATAGAGGTCGCTGACGTCGCCGTCGCTGCTGTCGCTGCTGTCGCTGCTGCTGGCAGCGCTGCCCTGGCAACGTTTGAGATTAAAAATTAGGCAAAAGGGTAGTTTAAGCTGCCATACTCACACACACACACACTCTCACATTTTTGGGTATATATGTAAATATGTATATAAATTACAAGTACCCGGCGCTTTTGTTGTAATGAAATGAACACACACACACACACACACACACACACACACATGCAGAAAGGAGAAGCAGCAAAACCCGCACAGAAAAACGCATTACAAAATGTGAGTAGTGTATGCTAATGGCAGACGTTGCCTTTGACGTTACCACCAAGCACCCTCTCACCCTCCTCCACCACTCACCACTCACCACTCCCCTCTCCCCTCTCCCCACTCTTCTTCATCTCCCTCTACTTTCATTACAGTCCCCAACTCGCAATGTAAAAATGAGAAAATTTGTTGTGTACTTTTTTGTCTTCGTTTTTTCGTGTTGCGCCGTCAGTTGAGACAGTAGGGCAGAGGGAAGAGTGGAAAGGTGGTGGGGGGCAAAGGAACGCACAAGACACATTATCTAATGTGTGCGTATGTGCGAGTGCGTAAAACCGTAAATGCACTGAAAGAAAAACTTCATAATAAAATTAAATTCGAACGGGTCGAAAGACTATCTTCAGCACGCCAAAGATTTGATATCCTTGTAGAGTCCTGCGAAATTTATTTTCAGAAAGTTGATGTTCTTTCTTTTATTTATTTCATTATTGTGTCGTGATGTTTTCAGTTTAATGCATTTCTACAACTTATATAAATTACACCACTCTGTATAGTTTGCTCAAAGCATTTTTTTTTCTGTTGCGTTCTTTGATGTGTTATGGAATTCCTCGATCAAAAGCTCGATTTTCAACCGGGTCATATGGACATCGCTATATCGACAGAATTTGAAAATCCTCTGACTTTTTTGCACTGTGTGTGTGAGTGTGTGTGTGTGTGTGTGCGGAAGCTCCCTTTTTTAGCTCGAGACCTTCGCACCACAGCCCCACAATACTCTCCCTACCTCTCTTTCTCCCTCTCTCTCTCTCTCTCTCTCTCTCTTCTCTCTCTCTCTCTTTGACTCTCTGTCTCTTTCTCTGTACAGCTGACGCGTCTACCACACGTCGTTTGCAATTTTTCATTTTAATTTTCATTAGCGTTTTACTTGTTTTTTTTTTGTTTTTTTTTTTGAGTCAGTTTGTTGTGTGTCTTTTCTTTTTCTCTTACACACACGCGCACGCATTTATGCATATGTATATGTGCAGATATATATTATATGAAGAGGAAACCAAAAAATGCGTAACCCTCCTACCCCAACCGCTGTCCTTGCCCCTACTCCTACTCCTTCCCCTACCCCTACCCGTTGCCATAGCCGGAATCCAAAACCGAAACAGAAACAGAAACCGTAGCCCAAGTTCGAGCTTTGAGTTTGAGGTTTGAGGCTCGAGTTGAGTTTTCCTTTGGCACTTTGTCCAGGGATCGTAACGATGATTACTTTTAAGTCCCAATTTTTTGTTGAAAATTAAATGTTATAATATATTTATAGATTAAGTTCTCATATAAATTATAAAATAAAAAATAATCTGTTGGATAAAATCATTAAATTAAAATTATGTAAGCAAAAACGATTGAAACCTGTTTTCAAAAATGTCTTTATTATTTTATTTTAGATCATATAGATTATTTTATTGGAGCTTGCTCTTATTTAGCATCCCTGGCTTGGAGTTTCTCCTGTAGCGCTTTTCCTAAAATGCCGCACATGTACATACTACATACATTGGAATGATGTAATAAGTAAGAATGCTTTGCCGCTTAAGTAGTGCTAGCTCCTACCTCTTACCCCTCTTATCATCACCACAGTCAGTTAAGGGTGGGGGTGGGGGTGGGGGAGTCAAATCAAGGCAACGAAACTTTGCGCGAGCGTAATTTTTCAATTTGGCAACGGAAATTGCCTAGGGAGGTGACTCACACACACACACACACCCACACACACGCACACATGTGTGTGTAAGTACGACTGATTATATGTGTGTGTGTGTGTGTGTGTGAGTGTGTGTGTTCTTTGGGGAGCCACCCTCTTTAGATTTTTCTGTACACCGCAGCTGATGCTTTTTCTAATAATTAATTTAAAACTTTTTCTTTGCAAATTGAGGAACACGTAACCCCTATCCTCACCCCCTCATCACCCATCATTACCCCTCACCCCTCATCAGGTAAAGACTATGCTCTAGACGCCGCTTATGTGAAAAATTCTTGAACGAAAATAATTAAAAAGCCGCTACTAATTGACATGAATTAGAGGCAAAGAAAGCTTATATCATTGTCTATCTCTCTTTTTCTCTCTCTCCTATTTTCTCTTTCTCTCTATCTGTTTCCCTATTTTTTTCTGCATTTTCCTCTCTCAGTATTCTCTTTGCTTTTCTTTTCTTTTCTTATCTTTTATTTATATTTTGTGTTCCATATTCTACTTTTTGATCGTTGTTTCCCTCTTCCATCTCTCTCTCTCTCTATCTAGCTCAAAGTTCAACAAGCAATTAATTAACTTCCCGAACCTCCTTAACCCGTTATAACACCAAATGGAGATCAAAAACCAATGAAAATTCAAGTGAAATACGCTTTCTAATAAGGGGAGGGGCAGTGGTTACATAGTAAATCTTTAAGCCCCTTTCCAGAGAAACGTTTTGAAATGTCCAAAAAGGGTAAAAATCAAAACGCAATAGTCACAGGACTCAGATTCAGATTCACTTAACCCAGCCCCTTGACCTTTGCCCTGACACCCCCCGACCAAAATGCCCATAACAGTGCGTGTCTCCCTCATTCAACCCCTACCCCTACCCTTTGACCTGCCCCCTTTCCATTCGCATTGCCATTTTCTGTCCCAAAAGCGATCGCTTTAAAATGACACAAAATAGGCGGCAATTTCCAAGGCATTATCTAACCCAAAAATACAATTATTTCGATGGGGTGCAGTTTTCAATTTGACCACTAAACCGCCCCTAAGTGTGCATGTGTGTGTGTGCATCGATTAAAAGAACATGTCCCATATGCAAATGAACCAATCGACCAACTGTTGGGTTACCAGTCGGGCGTGTGAATAACCTTAACCCCTAACCCCGAAACCCTTCAAGGTTCACCCTTAACCCCTCTCACACACACATTCACTTTTAACCCAATCTAAATCTTTGGCAAAACAAGTTGAAGGCCCAGACGCGGAATGGCCCAGAACCGACAACCGGCCAATCCGACAAACCCGTTAACCCGTCAACCTCCTTCCAACCTCAAGCTCAAGCTCAACGCCAACCCCAACCCCAACCCCAATCGTGCAACCCTTCACCCTTCAACACCACAACAAATAAAGTCGGAAAAACCTGTCTGACATGACATCTAGTAAGTGATACCGTTCATAAGTTTTACTCGATTGTCCCCTCGTCCCATTTTAGGGCAGGAAAGGGTCAAGGGGTTGCACAATGTGTGTGTGGTAATGCTTACACACACACGCACGCACATATACACGCAGACAAGAACAAAGACTACGACACACATATGATAAAGTGCGGGTCCGGGTCCGAAGTTGGTACTGATTTCCATTTATTTTGACTTACATTTCTTGATTTGTCCATGTTGCCCAGTAACCAAACAGTGGAAAGGGTTATACATTAGTGACCACGTCTGTCTGTCCGATTAGATGCCCAGATCTCCGAAACTTTAAGAGTCTTTAAGAGAGAGTTTGAATTTATTTATGATAATTGATTTAAATGGAATGCAAAGATACGAGTACTGGGCATCTAATAGCCAACAATTTTCGGACTTTTTTCCATTTATTTGCACTTGTATTTCATGACTTGTCCTTGATATTTGTGTGTCAACAATGGGTTGAACGGCTTTTCCTTATTAGCCCACACACACGCCCACTAATACACAGAAACTCAAGTGCAGATTCAGGATAGAAAAATAGGAATAAAACAAATTTCCATATTATCGAACTTAGCTGGCACTAAACACACACACTCAGACAGAAGACAAAGCCTTGTCAAGGGAGGGGAGAGAGAGACTGTCTGAGAAAGGGGAAGGACAACTAGAAATACTGTGAATGAGTGGACGGGGGAGGGGAAGGGATAAGGAAGGAGATATAGAGATTTAGACTTAAGAAGCAGATGCACAAGATGAAGACGTAGAGAGAGGGAGAGAGAGAGAGACGTCAGTCCTGTCTGTGTGTTAATTTGTGAGTGTGTGTGTGTGTGTGTGTGTGTGTGTGTGTGTGTGTGTGTCTGTCTGTCAACTTGTTGCTTGACACGGCCCCAGGCACAACAATAGCAACAGCAGACGCCGACTGTGTATTTCCCTTCCTCCACCTCTCTGCCTTACTTCCTCACTTTTCATACCCGTTACTATAACTAATTTTAAGGGTATATTTTATTCGTGAAAATGGATGTGAAAAATCAAAATGTTTGAAATAAAATCTTGATGTTATGTAGTCTTGCAATTTTTAATTATTTATTTATATATTAAGTGAATTACTTATATGTATATATTAAAAACAATTACAAGGATATGTATACAGTATTTGTTGAAATAAATAGAAATATCCAAAAATTTAACTTTGAATAATTCAACTAACAATACTAATTTTAAAATTGCAAAATAATATTCTGGGAGTAATCAAATTAATTCTTTTTATTATTAGCTAGCAGATACAATTAGCTTAAACATTTTTTTTAATAGCTACCTTCCGCCTACGCAAGTTGTAAGAAATGTATCACACCCACAGTTTTGAAGAGATCAACTTCTTTTTTTGATTAACATTATTATCTTATACCAAGTTATATCAAGTTTTCGAGGAATTCAAGCACCTATAAGTATTCCCCAATTTGTATACCGTTGGAGTTTACAATTCATTGATAAAATTATGATACATATTTAAATTGTGTAACAGGTATCCAATAGTCGGATTTCCGCTTGTTTTCTCCCCTCAATCTCTCCCCCTTTTGGTGTACACTTTAGGCCGGACGTCAAGGATCCACACATACACAAGGACATTGTCTGGACGACAAGTCTTCTCGTGTGTGTCTGTGTGTGGCAGTGTGGCAGTGTGTTAATATATTCATTGCCTTGCCTTGCATGACAGGGACCCCAACTCAGACCCAGACCCAGACCCAGACTCTGACTCAGACTGTGACTGTGACTGTGACTGAAACCCAGACCAGGAAGTAGTAGTCAGCAGGCCATAAAAACTTAAGAACACACACACACACACAATGACAGGAAGATAGTCGCCACAAGGCTACCAGAAGGACATGAGAGGTAAAAGCTTTGAGGCGTCGCACAGTGGACGAAAAGTCTATATTCTTCTCGAATCTCGAATAAGTTTTTTCCTAATTTATTCGATTTTAAATACTTAAATCACCTAATCGATAATTTTTTTTATTTTAAATTCCGGTATTTATACAGCAGTGAGCTTTCATTGAAAAATAACAAAATACAAAAACAAATTTAATTTCACATAATTCATTTTTTTTTTTTAATACGTGAAGGTAAAAAGTGCGTATTTAAAGTTTAAATTAGTTATTTTTTGCATGTTTATTTTGTGGTATTTTCAAAATATAGCTGTACAAAATTATAACAACGTCAAGTCTTTATAATTAATATGTTAGCTTCAATGTTTGTTCCAAATCATCAACTTTTTTTGTATCGTCACATTTATACATCTTACTAACCAATTAAATGAGATTTCATAAAGATTTTGTTCCCTAAGATAGAAAAGTATTCACCTAGACTTTGAAGAAAAACAACAAAAACAATTAAAAAAAAAAAAAACCAGCAAATTGATGAGTTCGATAGAATATTTTGTTAGTTAATTGAGAAAAAATAGAGATAAGAAAAACAGTAAAATATACTTTTTCTCCACCGTGCGTCGCCTTGAATCCACATATGCTCTTGGCTGGTTGACACACACACATCGTTACACATAAACACACAAACATATATGTTACAGATATACACACACACATATATACACGCACATATGTTGCGGCTCAGGACCTCTGAGGACTCAGGACTTTCGTTTGGCTAGCTGCCTTGTCTGTGCGAGAGTTTCTCCACACAAAAGGGGAGGGATAGGAGGAAGGAGGAAGGAGGAAGGAGGAAGCAGAAAAACAAGTAGAGTGTAGGGGATGGGGGAGGAGGATGAGTTGCTTGAATTTGTTTTTGTTATTCTCGTTTTTTGGGGAGAATGCGAGTGAAAGTGAGACACGCGCCGAGGACTTTGCTTGGCCAATTGGCGCGCGTGTGTGCGGGTGAGAATGACCTTGGCCTTACTTTTGGCTCGCCTTGTCACTTATGAGTGTGTGTGTGTGTGTGTGTGTGTGTGTGTGTGTGATTGGAGTGTGTGTTGTCTGCGCTTTGCTTGTAATTTTATGCGGATTATCATTGCAAACAGACACATAAACAGCAATAGACAAAGTCAAAGCACACACAGACACACACTGACACAGTGACACACAGACAGAGAGACAGAGACAGAGACAGAAACAGAAACAGAGGGAAAAAGAGACACCCATATGCAATGAGCACGCGTAAGATTTGTCAGACAGGTAGACGCTCCCTTTCCGACTTTTCGACTTTCCTTGCCAACAAAATCCAATCGTCAAGGTCAAGTCCTGCTGTCGACGGGACAGAAGAGGCCCAAAGACCAGAAGACAGGGTAGCAAGAAACAGGGACAATGGACACAGACAAACAGAGAGAGACAGAGAAACAGCGACAGAAACCGGAAGTCCACAGTCCAGAGCACTGGAATTTTCTGAAAGGTGGGAGGAGAAAATAAAGAGAATAACAACGCGGCATTATAATTTGTAGTCATTACTTTTATGCTCTTTAAATGATAAATTTTCCTAAATACAGATTATTTTCATATTAAATTAATAATCATTTAAAATATCTTTTATTTTTTTTCAAAGAAAAAATTGTGAATATTCAAAGTCCAAAAATGTCTTTCAATTGAAAATTACGCGAATTTTACCCAAATATTTATGATTTCAGCTTTCGACACTTTTTCCACTGTTTAATATTTGGCTCAATTTCACAAATCTTCCAAAAAATACATATAATAATAATTTTTTCGATGTCAGAAAAGTCGAAGATATTGAATCTTAATACTAATGAACCAGATGTTTTAATTTTATTTTAATTTTATAGGATTTACTTGCTTATTTTGTAAATCACTATTTGATTTCCTGAAATATTTCTGTTTTACTTGCTTCTTGTACTTTTTACAAAACTATTCGGAATTCCCATGGGCAAATCAAAACAAAAAATTTGTTGTTTATTAATAATCATGCGATTTTTAACTAAATATTTTTGGGATTAATAAACTAGATGATATCTTAATATTTGAATTTCCACGTTTCTGCTTCCTTTAAATGCTCTGAGGAGTGAACAATGAATCCATCCCTATCCCCACCCCATTTCCCATTCCCTCCATTGTGTGAGGGGCATGTGGCACAGTTTCACGGTAAGTATTGTCCAAAACCGAAGGTCACGGCTGACGTCTGCAGATTGTTGTTGCCAGCCAACACGACTTTCTCTACTTCCATCTTCATCTCTGCTCTTCGCTTCTTTTTCTTCTTCTTCTTCTTTGTCTTTGTCTTCATCTGGTTGGGCGACAGGCGCAGCGAGGCGAAACGAGACGTGGCAAATCCACAAGACAAGCCACCCAACCATACACCCAACCCCCCAGCCGTCCCCCAACCGCCCAAGTAACCATCCAAGCTACCTGTTGCACACCTTTAAGCAGACCAATAAAAGAGACTTAAAGCAACACATACACACACACACACACACACACACACACATATATTCTGGAATCTGGTCAGACTGCCATTGTGTTTATTACGTATACGTCGTGTTGGCCCTGGCTTTAAATGGTTTTCCAACATTTAGACGAGAAATGTTTTCCTAATGGAACTTCGACAAATTAAACTCAAAATAACCGAAATTTAGAGAATAAAATTCGGAAAAAATAATGTAATTTTTCCATAAAGTAGAAAACACTTTAAGTTTCTAAAAAATGCCTCAAAAAATCGTTAATCTCTTAAATTTGCCTATTGCAATTACTATCGAATTATTCACAATAATTTGTTCATATTAGTAAAGTAAATTTGTGTGGAAACATCGATGCTTTCATAATAAAAAATCGTTGTTGGCTTTTTACATCGGGTCGAAACTTTGATGCATCGACTGTTCTAAAACACTGTTCTGAACATTTTATTAAAAACATACATATATTTTAGCTTATTTTTTTAAATGTTTTTTAAATCACTACAACGTAGCAACGTTACAAGTCAAAATATTTTTCTTAATTTTGGCATGATATTTAAAAAAAAAATAACACGTCTCAGAATCAAATTTAAACTGTTATTTTATGCTAATTTGAATGATTTTCTGGTTTTTAATCCCTATATATGTTTTTAAAATTTGTTTTTCCTCCAATATTTGATATCGATTCTCATTAAATGTTGAAAATATTACAGAATGCTGCAAGAAGTGTAAACGAGTTCTGAAGCTCGAATTCGCGTTCGGATTCTGATTGCACACTATTGTGAGAATTAATTGTCCGTGTGGCTTCGATTTTATTGGAAAAGTTTACCGTGGAAAATGGAACTCGATTGATAAATATTGCTGTAGATTGTCGGTGTGTGTGTGTGAGTGTGTGTAAGTGTGTGTGTGTGTATTTCTGTGGGTGGGATTAGTGCGATGAGGTATAACGTATAACATATAACATATAACATATAACATGCTACGTGTTTTGTGTCTGTACAGCATTTTGCCATTTTCCATTTTCATTTCGCATTTGCATTTTGCATTTTCCATTTGAATTTATTTATAGCACTTACTAAACTTTCTACGAAATTACATGCTAGAATTCGGCGCAATGTGAAAAGAAGAAAAAATAATGACAGGCGAGAAAAACGGGCGGAAAACAGGTGGTGGGGGGCTTGGGGGAAACAATGGCAAAAAAGTATCAAAACTGACTTTTACAATTTACAATTTACAGTTTACAGTTTACAGTTCACAGTTTACACACAAGGCAAAAAACTAAAAAAAAAAAACTACAAAAAAATACTACTCTGTACAGTGCAGGCTAGAAGTATTCCTACAAATGCATAAATGGGCTAAAAAAATACATAATTATTTTAATACGAAAGTATAACAAAAAAGAAACGTGGTGGCAGATACAAAATTGCATTAACAATGCAGTGATCCCCTTCCCCTCCCCTGCACTCAGCCCCTTATCAGCAAAGTGCCGCTAATACTGAAACACACACATTCACACAAACAAACACACACACATGTTCACATACTCGTGGCAAGAACATGAAAAAAATACCGCGCCAAATTATATTATAATTATATTTAAAATGCCACCGACTGACTATCTCCCCCTCTCTCTCATACTCTGTCACCCCTCTCGCTTGCTCCAGTTTAGTGGTGTCGCTGCCAGGACTGTAGAAAACTATGACTATGTCTACAGCAGGCAAAAAACAATTATTTTTATGAAAGACAAAATAAAAATGGAGAAATGTTGTAAATTTCGGTTGGAAAAAAGCTAAATGAGATTTCACAGTCCAACGGACAGACAGAGAGACGGACGGTTAGTGTGAGCTTGCCGACTTTTCAACCTCTTTACCTCCCATCCCTTCCACTTCCTTCCATTTCCCTCCCCTATTAAGTCGAATGCATTGCTTTGAAGCGGTTACTTTTGGACAAAGGATGAGTTTTCTAACTTTGTATACAGACAAACAGACAACAGCAAATAACAACGTTAATACGAGTACTACAAAAACAAACGGCAATTGCAATAAGCGCATAAATTTTCAGTTGTCCTCATGTATAGAGAAAATTACGTATACGCGATGTAACACAACCTCTGCAGTGCAGCGTTGAAAAGGCTCGAACGTTTAGTTTGAGGAATACACGGCATTGCCAAACAGACATTATTTGTAATACCCTGTAGTCTAGAAGGTTGTTAAAAGTGTAAATTTAAAAAAAAAACAAAACCAAAAAAAAAAAAAATTGTTAATGAAACATTGAAGCTGTGAGTCAGAAGAAACCAAAGCTAAATAATACCAATAATGATGCACTAATTGCTTTAATTTATCCTCAAAAATGTACATAAAATTTGCATTCAGTTTTGACTCTTTTTATGTACAAAATAAGTAATTAAAAGTATTTATTATTTTTAAATCCACGATTTTCCTGAATTTTTGAATCCTTGTGCTTCTAATTTTGCTTTGCTTTCTTAATATCACCCAACTATTTGAGACTTAAAACAAAGTGGGACTTACAATATTAACAATTATTTAATACTTTAAGACATAGAACTAAGTGGGATTTAGTAATTTTTCAATTTATTAAAAATATTCAAGCAAATTGGAATGCAACATTAAATTTAAATTTTTAAAAATCGCAAACTGTTTGAGAAAAGCAACTATATGATTTGGAAATCATTTGAATGTTTGTTGCAGATGTGCATCGTGGCCATATAAAGGGATACATTGGCTTTGTTTATTTACTTAAGAACTTATCAATTAATGAAAATATATTGTAATGTTAGCCGCGCTTCATAAGTGACCTCTATGTTTCTTTGTTTCTTTGTTTCTTTGCTTTTTTCTATTTTCTGTGTTTTTGGCGCAGCGTTATCGCTAAACCTTGACCGCGGTAATTAAATGTTGTTGATTCTTGATTTAGTTGTGTGTTGACACTGAGTGTTGTCAGTACGTCGACATATGCTGCGTATACTTGATGCAACACTGAACAATAAAAAGCAAACAAACATAAGCAAACAATGAACGAAAAAATGAATGAGACGAGTGGAAATAAGAAATGCAAAGCAAGAGATTTTCTTTTCTATGCCAGATTCACTTCTCTATCCCCCCCTCTCAGTCGACCCCTTGACTCTCTTAGCTCATCACGCACAACTGTACAAGAAATCTCTCTCTCACACTCTCTCTCTCTCTCGCTCTCGCTCTCGTTCTGATATCGATTTGAATACATAATAATTCAGCGAAACTTTGTATTACAATTTATTTAGTGCACAGTTTTCTCTCCACATCGACAGCGACGTCGGCAGCGCAGTTTACTGTAGCCAACGCTAAGTGCAGAAGCCGTTATTCGTTGTCTGTCTTCCCTCCTTCTCCACCCCTCACTCGCACCCTCGCGCCCCTCTCATCCATCTGTGCACACCCTAAACTCATTCGATTTGTGCCCCCTTCGCTATTTTTGCTGGTAGTTGCCAATCTTTCTATACATGCTCAAGCAATACTTTTACACCCACACACCCGCTCACCCGCACACTCCCTCACCCACTTTCCCTTACGCCCTACCCCTGGGCCATGCAGAAACTGGCTCACATTTTCTTTACCTTTCCCCTTTTCCCATCACATTCAGATTTTTGTGGGTGGACTGTAAATTTTGTGTCTAAACGCAAAGACAAAAAATGAAAAAGAAATACAAGACGGGGGGAGGTGATGGTTGGGGCAGGGGGTCAGGCATCCAACCGTTCAATCAACACCCCATTTGACTAACAACAGCAACAACAGCAACAACAGCAACAACAGCAACAAGAGAAGCTGGCATTCAAAAGACGACGCTGACGTCGCACAGTGGTCTTTACGCATATTTTAGTTCGGATTAATTCATTTCTTTTTCGGCAGGATGCGTTGAAAATCAACATTTAGTATGAGGAATGCCATAACTCTTCAAAGAACGCTACGAAAAGATTTCTCTGAACCAACTGTGAGCCAACAGAATTGTGTAATTTTTATCAGAGTTTCGATATATTTATCGATTCAAAGACATCGCCCTGCAATCACAAAATACATTTGGCTTAATCGAAAAATAAGAAAATTAGAGAAGTTCAACTAGCATTCAATTTGTGGAGATATCTCAAACAAAATAGCAGGACTCTGCAAGGATATCAAATCTTGCCGTCTCATTTTTCCTAAATTTGTCTGTTGTAGAAATTTACTCCAACGATGAAAAAACAAATGAGTCTTAAAATAATTAATATGAGTCTATCGAATCAAGAAACTCAGTCTACTCATTTTTTGATATTTGTATGAAGAATCAGTAAATCGATTGAATCGACAATTCAATGTTGTCATTGGCAATGCTAAAAGTGCAATTTTACGCTCCATGTTCAGTTCACTACTAAATAGACGAAAATGACCACTGTGCGCAGTCGACCTTCAAACTTTGGCAGCAGCAGTGTCTTACTGCTTACCGTTTACACACACACATACATAAATTGCTCTCTACATATACATAATACATAATATACACACACACACACACACACAACAAACACTATTCTAACTTTTCGCGTAGCTATAAAAATATTTTTTAACATCTCTCGTGCCGCGAACATTTTCTTTGGGTTTCCTTTTCTTTGGCTCTCCTTTTGCTTTTCTCCCGCCCCTTCATCTCGCTTTATCTCCCTCTCCCTCTCCCTCTCCCACTCTCTCTTTCTCTTTGTGCTCCTATTTTGTACCTCATTCCTAACTCTCAGTTGTGCCCATTGACGGTATATTTTAGGTATAGGAGAAACTGTTAGAGCGCTGAAAAGTTTGCTGCCTGAAGTGTGTAAGAGAGCGAGAGAGAGGGATGATGAGCGAGAGAGTGGGGGAGTGGGGAAGAGGGGTCTCTTGCTGTTTTCTGTTTCGCTGGGTTTGACGTAGAGTTGCGAGTTGCTTCATAGCAACAACAACATCAAGACAGTCGCATCTTATTACGATATTCTCTCCCCCTCCCGCCCTCCTCTCTCTCTCTCTCTCTCTCTCTATCTCTCTATCTCTCTATCTCTCTTTCTCCCTTAATCCCATTTAAACTCGGAAAAAAAAGAATAATAATAATAATAATAATAATAATAATGGGGAGGGTCTTATGTATTGCCAAAAAAATACAAGTACAAAAGTTACAGTCAAGCTTTTCGACTGTTAAATGCCTAGTAAATTAACGATAAATGAATAAAATTGTAAAAACAATATCAAATAAACACAAGAAACATATTTGGAAATAGTACGCAACTATTTTTATACATACATATATATTTTTTTCCAAGTGGCGCCAGAGAGACGCAAAAGCCCTTGAACAATAATAAATTGTAATCACGGCTTGTTTGATGGAAGCTCGGGATGACGACGACTTTTTTATTTATTTTACACAAATTCTTAAAAAAAAAAAAATAAAATAGTTTAATGAATAACTCAAATCTTAAACAATAGACAATGCAAGAAAAATCAGCCTGTATAACACTTTTAGATACAGGGCTAAATATGCTGCAGAAGCGGCAATGTATTTGAAACTAAACTGCAAAATAGAAGTAAGAAGAAGACGTCTCTTCACTCTCCCCCCCACACTTTACCCACTCTCCAGCTTTCTCTCTGGCTCTCCACTGACTGGGACTGCACATTAAGTTAACGGGAAACTCTCTTCACCCCGGTCAACATAAAGAAAGTTGTAACTATGAAAATTTTATAAATTCCGCAGATTTTCTGGCGCTAAGAAAGCTTCGGGCAATGAAAATGGCAGTGGCAGTGGAAGTGGAAATGGATGTGGAAAATGCCTGATGAGACGCCCCTTGGCAGCATTTGCAAAATATGCTGAGTGGGTGGAATATGTATATATGTATGTATGTATGTGTATGTATGTATGTCTATGTGTTAGTTGTTGGTAAAGTTTTGCCTATCGTAGTGTAATGTATAAGTGTAAAAGGAAGAATGAGAACAACACAATGAGGCACAAGAGGCGACTTTGCTTTGATGGCCAAGTATTTTGTTTAGCGGCTGCGATTGTAGCCAAAATTACGAGTATTACAGTTGGGATTAGCATGAAGAACTAACTGAATAGATTGGAATCTTAGATGGATAATTGAGGAAGCTATCTATCGAAGTATAAATAACATAGTTAGTGTGCGGAAATGAGTCACGATCACAAAGCAGACAAATTGCTAAGCCAAAACCAAATAAAACATGGCTATAATGCCATCGATTGTGGAATGGGATGCAACTCAAAACATCTAATATTCATAAAAAATAAAAAAAATTTGTTTAAAATTCATCACCACTAAAAGATAGAAATAGTTCAAAAATCCAATAAAAAAATTGTTCAATTTGCATTTTCCCAGCCACAAATTTGGTACCACTATTTATTAAGTTGGGATTTTCAACTACACTAAAAATAAAAGTAGTGAAGCTGAAAACAATATTTGTACGATAGATCATTGAGCATATGAAAACGTATTTCTTGAACACGCAGGAAAAAAAGACAGGAAAGCGCAAAGGTATTTTGAATTAATTTAAAAAAAACTTCCTAAAGCGCATTTCCTTTGCCAACGGCGCTCTCCCCCCTTCTCTTGTCGCCTGGTTACTTTGGTTCCTCTGATGGTAGAAGACACACACACATGCACACACACACACACACACACACACATATACGCAGACAGGGGGTTGGGGTGGAAGAGGAGGTTTGAGGAGTTCTTCTGCGTCTGACTGGTAAACTTCATTGCGCTTTTTGATTATTTAGAGTTTATTTGATTAACAAAAAGCGTGAGGGAAAAGCATAAAACATGCAACATGAGCAATGAAAACAAACGACAAATTCAATTAAAGTTAATAAGGATGTCTTTCCTCCTCCTCCTCCTCCTTCACCTTGTCTTTATCGTTGTTTTTCTTGTTATCGTTCCCGTTCTGGTTGTTGTTTTTGTTGTCGATGTCGTGGCCGCTTCCTTGCACAATTGAATTACATATTTAACAAATTAATTGGGCAAATGAAGTTGAGATTTTATTTCCCTTAACTTCACCTCTCCCCTTCGACTGTCATTCCATTAGATCAATATACAAGTAGATGTATCAATAGATTACTCCAAAGTGCTATTCACTAGCGATTTCACGGAGGAGTCAACTACAACTAAAACTTATACAAAAGCACATTTTTCAACTAGAAAATAAAGCACTTCAGAAAATTAATAATTTCTGAACAGGGAAATGTAATCGAATGGGAAATTGTTCAATGTCTAGTTAAAGGGTTTGTTAACTATGAGTACTTGAAAGATATTTCGACGTAAAGTATGAGATCTACAATATAAACAGAATAAAATAATCGATTTTAATTAGAAATTTGAAAATCATAAATTGGAAAAAACGCTATAGTCGAGAACTCGACTGTGCCATATCTGAATGTTATCTATACATGTTAAAGATCTTAAGATACACAAATCGTTGCATACTTATAGGCACTTGCGTTTCTTAAAAACTCAAACCAGCCATAAACACAAAAATACTATTTATCTGCGTATGATGCAATTAAGTAGAATTATAAATAATTATAGAATATAACTTAACAAGTCACATTCTTAAGGGAAATAATTCGACTAGAAATAAGTATATACAAAATATGTATATTTATCTGCAAATTTGGATAACAACAGTCACGGCCAAAGTTCAAACTTCCTAAAACATGAATATGTGCACACAAGAATATAATAAAAAATAACAATGAGATAGTTGTGGGTATTTCAAATGAAGCCAGGTTCAAGGAGGAGTTCTAAAACGGTTTCAAACGGAGTACTAAATTCCTTATCCGAATCTTGTCAAAAGTTTCGAAGGCTTCGGCAACAACTGCTCTGGCTTTTCCTGCCGTATAGTTTAGTTTTTCTTTTGCTTCAAATTTCTGGCAGTAACAACAACAACAACAACAACAACACAAACAACAACAAAAACGACAAAGTGAACACTGCCTGCGAATAGTAATAATAAAATGAAAAGTACAAAAATCGATCGATAATTTTTAATGTAGTCGTATTTCTTTTTAAGCTCGCGCTGTACCTTTTTTCCTTTCTTATTTTATTGTTGTTGTTGTTGTTGTTGTTGTTGCTTTTTTGGCTGAAGTTTGTCCCACGTTTCGCGTCCTCACCCTCAAAACCACCCCCACCCAGCCCCCCTTCCTCTGTAAACTGTAAACCAACCCGCCCCATTTATCGTTTCTATCGTTCTATTCCCGTTTGCTCCCCCTTTGGTGTCCCGCTTCGGTTTTCAGTTTTCATTTTTCGGATTCTTTTTTTTGCTTTTTTAATATTTACCCAATTCATCAAAAAATAAGTAATTATAAACTTTTCAGTTTTTCTTCTGCCTTGCGACTGCGTCTACTCTCTCTCTCTCTCTCTCTCTCGCTGTCTCTCTCTTCTTCTCTCGCTCACTCAACTGCTCTATGTGTATTTCTTTCCCTTTCTAACTTCTCCTGTGTGTTGTCGCTTTTCGTAAAAACGCTTTCTTGCCCTTTTCTGACTGTGCAACTTAAATACACTCACACTACAGACTCACACACACACACACACACACACACACACACACACACACACACACACAGCTTCGACGTCTCGCGGCAAAGTAGAAAAAAAATGGAAACAACCCCGAAAATAAAAAAAAATATATATAAAAAAGAAGAAAGTAAAGTTTTTGTTGTATAAGCGAAAAACTAAGCTTCTATTCAAATTCTACGCCATCGAGTGCTTCGCTTTTATTATTCATTCATTCCATTCTCAGCGCTTTTCTCCTCCATCCCCCATCCCCCATCCCCCATCCCCCACCCGTATACGTACTTTTTGTATTTTTGGCACAAGCAAAATGAAAGCACAAAAAAAAGATGAAAAATGTTAAGAGGAAAGTTTCCGATTACAGCATGGCACAAGGGTTGGGGGAGTGGGACTATATTTGGAGGGTTAGGGTTGGGGTTGGGGTTGGGGTTGGGGTTGGGGTTGGGGTTGGGGTCGGGGCTAGGCCCAACTAAGAATGTAGCGCTCTCTCTGTGTCGGATACAGTGTGAGAGGGAAAGAGAGAGAGAGAGGGGAAAATGAATGGATGCTACCGGGTATTGGTATTGGGTGCTATCGCCTGGTATTATTTGGGTGGCTCGCATTGTAGGCCCAGCACAAAGCCAACCACAACAACGCACGATCCGCTCGACTCTTAGATACCCAGTAAGCGTAACTAAATAAATTCTTTCAGAGCCCCGATAATTCTCAAATTGTCCAAGAAGAAATGCTAAAACGGTATTTGAAGCAAGTATTTTGAGCTTGAATTATTAAATAATTGACACCGAGTTGCATTGATTTCTTTTCCGGAGTCCCTGCCTTTTCTTTCTGTGTACAATTCGTATGACAAGATTTGGTAGTTCTAGCTCTTAAAGTCTTTGAGAATAGGTATTCAATGGGATACATAGGCATGGTCATAAGTCTATAGCCCTCATTTCAGTTTGGTTACTGGGCTAACTAGTCCTGGCACACACACACACACACACACACACGCACACACACACACACACACACACACGCGCGCGTCTTTTGAGCATAAGTTGAATATAAAAATTTGGCGATTATGAATTTGAATAAAAGCGATACGAAGCCAAAAGTAAGTACGCAGTCAACGTTGTTTCTCTCTCATCTTCGTCTTCGTCTTCTTCTTCTGCTTTTCTTTCTCCTTCTCCTTCTCCTTCTCCTTCTCCTTCTCCTTCTCCTTCTCCTTCCCCTTCTGTTCTGTCTCTGCTTAACAACAGTTTGGCTGCTTTTCCCACATCTGGATCCTCATTTTTTTTGGTGGATTAGAAGCTGCTGCTGTTTGCGGCAATACAAGAGAAAGAGAAAGAGAAAGCAGACAGGGGGAGGGGCAGGAAAATGTGAAGAAAATAAGAAGCAAGAGCGTCTTGTGTAGTTGTAGTTATGTGTGTGTGTGTGTGTGTGTGTGTGTGTGTGTGTGTGAATCTCAGCAAATAATCAATTTTGAAATTAAAGTTTTAGTTTCATGCTCGTATTATAAAATGGATATTATAGATTGGTGCAGAAATCGATTAATTTATTTGTCTTATTTGTTTTTTTAAATCTTAACAGAATAATGATTCGTTTTTTTTTTAAATAATTGCAGTTGTTACAACATTTATAGAGCCTAAATATTTGAATATTAAATTGTGTGAAAACAATTACTTGACGTACTGTATAAATGTATTTACATGTGTATGTGTGTATGTGTAGAAGGGAAGGGCGGGGAGGGGGCGGGTGGCTTTAAGCTGCGAACTGGAAATCTAAAGGCGAAAGATTTCTCAACACACACGCCTTAGTGTCAGTGTCAGTGTGTGTGTGAGTGTGTGTGTGAGTGTGTGTGTGTGTGAGTGTGTGTGTGATGTAAGTGAAGCCTACTGCTGCGGTTGGCAAATGTTTAAGCTAAGGATTAATACTTCCTTTTTAGAATTTTATACTTACGAGTACATCTACAAAGCAGGCCCCCGTCTCACCCCCTTTCTCAACCTCTTCAAAATATCATACACCCCCCACCCGCCCTCCTACCAGCAACTTCTGGTGCAAGTTGACTCACATACACACACACACACTTACTCATACTGACATATACAAGACGTACTTCTCCCTATCTTCATATGTACATATATGTTTCAGTGTGTGTGTGTGCGTTCTTTAGTAAGTATTAAAAAACCAGTGCAGTGGGTGGTTGGGTGGCGTTGTGGGTGCTATTGTGGGTGGTATTGTGGGCGCCATGTCGCAAATGCAGAGAGAGAAATCCTTGTAAGCAGTTTTCACTTCTGTCTGATTTTTTTCATCCTCTTCCTACTTCTTACCTTCTTCTTCTTGTGCAGCTTCTGTTGGTTAGCCAAAAAACGACGACAGCGCACAGTGGGTCAATTTATCGAATTCACACACATTTTTAATTATTTCACCAATTTGAAATGATTACAGTTTTTATATTTTGTTAACTTCTTTAATTTGTCTGTTTAGCTAATCATATTCGACAAAAATGACCTTAAATTAATGTAGAATAAATGATTTTAAGCGAACAAAGAAAATAAATAAAATTAAATAAAGATAGTTTTAATATTGAAACTTTTCGTTCAGTTTAAAGGTCTGGGAAATACATTTAAAATAATGATGTCGGTATATTTTGTACCAACAACAAATAGATCTCTGGCTTTTTTAAAAGAAATTGGAATTAGGACCACTGTGCGCAACGTAGACAAGAGAGAAAAGCAAAGAAAGATGAAGACGGAGGCAAGTGGCGAAAAAAGTGGGTTAGGTAGAAGACGGTTGAGCGGTGGGGGGTGGGGAGACAAAGAAAGCGCGCAAAATGATGAATAGAGTTACTCAAATACAAACGCCGGGATAAGTTTTAGGAAGCGTGGGCGTTGCCTCGTGTTGCGGTGGGTTGGGGTGGGTGTGGCGGGGGGGGGGGGGGGGGGGTGTTGTGTAGTTGAAACATGTTTAAAAATTTCTATAACATCTTTGACGGCGCTGAATGGTGGGTAGGGTGAGGCGAAAGGGAAGTGGAAGGGGTCTGTTGTCGACTTAGGAAGGAGACTTAAATGAAAGAGGAGCTCGACTGCTCAACTGTGGAAAGTGTGGGGGGAGCGAATAGAAAGGTATGAGTATAGCAGCAATAACTTCTAGTTCGCTTTTTAATATTGTTCGGATTCAGCTTATACTATATCCATGTGTGTATACACTCAGAGAAAAATCTTATCAGAATCTTTAAATTAATTTTGTTTGATCTTTGAAATTAGTCAATCTTAAGTGTGTGGATTTTCCTAATAAATTTAATATAAATATATTTAGTTCACTTAAATCGATTTCACATAAATTTAATAAAATTCGAACAAATTTAAATTAAAATAAATCAATTTTTTATTTCAAAATTTAAAGTAAATTTATTTATATATTAAGATGTCAACATCAAAATATAATAATATATAATAAAATAATAAGTTCAAAACATTTACGATTGTACTTTACTGCTATTTAACCTATTTTCTCAGTGTGTAGTATCTCGACTGAGAAGGTTGTGTGGTGTTACGGGGGGAGAAGGTGGGTGGGGTGGTTTGTAATGGAACAAATAAAAGGTTGAAGAAGCGCAACGATTTTCATTAAAAATGTACTCATAGTCATTTGACAGTTTGCAGATGAGTGTGTGTATGATTGATAACTTTCCAAGGTATACAAACTATATACTTGTGTTTATCGTACATATGTACATACATACATATAAAACTCACATAACGGAGTACTCACTCAAATACACTCACAGATATGTAAAGTAAACATCAGTTTACTCTATATACGAGTACTCGGTAAATCCAATGAGTGTCTATGTATAAAAGAGTGAGTTCTATTTGTTGTTCAGAGGAATTATAAATAGTGCTGAGTATATTGTTACTAAAATATAAGTGAGTGCGACTCAACGTGACACTCACTAGTAGTCATGAGTATGTATGAATTTGATAAACAACATTTCGCAATTCGCATTTGTTTTTTTCTGATTATTTTCATGTTTTTTGTATATTTATTTTTAACTTATTGTTGATACACTTTGTCGATTTTTCGCAGTTGTTTTTTTTGATTTTGTTTTTTTGTTTCTGTTTTTGTGTCGTGCAACGAACTTTGTGTCTTATCGGCCAAACAAAACTGAAAACGGGAACACGAAGAATTCGTAGAGAAAAGTGGGGGGAGAGGAGTGGTAGGGGGGAAGACGATGACTGAGATGATCAGTGATCGATGATCAGATCAATCCTGTGCTTGGTAAGAGAGACAGAGAGGGAGTGAGATTCCAGCTAAAATCCAGATGAAGAGCCAAATTGCAATTAGTCAGTGGACGAGGTCAAAGCCTTGAATCTCTCTTTGAATATACTCATTCACATTTACGAGCAGCACTCGTATTTGTATTCATAATCGTGGCACACTCAAATATTTAAGCATATATGTAGATACATATGTGTGTGTGTGTGTGTGTGACAATGCCACGCAAATCGCTAAAGGAGAAGCAGGACAGAGAGAGAGAGAGAGAGAGAGAGAGAGAGAGAGAAGTCAATGCACCTCTCTTCTCTCATCTCTCATCTCTCTTCTCTTGTCACAACACTCGCATTCGTAGGGGGCCTTGATGTGAATCATTTTTGGTTATTCGTCTGACTATGCAGCGAGTCATGATCCACTCGATCCACAGTGCACTATGGAAAAGTTACACATACATTTTTCACAATTAACGATTTTGTGATGCCAGCGAGTTAACAAAATAGATCGATTTTCTTTAGCACACCGAATATTTGATACTTGAGCAGAGTTCTCCGAAAATTTGCATGTTAATTCGATTATATTAGGTTATGACACAATGAATTTGTGCTAATTAGGTTGTGTGCATATTTCAGACTTCGTGATCTTAGCGCTTGGGATCCACAGTGACCAGTCAGTCGGTCAGTCAGGAGAGTGAATCTGTCTCACATTGGAACGTCTTTGTATACAAATAAAATTTAAACGCATATTTAGTAATCAATGTTTAAATTGAATCATATATGACCATATGTATTTGGATTTGGAAGTTGCTAATAATGTAGTGGGTCAAATAAGCTGGGAGTTATTAATTAATGCCAGGAATGTATGGCAAATATTACCCGCAGTGCATTTGATTCACGAGATCCACAATCCACAGTGCAGTCAGTCTTCTAAGCACCCTGTACACACACACACACGCACGCACACACACACACACACACACACACATCAATTTTGTTGCAGTCATGCCCGAATTAAATAAAGCTCTCATCCCACTCAGAGTGCCAAATGCTTGCGAACTTTACAAACGAGAGCTGCAGCGCAAAAGAGAGAGAGAGAGGGAGAGAGAGAGCGTGCTTGCAAGAGAGCGTAAGAGCGAAAGCTGCATTCAGATCAGCGTCAGGTCAGGAGCTTTTGTGCGTGTGTGTGCGTGTGTGTGTGTGTATGTGCTGGGACTATCGCTCTGTGTTTTTAAGTTGTTTGCTATCTTTCTACATTGCTTCGTTTCTGTCTCTGTTTCTGTCTCTGTCTCTGTTTCTGTCTCTGTCCCTGCCCCCGCTCCCTATCTTTCAGCGCTCGTTTGCTCGCCTTGGCCATGGCCGCTTGCCACTCGCATTGCGGGTCAATGACTGCCAAAACAAAAAAATACAATAAAAACACACAAAATATATTTTTGTCGGCTTTTTAGCAGCAGCGTCAAAACTGAATAGTCACATACACACACACACGCACACACACACACACACACACACACGCACATGCACATGCATGTGTAAACCTCATACAAGAGTCGTTCTTGTTCTGGATCTTGTTCTCGTTCTCCTTCTCCTTCTCCTTCTCGTTCTCTTTCTCCTGCTCTCGCTCACACATTTATACTCATTTGATGCCTCCTCCCCCCCCCCCCCCTCATTCGGCGCCTTCTTAGCTGTCGACTATGCAGTTGCGCATTTTTTCGTAGGCGTCCAAAGCATCGCCAAAAATATTGCGAACCATTAAACACACAACTGGTCAAGTAATTGTTGTGACAAATGAACAATTTCACATATTTTGCTCACCAAATATTTATTTTTAAGTAGTCAAACCCTTTGACCCCATGACCCCTTGACTAAAGTACATGGCAAACACTAACACAAAAAAATGCGTTATTAACTTTTGCATTTTTAGGATATTTAATGTTATATCTACTTCTTTATAGTTTGTTTTTCAATTTAAATTCTTTTTTATTTTATTTCTAGCTCATTTTAAATGTCACAATTTTGGCGGAGTTTTCTACAATTCAGAGAGAAGGTAAGAGCTAAGAGGCTGAAATTTGTACGCAATAAAACTAACATTAATTCATGGTTCCAAAACACGGCTCTTTGCAATCATCGAATTACAAGACTGTGAAGCTCAAGGCTAAAATGAACATCACAATGGAATTGCATAATATGCAGCTGAGCCAACAAAACCGACAGAGTGATATTTGTTACTCTATAAAGTTGACTAAATTTAGTGAAAATCGGATTGCTATATAATCAGATTTACATCGAATTACTCGTTTTACTGAAAAATACTGAGAGAGAGACTGCCCTTCATTTGTTTATAAGTAGTTTATTATAAAAACATATAATAAAAACAGTTTTGCAAGATTAGAACGGCTTCTCATCGCAGTTGCTGTAATTGTTGTTGTTGTCGTCATTTAATACCCGAAATTCTAGTCTAACCGGATACAAGGTTCGCTGCATTATTTCGCATTATATTTTTCTTTTGTTACCTTTCCCGGTTCGCAATATGTATTCAGTATTTTGTATTTGCTCTTTTTTTAGTTTCGGTTTTCTTAATTAAAATCGGGTAACAGTTGTGCAAATTTATGTAATGGAAAAAAAGCCTCATTTCTGAACCAACACAGTTTGTACATATGTATGTATATAATGTACTTATTACATATGTACATACATATATTTAAGGCATACGTTTATTCTATTCCATCTAGAAGTCAACTTCAATACATGATCACGTCATCATCCAAATTTTGAATTTTGTCTGTTACTTGTATTGAATATTAATATTAAATACAGTTTATTATTGTTGTAAAGGTATGCTTCATTTAAATTTACTATGTATATTCAAAATTAAATGATTATTAAAGTGCAAGCACTTTAGATTAACGAATTCCATATTTGACGCATGTAGTTTAATCAAAGGGAAAAGATATCAAGTTTAGTCCATGATTGTCTCAGTGTACGTGGGTATTTATGGTGGGGTCTTTATCTTCAAGATTCGAGTACGGGGCAATTACTTTAATGGCCGCCTTGACAGACGCTTGCCATATGTTGGACCCGATTTGTACAGGGTACTCCCATCTACGGCCAATCTTTGAGATAGGTACATACATATTCACTACCCTTTCTATCTCTCTCTCTCTCTCTCTCTCTCTCTGTCTCGCTCTTGCAGGGAGTTACCCTGGTCGTTTTTTGAGCCTTTCTAAGCGATCCTTTGCAGTGCTTTTTTAATGGGCTTTCACTGCAACTAGTGATGTAAAACTTCATTGAATCTGCATTAGTCGATGTTTTTCTTGGCGATGTATCGAGTGAAATATATCAAATATCATGGACAATTTCCTTATCAAGAAAAGTCTAGGCCCAATAATTGCTTATAAATATTATCAATAATTAAGAATAATAAAAAAAAAAAAGTTGACAACAAAATACTTGAGAAGATATTTGAAAAGAAAGAAAAGAATACAACAAATTTGTTTGTATATAAAATATTTACATTACTAACTGCTGCGAGTATCTTCTATCTCTTTCTATCACTCTCCCGCTCAGCCTTCTGCTGGCATCATCTTCATCACCATCTTCATCATCTTCATCATCATCATCGCCTTCATCGTATGGCGCATGAGTAATTTGCTATTTGATATTTTTGCATGCATTACATTTGTGTGTGTGTGTGTATGTGTGCGTGTGTGTATTTGTGTGTGCAAGTTTGGGTGTTTTATTTTGGCTTTTTTTTTGTTTTTTGTAAAATTTGTGCGGTTTTTGGGCAAACTGCACGCGTTGTCTCTTGACTCTCTCCCTGCCGTTCTCCGGTTCTCCGGTTCTCCGTCTCTCACTGTCTCTCACTGTCTCTCACTGTCTCTTTCTCTAACAGCTTGCAGATCGTCGTCTCCATACATATGTATGTATGTACATACGCACACATATACATACATATGTGTGTATGTACATAGACAGACTCTTGTTGATCTTCATTCCACGTTCAGTTGTTGTTTTGGTTTTGGTTTTTGGCTTTGGTTTTTGGCTTTGGTTCTGTTGTACTTTTTTCTCGTTTGGGGGGCTTTTGTTTGGATTCAGTTTTTTTCTTTTTTTTTTTAGGTCATTGAACTGACAGTGAAATTTTTGGTTCTTGCCTAAAAACAAAAAATTGCAGTTCATTTAACTGCGGATAATTTTTTGCTCAATTTTCTGTGATGCGTCTCTCAGTTGTTTTATTTTATTTTCTCTTCTGTTCTGTTCTGCTTTGGGTCGAATTCCTTCTTTTTACGTCTTCTATAAATATACAGCCCATACAAAGTAGGAAGCAATATTCAATTTTATACAAAGATGATTGAGAAAATTCCTTGATTTATTCGAAAACATGAAATAGATTTGTAATTATGTTAATCTCAAGAACAAAGTACATGAAATTTGTGCAGTTTTGAGGGGAGACATAAGACATGTTTTTTTTGCATTGTTTTTTTGGTTTCATTAAAATGTATTCCATACATTATCTTTTCAATGAAATTGATTTCTCTAAATTTGTTTATTCTAAAGATTTCTATTAGTGGAATTTCCGTAACGTAGCTAACTATTTTTTGTTATCATTAATTTGGACTCAATAAACTTGATTTTTAGATAACTTCTTTGTACGTGTAACTCCGTATTTTGTAATAATTCGAAGCAAGAGAATAATTACAACAACAACTGCAACATGGAGAAGTTGTGCAATTTTGCAACGCAGTTAAATTAGATTGCAGGCAATTAAGCACACAAAGGCCGCATAATTAAATGTGATCAGGTTTTGGCGGAGTGTGAGGCAGAGAGACACACACACACACACACACACACACACACTTAGATATATTTATACAATTACAAAACACATATAGTATTACAGTTTTTTACCGGTTTTTTTTGTTTTCTCCCAGCTTCACATTTCATTCAATTTGCCATTAATTAATAAGCAGCGATTTAGCACAAATGCAAATTGATATTAAATAGCGCATATTAGCGGTTACCAACTGGTTGCCAATAAGGTAGGAGATGCAACTGTTGCAAGTTAATAACGGCTGCACTTATCATAAAAAGAGACAGTGTTTTTTTTTTCAACATAAATGTTTTCCAAGACTTCTGCTCACCTGCAACCCAAAACAATTCAAATCGGCTCGAGTTTTGACTCCGACGAACACTTTCATTCCGTCACGGGTATTGTGTGAGTAAAAAATAAATATTTTGAAAAAATGCACTTGATTATCAGACAACCCTCAAGCGAGGAGCAGCATTTTCGACCTTTGACCTAAGAAGTGAATTGTTATCCATAAGTAAAAATGTAGATAACAGCTAAATAGTAAGTCCACTGCATTTTTGTATTTTCCATATTTTGTTTCTTAAGCTAGTCCCCACCCCACCATATGAAGAAAGGTCAAGCAGGTAACGGATCCGACAATCTGAATAACAATTCAAATCGGCTCGAGTTTTGACTCCGACGAACACTTTCATTCCGTCACGGGTATTGTGTGAGTAAAAAATAAATATTTTGAAAAAATGCACTTGATTATCAGACAACCCTCAAGCGAGGAGCAGCATTTTCGACCTTTGACCTAAGAAGTGAATTGTTATCCATAAGTTCTTAAAAATGTAGATAACAGCTAAATAGTGAGTCCACTGCATTTTTGTATTTTCCATATTTTGTTTCTTAAGCTAGTCCCCACCCCACCATATGAAGAAAGGTCAAGCAGGTAACGGATCCGACAATCTGAATAACTATGAGAAGGCAATACGATTGTTTCTCAAGTGACCGATAAATAACACTATACATATTGTCACTTTATCAAAGAAAACCGGATGCAAATCAACCTTAAGTATGAGAAATTTCACAACTCAGCAAAGACGGCAACAACAAGATTGCTTTGAACTATGAACTATGCAGAATTGTGTAACTTATATTAGTGCTAGAAATACATGGAACAAAATGTCAACTATCAGAAAATTGACCAACTAAACTTACGGTTACTGGGCATTCAACAATCGGTCAGCTCGAGTGTTTCATTCTCACTCGTTTATTATCCCCATGTAATACAGTGAGAGGGAGGGGGTGAGGATGAGATGGAGTGGAACAGAAAGAGAGGGAAGAGGCTTCATGGTCCAACTTTGTTGACTTTGTCTATGTTTGAATTTTTTGTTGCCAGCTAGAGCTGCAAGTGCAAAAGCAGGTGGAGATGAAAATTAGGATGGGTGAGCTTTTTATGCCTATGCCTCGCGGCACAAAGGGGGCATGGAGAGTGGTAGGGGTAGGGGAAGGGGTTGGGGAGGGAGGCTGTATTTTGGAGGACCACAGCATATGCCGATGGCGTTGCCTTTTTGGAGAATGGGAAGTTTTTGTTTCAGCTTTTTAAACGCCGTTTTAGTAGTTTCCTATGCATCGCCATAAAGTGATGTGGCATGAAGTGTGTGTGGCATGAAGTGTGTGTGGCATGAGTGCAACAACGCCAATCACTGGGTGTAAAAAATTATTAAGTAAATGTTTATCTTATTGTTTTTATAACATTGTAATCTCTGAAGCCAGTTCTCGCATTATTGTTGTGGAACTTGACATTACGAAACCTGAAATTGGTTACTATAACTTTTCCTCCCATAATAATATTGCATTTATTAATATTACACTTGTTTGAAGAAGACACAGGGGAGAGTATTGTGTCAACTTGAACAATTTCGAGAATGTACAAAATTAATAAAGTAGGGATGTAAGATGAGTTTCGAGCCCAAATCAGGATCAGGCAAAAGTTGTGATACTTTGAAGATGGTCTGATTTTGACCTAGCAACATTACAAGCTAAATTCTTTGTTTATTTTGGCATGCTTTGCTTAATAATCTGTATATTGAGGCAAAACACTAATTACATAATATTCCTGGAATTTTGCATTCGGATCGAAACCATGATCTAAATGAAATCGGTTGAGCTTCCGCAAAGTTATGAAACTTAAAATTACTAGGACTGATTATGATCAATCAAATTTACAAGTCAAAATATTTTTCATTTATTTGTATGAAAACGAAATATTTCAGAATCAAGTTTAATATGTGGTTTTAAACTTGATCTGGCACATAGGGTTGATTCAACATTAAACTTGAGTTTCTTGGAAAATAAAATAAATAAATGAAACGACGAGTTCAGATATTTTATGTTATTTATGTTATTGTTGTATTTCAAATATAATTTTTTTTTTAAATCTCGGAACCAACAATACAATCGAATAAAATTAATCCCAAACGGCGTAAAATGTTTGGTGATCTTGAATTCTCTTAAGTTATCATTGAAAAGGGGGTTGTATTCTTATTGCTTTGGGAAGTATCGTTTTTTGAAGAGTATGTATTAGTGATATATGAACTTATATTTAGAAAGAATAAGAGGTTTACCTACCTTTTTTTGGATTCAGGTCGAGCTGAGATTAAATAAAGTTTCAATGATCGAATATTTCTATGAAGTTCTAGCACTTGTCGGGATGAATTTATTTCGAGTTCTTCAGATGGGGCATAGTCCTTGTAGCCAGAGAACAATCGACACTTGAGACACACTGGGACACAGTTGGGGAATTATTTTTAATTTGGTTTTCTTGTTTTTATTATCTGTGAGATTCTTCACATGAAATTGCAACTTTTTTGGTTTTTTGCAGCTCACTTTCAAAAATGCACATCAACAAAAAAAGCGATAGTTTTTTAGCACTTGAATAAAAAAAATCGTTAGTTTCTCAGCACTTGTTAATGCAAAACGAGTAAGAAGATAAAAAAAATAAAACTTTGGGGATTCGAAACGCGTTTTAGGGGCTGCCGTTTTATTCAGTTTAGATTTCGATTCGAAATCTTTTGAAAGGGCAACTCAACAAATTGGAGAAGGAATCGTACAAAATTGTATTTTGACATTCTGATGACTAGCTCACAATTTCGAATACGTTTCGGGACTGTTTCGAGAACTCTCTTCCAAAAAGCTAAGTTGTTGATTGTTCGGTTGCTTGAATATTTGAATATTTGAATATTTGGTTGTTTGGCTGAATGGTTGTTGGTTGTTGGTTGTTGATTCGTTGGTTTGGTCGACGCACGTCCAATCCGATAGCTAACTGATGTTCATCTAAATGGATCTGAACTATTCGCAATATAATGTTGCCCAGAAACTTTTTTGGGATCAGGCGTTGGCGTTGACGTCGTCGTCGTCGTCGCCGTTGACGTCGCAGCTGCAGCGTTTGAAACGCCAGCTTCGCATCGCGTTTTAGTCTCAGTATGCGTGTGTGTGAGTGGATGCCCGTGTATATGTGTGCGTGTGTGTATGTCGATTTGCAGTTGTCAATGCTCCAAAGGCAAAAGTCCGTTCTGAGCCGCTGCAGGGCACTGTGGACCTTTTGGCCATTTTAGCACTGATTATTTGATGACTTTGTCGGAAAGTTCTAGACCTCAATGCCAGAAACTTATTGCACAGTATAAATTATTAAAATTTGTACTTTTTTCATTCCTTATATTTTATTTTTAATATATTATTTGTGGTATTTTCAAAAGTGGCCTTCGTGTTGTTTTCAGCTCTGATTAATAAATAACTTTCGCAGGAAAATTTCAACAACCTTTAGCAATGGTAGAAAAAACATAAGCTTTTATTTTATTTATAAATCAATTTTCTTAATTTTATATGAAATATATTTTTATTTGTTGCAATTAAAAAAAAATATTTGTAATTCTTGATTTGAAATATTAACAGAGAGATACATTTATTTAAAAATAATCTCATTGCATTTTGCATCAAAAGGCCCAAATTGTGTTTATTGTGGCCTTTAACTAGGCACTGCAAAATTGCATCTTTGAGAACAACTTAGTTCGTTTCAAATTGAGCAAACTGACCACTGTCACACACGCACACGCATACACACGCATACACAGACATACACACACATACGCACACTAATACACCTACATATGTATGTGCACTTTTGGCTACCCCTACTTAAAGGCTCTCAATCTTTGTTTCAACCCAACGAAGCTCTCGTCCTCTCTCTGTCTTTCTTTTCGCATTGCACTGCAGGGCACTGTGGACCTTTTGGCCATTTTAGCACTGATTATTTGATGACTTTGTCGGAAAGTTCTAGACCTCAATGCCAGAAACTTATTGCACAGTATAAATTATTAAAATTTGTACTTTTTTCATTCCTTATATTTTATTTTTAATATATTATTTGTGGTATTTTCAAAAGTGGCCTTCGTGTTGTTTTCAGCTCTGATTAATAAATAACTTTCGCAGGAAAATTTCAACAACCTTTAGCAATGGTAGAAAAAACATAAGCTTTTATTTTATTTATAAATCAATTTTCTTAATTTTATATGAAATATATTTTTATTTGTTGCAATTAAAAAAAAATATTTGGTAATTCTTGATTTGAAATATTAACAGAGAGATACATTTATTTAAAAATAATCTCATTGCATTTTGCATCAAAAGGCCCAAATTGTGTTTATTGTGGCCTTTAACTAGGCACTGCAAAATTGCATCTTTGAGAACAACTTAGTTCGTTTCAAATTGAGCAAACTGACCACTGTCACACACGCACACGCATACACACGCATACACAGACATACACACACATACGCACACTAATACACCTACATATGTATGTGCACTTTTGGCTACCCCTACTTAAAGGCTCTCAATCTTTGTTTCAACCCAACGAAGCTCTCGTCCTCTCTCTGTCTTTCTTTTCGCATTGCACTCTCAACTCAACTGCAGCGGCTCCCTTTACCACCAACCCGCTACCCCCCCCCCCCCCCCCTCCCCAACCTCACCATCTTTACTCTTCGCCCCTTGGCAAAATGCAGAGGCCAAAACGCTGCCACCGAAAAATAAAAATCTGCCCAAAACATGTTGCAAAAAGAAATCGTCAAAAAAGAAAAAGGCAAACAGCGAAAACAAGGAAAACAACAAAAAATGAAACGAAATACACACACACACACACACACACACACACACGAAATACAAAAAAAGCGTAATCCAAATGCTAAAAAAAACCAACAACAAAAAAATAAAGCCAAAAAAAAGATGAAAATAATAAGAATGCAATGGGAAGCCCTATATGTGTGCACATTACCTGCGTGGCCCCACTGAATATGCATATGTATTTGTATATATGTATGCATGTGTATGTGTAAATACTTATGTATATGTAGATGTACTTATATATATATGTATATATGTATTTATACATGCTGGCAAATGAGCGGGACGAACTCGTCCTTTTTCGGCCTATGCGAACGCTATCGTTGACAGCGCTGCCAGCGACGCAGTCGGCGTCGGCGTCGGCGTCGTCGTCGGCGTCGTTGTCGATACTATTGCTGTCCACCACTTTTTATATGTTATATTGCAATATACATACTTTATGCATATATGTACATATGTACATCTACATATACTTAAACATAATGCACAAACACCAGTTGCAGTTGCAGTTGCAGTTACAGCTGCAACCCCCAACCCCTAAGCTCCAACAACCAACCCCCACCCACAACCCCCCCCCCCTCCCCCGGTGCAACAAGAAAGCGCGTGCGTGCGTGCGTAGCTTCAATTGCTGCAGGGGAACCCACAACAACATGAACTACATTAATTAAATGCAAAAAAAATTTCGAGGGAAAATAAGAGGAACAAATTTTGTGTAAATTTGTATTTTTTTTCTTTGCTAAAAATTCTTCTTCCTATTTTCCACCCTCTTTGATCGTTTTCAGTGCAGTGTGCAACATCTAACTAACATTCCACTTCGAGATAAAAACAAGTGATAAATATTAAATATAATGTATTCACAAATATTTTAGCATTAGATGAAATAAAAACTTCTGAAAAATACTTCTTTACGAGGTTAAAATCTAGTGACGAAACCATTTTCACTCCTCTACATTTTTGATAACAAGTTTGAACGGTATGGCTTAAAGGCTTTCAAAATACCCTTTTAACAATATATATAACATATCTGTAGCTTTTGTCGTTTTGAAACTGTGGGGGTGTCAGTTTTAGTAGGTTTTGGCGATTTCCCGCTAAACTAGATGACTTTTTTGTTGTAGAAACAAAAGTGTCTAGATTTATGTATAACAGGAAATAAGCGCTCATTCCATTACCTAAGCTATCTCAACGCTTAGATACAAACAAACAGACAAACTGACTTTTTATCTTATTTTCATAAAATTTCAATTTGTATTATCTTTTCAGTCCGTAAATATCAAGTTGTAATAATATATAAAATTGATTCAATATCAAATAAATTTATTTTAAATATCCCGATACAAAGTATAAATTTTTAACTGTAATAATTCCTGTCATTTGTTTAGTGATACGAGCAAATATTATTTTATATTAAGGTTGAGAAAAAAAAAATGTATTAATTGATAAACCAATTAATTATTAAAATTAATGAATTTATAAATTCATCTGCTGTTGGAAAACAATTTTTTTTTGTACAATTCAAGGATGTTGCAGCTCCACTGTACAACTCATTATATTTACTTAGTTAAGGGCAACACACTCACATACATATATATGTTCAAGCACAGAGTCACATATTAGTGAACATATACATATCTATATATATATATAGACTGAAGCTCAAGGGAAAGAGTAAGGCCGCTACACAAAAATTAAGTATACGCACCATCAGCTCAAAAACAGGCCATAAAACGACGAGTCCTTCTACTCGCTTCCACATAGGCAAAGCTTTCAAACCCCCCCCCCCGCAAAAAAAAAAAAAAAAAAAAACAGAGAAAGAGCCGCGTGAGTAGGCCTATCAAAAACGTTGCGAGCCATATAATAAATAGCGCCCAAAAGTGCAACGAAATAAAAAACGATGTAAAAAAGGAAAACAAAGCGCACACACACACAAAACATGAAAGAAAAATCGTCAAAAACGCAGGCAAAGCGTGTACCTAAATGAAAGAGAAATACGAGTATAATACAAAGCAGGCGAATGCTAAAAAAAAAATCCAAATATTGCAGTGCAGCCGCCTCGCTCTGGCGCATCCAACGCACGCAACTCACGCATCGCAGATGCCCCAAAAAACGACCACAAAAAATGCAAATAGCACCAAAAATAAAAGAGAAGGAGCAGCAACAAAACCGTTGCAAAGCCTTTAAAGGCGCCGAGGGAGGCGTGAGGCGTGAGGCGTGAGAGGGCAGGAGAAAAGGGGAAAGAGAAATGGTCAACTGCAATGACATTGAATGCAACGCGGCAACGCGGCAACTCTGCAACTTGCAACTGCCACACAGACATGTAGGCGTCCTATTGCGCTCTCACACACACAGACACAGACACACACACACACACTCACGTAGTCGACGTCAACTGCTCTGCCAATATGGCCTAAAAAAAGAGTTAAAAAATATGCCAAGTGAAATCGCACACAAATGTTGAAACCGTATTCCCCTATTTTTATTTATTTTTTTCTTTTTTTTTTTTAATTTTTGTTGCACTTTTTTTGTGCGTGTGCGTGCGTGTGTGCGTGCAAAACAACCCCCAGAAGTGCAGAGCCGAGCCGAGGACTATCTGACCGAGCCAAGCAACCACTGAGCCACTCAAAACGAACCGAACCGAATCGAATCGAATCGTATCGAATCGTCAGTCGTCAGTCGAATGACCAGTCGCTGGGGCAGTTATGGGCGTTTTTTATGCGCTGCACCTACACACACGGTGTGTTGCATGCAACAAAACCATGAACAAAACAAAACAAAAAAAATATATATATACATAAAAGTTAAAAAAAACGCCATGCAGAGCAAAAGTTAAAAAAAAGAAAACAAGTGAGAACACTATAGTCGACTCCAGTCACTCGACCTTTAGATGCCCAGGAAATGAAATCCAAAAGAAAAATATATCTATATGTATAAATACAGTAATAGGTAAAAAAATAAAATTGTTTTTAAAAATATGTGATATACCCTCCTGGATTGAAGCTTTGATTTTTATTGGCAATGCTTTTATACATAGTTACTAATTTTAAATTCTATATTAGATAAAACAAAAAGAAATAAAAAACAACATGAGTACTTAAATATTACAAAAATGAGATGAAATGAAATGAGATGAAATGACCCTTGCTAGATTCGAGGCCCAAAAAAACATAGGTAAAAACACAATCTTAAGAGAAAAGAATATAAAGTTGTGACAAGCCCTCCAATACGAACTTTTGTTTTCTATTGAATCTCTTATCCCATTTTGACAGTTGTTGAACGAACGAACAGACATGGCCACACATCCAATACTCTTGGCATCTCTTGGATACTGGGCTAAACTTCCACTGCACAGTCAAGTCAATGCAGGCAGCTGGCGGGTGTGGTGCGGTGCGACAAGGTCGCTGCGTGTGGACGCGACAGAGAACCGAGGACAAAACAACCAAAAAATTCAAATAAATATTAAACGCATTGTGCGAGGGGTGGTGGTCCCTCCCTCCCCCCTCCCCCACCAACCGACCCTAAAAGAGGAAATTATATAAAAATGCGCTAAAATGTGTACGCACATTTATGTTTGAATGTATGTGTATGCTTCGCACACAAACACGCACACTGAGAGATCGTTGTCGTTTTTTATGTGCAGCCTGCTTTTGGGCGTCGCATTGAATTTGGGAAGGCAACACGGCGTATGATTGTTTTGTGTGTATGAGTGTGTGCGTGTGTATTGGTAATATGTTTGTTTAATAGGCCTAGAGCTCAGTTGCGATGCAATTGCCAATCGATGTGATTATGTGTGCATATATATATATATATATATATATATATATATATCTGTGTGTGTGTGTGTGTGTGTGTGTGTGTGTGTATAATGCAATTTTGCGCAATATATCAGTCATAATTCTCCATCCACCAATCTATGAATTGCATTTATATATCAAACATACAAACATACATATTTATATCATATTTTATAAGTAAGCGAGTGTAGTGTGTAAATGTGCAGTTTTTTCGCAAATGTATAAATACAAAATTCAAATGCGAAAAACAAATTTAAATGTACAAAAGTTTTTACAAATTTTGGTTTCATTTTTGTAAGTTGTATTATTTTATTATTTGTTGCATAAAATCAGTTGACATCGACAAGAAAAATATTTGAAATGCCAAATAAGATTAGAAACTAACACCTAAATAATCAATCAAATTGTATTATAGAAAATCTTATATTTGAAATCAGGAAATTGAAAATATTTTCATTTATTTATTTAACCGTGAAGCAGAGTAATTATTTAGTACAAAGCTTAATAATAAACTTAGATTTAATCTAACAATTAAATCAGATTATAGACAACACAATACAATTTTATTTTTAAATTGCAATCCTAAAAAATGGTAATAAAAATCAAGTCGAAGCATTAGGAATGATTTCGAAATGTTTTCTCGTTTTGCAACTTGTTGCATACTTTTAGGTTTTATAGTCTATGTTATAACTATAAACTATGTTATAACTATAGCATATGTTTTAACTGGCCATGAAATAACTATGCATTTTATTAGTAGCCCCAAAAAGAGCATCCAAATTGAATGCAGGAGAATGAGCTTTTCCGCTCTCCCGCTTTTCCGCTCTCCCGCTTTTCCGCTCTCCCGCTTTTCCGCTTTTCCTTTATTTGCGCCTCTTCTGCTTAGTATTCGGAATGCGTTTGTTGTGATGCCAACTCTTGATTGCTTTGTTCGTTCCCCTCAACGCCCTTTTTCACTGAATGTGTGTGGAAATGCTTCAACACTTGGCCAAGTCTATTGTAGTTATTGGCATTGAGGTAGCTAAAATTGACCATTATCAACGTCATTGGGTTCCCTACAAACTGGCCATGGGCGTCTTAGATTCAGTTATTATCACCTTAGGGCGACTAAACTTACACAAAATGATGTCTTTTAAATTGAATTTAATATTTTATTTGATTACATTTTATAGCCTAATTACAGGAGATAATATATTAAAAAAGCAAACAATTAAATACTTATATGATCCAACAGCAAAACCGATTAGTTTTCAACCCATTTATTTAAACTAAAGGACAGAGAAATTAGATTTTAGTTTATACGCTCAGACACAGCTACTGGAACTATTTCTTCTACTCTTTCTAATACTCTTTCCTTTTATTTTGAAAATTAATAATAGATCAAATTATTTTATTTGATTTCCCTTTAAAATTTGGCTCTTTATAAAAAAAGAGAAGCGTGCGTTTTCCCCATTTCCCATTTTCCAGAATCTGGCTGCGTGCAGAAAACTGCGTGATAAAGCCGCATACACAGCGAAAAAATGGGGGGAACAAATGAGGGGAAGAGATGTGTTGAGGGATTTCAAGAGTTATCTATCTGAGAGTATATGGATGTATATATAAATAGACATATATATATATACATACATGTCAACACAAAGAACGTTGTTAATACTGTGTGGGATGCCGCCAAGTATTACATTAACATTAAAATCCACAACGGAACAACAACAATATAATAATATTTACGTTTATACATACAAACACATGCACACACACTTGTACATATTTGCATGCGAGAAGAAAATAAAGAAAATAATAATAAATGCCTAAAAAAAAGTGCACAAAGTGCAAAAAGACGAATCAAAACAAAACAGCAGAAAAAAGCACACACAAAAATTAAAAAACATGTCCAAAACTTTTGTATATAAATACACCCACACACACGCACACACACACACACACACATACAGACAGACAAGCGCACATTTATATAGATATATTTATAAACAGGCGCAGACTGCGTTCTTTACACTAAGAGAAAAATGTTTAAATAATGCGAAATATTAATTTAAAATATATGTATGTTTATATATATATGTATATATTACAGGTTAAACTAAATGAGATATATATAATTAATTTTAAATGATTTTTCAATTTGATTTTGTAGTAGTACATAGGAAAGGATAATACAATGCTGGTAGACAATTAGTACAGTAAGAACAATTGTCATTTTAAATACATAGATCGATAATTTATATATTTATTTTTTGCATCAGCAATTGTAAATAACATAAACAATAAGTGTTAAATGCACCGATGTCGATCATATCGAAAGTTCGACATGTTCTGATCCGGATGGCGAATAGTCTACAATATATTCCTCTTTCATTTTGCTCAGTGTACATAAGCCCGACAATGGACGGCTGTCGCATTGTCCACCCTTTCGCTTTGTCCACCCGATTGCATTACACGCACGAAAATAAAATGCAAATGCAGCGCTCATCCCGCGGGGGTTGGGGGTTGGGGGTGGTGTGATGTGATGTGGGATCGGGCGAGGTGGGGTGGGGGTTGGGCAAGCTAGGGGTTTGGGATGTCGGCCTTTTTGACGAGGCCCGGATGTGTTGGCCGCCATTGCATTTTCGTTAACCGCACGCACACGCACACGCACACACACACACACACACAGCACACACACAGCACACACACAGGCACACACACATGCACATTTGTGGCGCAATTTCATTTGGTTCATTTTTATTTTTTATTTTTGCTGTTGTTGTCGTTTTGCTCGTTTTCTCTACTGACATCATTTTTTTCGCCTTATTTTGTGATGTTTTCACTTTTTGTTTTGTTTATTTTGCCAGCTCGTTTTGCTTTTTCCCCTCTGCCCGTTTTGGCCCCCATTTTTGCTCACACGCTTGCTGCATTCGGTTTTGGGTGTTATGAAAATGGCCAAAACGGGCGCACAGATATACGGACAGACGGACAGACGGACAGACAGAGGGATAGACGGACAGGCGGATGGACGGATGGACGGATGGATGGAAGATAGGCAAAGTGCGTACCCATCTATACTCTTTTCTCTTTTCTCTCAGTGCGTGTGTGTGCATTTAATTTTGGCCATTAGCAACTGAATGAGAGACAGAGAGAGAGAGAGAGAGGGAGAGACAGAGAGACAGAGAGAGAGAGAGAGAGAGAGTATGCTATTATAAAAATGCGTGCCTTGGAGCCTATAGAAGAAATGGAGGCAAACAAAATAGAAGAAGAGCTGGCGAAGGTGTGGGAAAACCGAGAAAAAATAACAGGGTATCGCTGCCCGGTAGGGATCACAGAGTGTACACAACTCACAGCGCAACAACAACAGCAACAACAAAGACTTTGCCCAGTTTTGTCCTCGAATCTTTCAATTTTTATTAACTTGTGTTTTTTTCATACTTATTTGTTATTATTATTTCTGTATGCTTAATTTTATTTATATATTTTTTTTTTGCGCATTTCTTTGTCTAATTCACATTTTTGTGTCTTATTTTAAAATTTTATTTTTCGTTTTTTTTTTGCATTTTGTATGCTAGACTTTAATATTATTATTATTTATTATATATTTTCAACAATATATACATGCATTTATGTGTGTACATTTGATCATATCTGTTTTCGATATATATTTTAGATATATTTTCATCAATTTTGTTTAAATGATTTTATTTAATACTGTGATTTATCTAATGCAATTTTTCATACATAATTTATTGTATACCCAATATATAGTAATATGGTTTTTATATTTTAATTTAAATTTGTATTTTTAATAAATTTATTTTTTTCGAAATATATAATAGTTTTATATTTGCCAAATATTTATTGTGTTGCTTTTTACTTTAATCATTTTTGGCTATTATTATATCATTTGTGTTTTTCTTTTTGTTGCTGCTGATGCTCTTTCCTGTTTTTGGGTTTATATAAACAACAAATTGTTGTGCCTACGCGTTTGTTATTTACTTGTACTTTTATTTGTATTATTCTGGTTTTTATGTTGTGTTGTTGTATTTTATATTTGGATGCCATTTAAACTTGCCTTTTTGTGCATTTATCAATTTAATTTGCAGATACATATACATATGTATGTACATATAAGTTCACGCATACATACATACATATATAAATGGACATATGCATGTAAGTATATGCATATGTGTTTGTGATGACAGCCTGCAGCTTCTTCCTCTCTCTCTCTCTCTCTCTCTCCTCTCTCTCTCTCTCTCTCTCTGCCTACCACAAACACACTCCCACTCTCTCTCCCTCTCCCTCTCCCTCTCTCGCTGACTCTGTCTCGCTCGACCTCCTTCTCAGTTGCGCTGTGTGTAGTGCAACACAAAAAATAAAAAAGGAGACCATTTTTAAAATATTTGTAATATAATGTAATACTTACTAGGCCTTTACGGTCGATGGGCCGAAAAGGCGTTGGGGGTTGGAGGTTGATTAAGTGGGCGAGTGGGGTGGGGTGGGAATGTGTGATTGAGAATGAGTTTGGGAATGTGATGCGACTGCGTTCAAAGCAACTCATACGCCCCGTCTGCCACGCCCTCGAATTCTGTGTGTTTCAATGCAAAACATTCTGTTTACTTTGGACTTTAATGAAAAATGCGTGGTTAAAAAATTAGCATAAACATTTATAATTGCTTCCGCTGCATTGTACCTCCACATACATACATCATTTTTGTTAACTTGGCTAGCCGGTACTACCACAATTGTTTGCTTACTGCAATAGACTACAGCACAGACACTTCAATAAAGATTCCCCCAGCTCCTTGACAACATCATGATATCCCTTGATTACTTACTATGTAGTACATTCAATATACACAGCTTCTCTCTCACAAATATAAAATGCAAAAGAATTTAAAATTTAAAAGAACGCTTACCGGGTATGAAAAACTTGTTTGTTTGTTAAGATATCTCAACCAAATTAACAGATCGTATATTTGGCAATACATGAGATAGAAAGTAGTCAATATTTCTGTAGAAACTATATTCAACTCTGTCTCTGTCTAAATACCACATAAGGTATCCTATAAAACCCCTTACACACCAATAAATAATGTCAGTTCTTTAAATCCCCAACTTTATCTATTTTTAACCACTAGTGACATAATTAATAAGCCTTAACTCGTAGAACTGGAAAGTTGAAAATGGAGTGGAAATAAGTAATAAGTAGAAGTACAGAAGGTATATCAGATCGATCTTAGAGGTTTCCATTTTTTCAATTGGTAATCATCTTCTTTCTACTTCTCCCTCTGCGCCTGAGGGCGTAGAAAGCTGTGCTCAAAATCATAAGAGAACCCAAAACCGAAACAACAAACATTATAAGTGGATCAGAAGAAAAAGGGCGCGGACTGATGGTGTAATGGCCAAGGGGATGAAGAGGGGTAAAAGAGGGCAGAGGGTAGGGGAGAGGGTCAGAGGGGAGAGGAAAGAGGGGATGATGGTTGCAGTTGCATGTCCGGAACTCGTTTGTGTGTGCCAAATATTTGCAGCTCCCAAATCTTGTTATTTTACAAAATCTTCGAGAGACCCAACAAGTTTATATGCATCATACGTATCTGTATGTGTGTGTGTGTGTGTGTGTGTGTGTGTGTGTGTGTGTGCATGTGTGAGCCTCTATCTTGACTTTTTCAGTTTTTCATTTCTTTGTATAAATTTGGTGAAGCACTCGAATGTTTTGTATAACTATGTGACTTTTGTTGTCGCAGTTGTTCTTGTTGTTCTTGTTGTTTTTGTTGTTGCTTAATTGCCCCACACATGTGGAGCTGTGATGCATTTTAGCAAATGACTTCACTCATTTACTTTATATAAATCAAACAAATTTATCCAAAAAATGTCGGTTTGTTTTTCCAAATTATTTGTTTACTTAAAGTTTGCATGCCGTATTCTTTCTGTGTCCTCTCTGCTTCGCCCCCTTCACCTTTTGCATTGCATTCTAGCCCCCTTGCCATCCCTGTCATGATCATCGTCAATGTCACAGACTTTCATTTGAGCCTCTTCTCTCTCTCTCTCTCTCTCTCTGCCGATCTCCGTACTCTGTTCTTGTCTTCCCTCTCGCCCTTTGGCCTATCCTTGCCCCACTAAGTTCGTTTTGTTATTTGCAGAGTTCAAAAAGAAGAAAAAACAAACAAACCCGGACGACAAACGCGTAGCCGAGGTTAACGGCTTCAGTACAACTTTTTTAGGTTTCTCAAAACACACACTCACACATTCACACACACACACACACACAGACTTGCAGCACACACATTATTTAGGATGTTCGAGTTCCCCTGACAGGGAGAGACTGAGTCAAGGGAAGGAGGAAGAGCGCCTAAAATTAGTATATGTAGTACATTCGGATAAAGTGAAAAAAAGCTGGTTTCTTAACTCCTGTACTACTGAATTTTGATATATTTTTATTTTATATATATGTTATTCACATGTTTTCTCTATAAAACGCAAATCTTAACGATTAGTGTATAGTCATCGGACTTACAGAATTTTGAAAAATACATTAAAGCGGCTTAAGCCCAAACTGTTTCTTTTCGCTCCACCCTAATGTACATATACATACGTCCATAAGTGTGTGTGCGAGTGTGTGTGTGCGTGTGTGTGTGCGTGTGTGTGTGTGTGTGCGTGTGTGCTTGCACATTTCAAACTACTGTCGCGCTCAGCGATCTCTCTCTGGATCTCTCCAGAAAGAGAGAGAGAGAGGAGTGAATGTGCCAAAACAAATTTTGTATATTTAGCTAGGTATCAGGGACTTATAGGCTGGTGTTCAAGTACACTGATAAAAAACACCACATCGAATATCAAGCAGTTCTTCTTAGAAACTCTAGAGATTTGTAAAACACAGAGTTACTAATACTATTATTTAAAGAACACTTAAAACTTAATTTGTATTTCACTCTTTTATTATGCAGATCAAAAAAGTTATTTTTAATAATTGAATCAAATAAATTTATATTTCTGAAGTCGAGCACACTCGACTTATGAAGTTTAAGTTTTAATTTTTGACAAAAAGTTGTTTCTCCCTCACCCTCACCCTCACCCTCACCCTCACCCTCTCTCTCCCTCTTCCTCTCTCTTTCGGTCATCCTGCCACTCTCATTCTTTGCATTGTTCTCTTTGGCGCGATCACCAATACACTTGCAACGCTTTAGATGCTCTCTGCACTGCAACGACGCAACTGCGACGGCGACGCTGCCAGCGATGCCTTCCGTGACTTCGACGCCGACAGCGACGCCGACAGCGACAGCGGAATTACATAGATCGTCAGGCAGGCAGCTTATACTTTTTTTTTGGTGGTTCAAAGACCGCAATTCCATCAGCGTGACTTTGCTGCCTCTTTGCCCCACTGTCCCTTCCCTTTCCCTTCCCCTCTTCCTTCCCCGTTCCTCACCCGACCATCACTACCTTCACTTAAACCAATGCTGATTGTTGTTGGATTTGATCGTTGCAGGTTTTTATATTTTTGTGTTTTTTATTTCCTTTGATTTATGCCATATTATTCCCCTCCTCCTCTCACACACGGTACCCTTGACCTCGCCAACCTCTTAACTAGACATTTTTCTGTTTAATCGATCATTTATGAATAATCTGTCTTGATTGATAAAAGAAGAATCAGTTCATATTAAAATAGTTGCATGTAGTGTACTATAGATATGATAATATGTTATTTTTTGTTAAATAAAATAGATTAATTTAATTCTGAATCATTCTGTATTTGAATTATTACGGCTTTTTAAAATGATCAGATTCTTCACTTGCTCATTTGGGAGAATCGTGAAGTTTCGTAGTTGCCTCTGGTTGACTGTACAAGTGCAACTATAAGATAGAGAGAGAGAGAGAGAGAAACACAGAGGAAAAGAGAGAGAGAGAGAGAGAGAAAAGGAGAGAGAAAGGAAGACTTGTTGCATGTCGCGGCACATGACGATTTCTTCTTAGAGCTGCACACACACACATACACACATACACACATACACACATACACACATGCACACATGCACACGCAATGGTGATGAAAGCCTATGCAACCAGATTCAAAGTCAAAATTATCGAGGATGAAGAGAAGGAGGAGGAGATGGAGTGAGGGGGAAGAGGGAAGAGTTCGTAGCACTCTTTAGATTTACAGAGCATAACATTTTTTGAGTTGTTTGTTTCGTTTCGAAATTCGCTTTAAGCTCTTTTCGTATTTTGTCCCCACACACACACACACACACACACATTCAGCTTACAGCCATGTATTCACACACACACAGACACAACGAATTTTTGGCTTGTTTTTTTTTTGCTTTTCGTAGATCGTCGTTTTTCAAATTAAATTTTTGTTGTTCTCTGCGCTCTGTGACTTTGGGATCGGGATCAATGCACTCGTGTTCTTTAAACTTCTATCCATCTTTCTCGCTTCTTTACTCCTTTCCCCCTCTCGCTCCATCAGAGTATCTTTCACTCGTTCCCATTCTTGCTCTTTTATATGAAAATGCAGGGCTGTTTTTTTCTAATAATGGCTTTTTGTTGAGTTTCCTGCACTTTTGATATTGTTGTTTTTCAAATCTGACCCTTAATGTTATTGTCTTACCTTTATTAGATTGGTCCACAGATAATTGTTGTATTTATTACTTCATTAATTCATATAGTCTTGATAAGTTCATTAAGAGTAATCAAAAAAATCCATTAATACTTTAATCCATTTTAGAAGCATATTTATTAATGAAAAATGTTAACCAATGGTTAAAACAAAGTCAATACAAAATAAATAACATAAACACCCAAATGAGGGAGATAAGTCACACACACACACACACACACACACACACACACACACTATACACTCTTCTGGCCTCTCTTGGGTTGCAAAAGTCAAACAAAACTCAAGGTGATCCTCTTTAACTCTCAAGTTCGCTTATATACATATATTCGCGTATATATGCATACATATATATAATATATTTAAATATATGCACAAAAGTAAAATACACGATATAAGTTTCGAAATAAATGAACAAATGGACTACAATCCCATTACGCATATTTGCCTGATTTCAAGGCAGCCACAAATCTTCACTTTCCAAATTTTGAAAATTCATTTCATGCTTTTTTGAATATCCCCAGACTTGCAATTTTTAATTTATTGTTTATCTGTTTAATCTCAGTTGAGTTTTGTATAACAAATGTTACATTTGACCTTTAACTTACGCCGATTCGTGTGCCACGCCTACTTTAAGAAGATAGTCTGAATTTTCTATAAAGTGCCTAGCATTTATTTTGAAAATCTCCGATTTTTATCTCACGTAGCTCAAGAGTTTTAGAGTTTTTCCGTCCACTTTTTGCATTTAACACTTTTTGCATTGTCACATACGTATAAGCCTGTGTATCTATTGGGCACTGGGCTAATTACTCACTCCCCGCTGCCTCTTCCAGTATTGGCCCAATAAAGAACGGTTAACTGTCATTTTCAACACTTTCGAAATTAGGAAGTCATCAAAACGAGAGTGCCGACAATATTAAGAGCACACACGATTAAGACGATTAAATGATTTGTCAAACACTAATAAACATACACGCAAACACATACACGCACACATATTGAATAAGCCTATGATGGGCCATAATCAGGAATTCAGCTGTCGGCGCAAAACAATCCTTAAAACTACCAACAACAAGTTCAAAGTTCAAAAAGGCTGAAAAACCACAAAATCAACACTTTTACACACACGCAGACACAGACGCTCATTTGTGTGTGTGTGTGTGCGTGTGTGTGTGCGTGTGTGTGTGTGTGTGTGGTGTGAGGCAGGTTTAGAATTGCCGCCAAGAGGCAAAAACCGCTTAAGTGCGCCTATAAAATTACTGTGAAAATTTCACACTAAAACTTTTACCCTAACTTTCAAAATGAACCCAAACCCACAAAAAGCAATTCGTAGTCAATGATAATGATGTTCTGATGATGTGTGTGTGTGTGTCTGTGTGTGTGTGCGTGTGTGTAAATGAGTTGGAATTTTAGGGCACAAATTCATCATAAAATCACTTAAAATGATATTAACATCCCTTCGTCCTTCGTCCCGTCCTAAACCAGCTTGTGGTGTTGTTTTTGTTGTTTGCGAGGTCAAAGGTTCAAAAGTTTTGACACGCAATTACTTGAACACATGTGGGATAGGCCTGGCTGGGGAAAGCGGCAATAACAACAAGAACAACGACGAAAGTCTAAACGGAAACGGAAACCCTTCAACCCTTTGTCCTTTGTCCTTTGTGCCTTGTTCCTTGTTCCTTGTTCCTTGTCCTTTGACTTGGCGTGCTGCCTGCCTATTTTTATGGGCGTCATTGCCTAATCCTTTGATGGGCCCAATCATGGACACAGCGCACTCACTATACTCTTACCACCCTTACTCCCACCCTTACTCCCACCCTTAACCTTACTCTACAGATCCGGGCTCCTGTTCTTGCTCGTATCATGCTAATTTGCGGACAGCCGCCTTCGTTTGACTCGACTTCCGACTCATGTCCTTGTCCCCGTCCTGTCTCGTAATTCTGTGCACAAAGTTGCTAATTGGATTACAAAAATTAGCTAGAAATAGCTAAGAAACTCTCGAAAGTGCTAAAAAAAAATGTTCTTTGTTTTTAAGGGCTTTGTGAATTGATTATAATGTTGAGTATATATGAGTATAATTTATATATATCAAGTAGGCTCTGCAGTAGTTGACAGAATCGCTATATTATACGAATTCAGAATTTATTCGCATCGATAGAAAATATAACACGAATTATAATCTTTGATTTGTAGCACTCGATTCATTGCCATTCAAACTGCATTGAGATAAAGTAACAAAGTTCAAAGTCGCTAACACAAGTATCGATTCATCTATTTTTTGAGGTAGCTATAAAATAGCTAAAGTGGCAACACTGCTCCTGTATGCCTTTCTTAGTTCTGTCATTGTCCTTGTCTCCCTCTCTCTCTCTCTCTATCTCACTCTTCCTCTTCTTTCTCCCTTGTCGTATCACTCGCAACCGGACACCCCATAAACTAAACTGAACTAAACACACAAGACCATAACGAGTCGAGGGGGATGGACAACCGACGGAGACGGACCGACGGACCGACAGACCGACGGACCGACGGACCTTTTGCCCATATCAATAAATGTGAATGTCTAACCATTCTCACCCATGTGGTCTGTGGTATGTGGCATGTGGCATGTGGCATGTGGCATGGGGTAGAGTCTTTTGGCGCCCACTGGGAAGCGACAACAGGAGTATCATAAAAGTGTTGAAATCATTTTGGGGTTGACTTCCGCCCTCCGACTTGGAAATGGCTCACAGTCCTTGACCCCAGCCCACCCCACTCGAGTTATTCTACTTATTAGCTACGAATATTGTTAGTATTGGCCGATTACAGTTGTAGTTGAACACAAATGCAAACTGCGATTCGCCTCACTCAATATTAATAATCAATAATTAATAATTGAACACCACTTATACAAATAAAATACAATTGAATAAAATAAGAAGTAAAGTCATTGTTATTTTGTTTAATTATTTTTAGTTATAATTAAAAAAATATAGAAGAACTCTGGTTGTTTATGAAACAAAATATATTTGTAATCGAATTATTTATTTGATTCACATTTAATGAAATCACTAACTTACTTCATTATTCAATTCAAAAGAATAGGTAATTTATTTGATTTACTATATCTATCTGTGGTTGTGTAGTTATTGGTAAATAATGTTTGAGTTGTTCACAAAAAGTTGTCAAACACAAATTTCTAATTATTTATTTGATTCACATTTAATAAAATCACTTACTTCATTATTCAATTCAAAAGAATTGGTCATTTATTTGATTTACTATATCTATCTGTGGTTGTGTAGTTATTGGTAAATAATGTTTGAGTTGTTCACAAAAAGTTGTCAAACACAAATTTCTAATTATTTATTTGATTCACATTTAATGAAATCACTAACTTACTTCATTATTCAATTCAAAAGAATTGGTAATTTATTTGATTTACTATATCTATCTGTGGTTGTGTAGTTATTGGTAAATAATGTTTGAGTAATAATGTTGATAAAAAGTTGTCAAACACAAATTTCTAATTATTTATTTGATTCACATTTAATGAAATCACTAACTTACTTCATTATTCAATTCAAAAGAATAGGTAATTTATTTGATTTACTATATCTATCTGTGGTTGTGTAGTTATTGGTAAATAATGTTTGAGTTGTTCACAAAAAGTTGTCAAACACAAATTTCTAATTATTTATTTGATTCACATTTAATGAAATCACTAACTTACTTCATTATTCAATTCAAAAGAATAGGTAATTTATTTGATTTACTATATCTATCTGTGGTTGTGTAGTTATTGGTAAATAATGTTTGAGTAATAATGTTGATAAAAAGTTGTCAAACACAAATTTCTAATTATTTATTTGATTCACATTTAATAAAATCACTTTCTTCATTATTCAATTCAAAAGAATTGGTCATTTATTTGATTTACTATATCTATCTGTGGTTGTGTAGTTATTGGTAAATAATGTTTGAGTAATAATGTTGATAAAAAGTTGTCAAACACAAATTTCTAATTATTTATTTGATTCACATTTAATGAAATCACTTACTTCATTATTCAATTCAAAAGAATAGGTAATTTATTTGATTTACTATATCTATCTGTGGTTGTGTAGTTATTGGTAAATAATGTTTGAGTAATAATGTTGATAAAAAGTTGTCAAACACAAATTTCTAATTATTTATTTGATTCACATTTAATGAAATCACTTACTTCATTATTCAATTCAAAAGAATAGGTAATTTATTTGATTTACTATATCTATCTGTGGTTGTGTAGTTATTGGTAAATAATGTTTGAGTTGTTCACAAAAAGTTGTCAAACACAAATTTCTAATTATTTATTTGATTCACATTTAATGAAATCACTAACTTACTTCATTATTCAATTCAAAAGAATTGGTCATTTATTTGATTTACTATATCTATCTGTGGTTGTGTAGTTATTGGTAAATAATGTTTGAGTTGTTCACAAAAAGTTGTCAAACACAAATTTCTAATTATTTATTTGATTCACATTTAATAAAATCACTTACTTCATTATTCAATTCAAAAGAATTGGTAATTTATTTGATTTACTATATCTATCTGTGGTTGTGTAGTTATTGGTAAATAATGTTTGAGTAATAATGTTGATAAAAAGTTGTCAAACACAAATTTCTAATTATTTATTTGATTCACATTTAATAAAATCACTTACTCATTATTCAATTCAAAAGAATTGGTTATTTATTTGATTTACTATATCTATCTGTGGTTGTGTAGTTATTGGTAAATAATGTTTGAGTAATAATGTTCACAAAAAGTTGTCAAACACAAATTTCTAATTATTTATTTGATTCACATTTAATAAAATCACTTACTTCATTATTCAATTCAAAAGAATTGGTTATTTATTTGATTTACTATATCTATCTGTGGTTGTGTAGTTATTGGTAAATAATGTTTGAGTAATAATGTTCACAAAAAGTTGTCAAACACAAATTTCTAATTATTTATTTGATTCACATTTAATAAAATCACTTACTTCATTATTCAATTCAAAAGAATTGGTTATTTATTTGATTTACTATATCTATCTGTGGTTGTGTAGTTATTGGTAAATAATGTTTGAGTTGTTCACAAAAAGTTGTCAAACACGAATTTGTGTGCAATCCCCGAGCTAAGCCCTTGACTCTCGCTGACTTGTTGCCTTGGCTAATTCATTAACATAATACCTGGGAGACGTGGGATAACGTCAATGCCTCGAAAGACCCATCATGCGCTACGTTTAGAAGCTTATCCACGGGTGAAATCGCTCGACGCAACACGTCTCTCGTTTTTTTGCTTTCTTTTCCCATTTGAGGGGCGGCAAGGACGAGTGGAATTTCACACACATCACACACACACACACGCACACAAGGACAGCCCGAGCTTCATCTCGTTTCTCCCTCTCCCCTCCCTCCCCGACCACGTCCTACACGCATTTTGTGGGTCAAGTCCATCTACGACGCGCCGGGCGAGTCAAAGTTGCGTGTGCCAAAATCCGAGAATTTCACTCTTGAATTTCTAATAAATTCATAGCGCCAGTTGAACGAAGGGTGCGTGAAGTCACCCAGGAATCCCTAGATGAGCATAAGGGAAGAGCTGCCCGCTTCCTCTGGAAAATATAATGACTACTGATACACACAAAGAAAAATGTTGTGCAATTTTATAATTTACACATTGATTGACATTTTCCTCGCCATATTTAATTTAGATATTTGTTTCGATTATTTCAATATATATATATATATATTATAGGTGAGACGACGCTATGGAGCAATAAGGCTTGTTGGATAACTCGACCTGAAAGTGGGTCAAATTTGGGATTGAAGCTTGTTTAGTTCGAAAAACTTTAATACTTTTTGAGCTATCTCAGCGAAACTCACCGATTATGTATTTTTGACTTCGTGTTACTTACTGACCAGACTTGCTGAAAACTCAACTCTTGGTATTGACCCATTCTTGTTTTTAAAGATATCTCAATCCAACTGGCAGATGGAATATTTGGGACTACTTGTTACATCTTGATCAAATCTTGTGGTTGTTAAAAATGTTAATTCATTTCAAGTTGGTTTAAATAATCAAGAGTATATTTACAAGTCGATGAATCAAATTAAATTTGTTTAAATTGAACCAGAAGACGTTGGTTAATACAATGTAATATGGTTAATATTTGTACTAAGAGTTTTTTCTCTGCGTGTATCTATCTCAGGCAATGTGTGGCCTGTATCTATATCTATATCTGTATCCGTATCCGTTGCTTATCACGTTGACCCCTCACTGTTCTGGTTGATGATTATGTGTGTAATTTCCAATTATGACTTCCTTTGACATCCTTCCGTTCTTCCTTAGAAACACAGAGAGTGCTGGCTGGGGGAGGGAGAGGGAGAGGGGAGAAAGAAGGTCGTTCTACTGGACAAACTGCTGTGTTTAATAAACTCGTCTCGTTCCCCGCAATTCATTTGAATATCTTTATCCATGTCTACATAAGTCTAGGACACACACACACACAAATACAGTCAACCACAAAAGTATTTCACACGCTGGCGCTTCAGAGTTGGGTCAAAAAATGCCATGAGCTGTTTTTTTATGAGGCTTATTGGGAGAACTGAGAATTAAAGTGGAGTGGAAACGAGAATTGGTGGCGGCGGGGACGTTGTGTGGAAAGGGAGATGAGGAAGGCAACTGCTCGTCTTGGTCTCATTCGACTCACATTCGGGAAGGACTTTTGATAGCTCTTGTCTTGTGTGTTGTGGCTTTTTGGCGTTGGGTTGGGTTAACTTTGAGGTTGGCTTTTCATTGGGCTACTCATACTCACAAATGTCAACAACATTGCAGATATTTTTGGTCCTTTGACTGCCCACTTCTGCTCTCTTTCAGCCCAGTACCCAAAGGAGACATAGGCTGTTGGGTTTGTGACAATGTCTGTCTATAAGGCTAAAAGAGCTAGAAGAATCAAATTCGGAGTTGGTCTTAGTCTTATTATTGTCGAGCGATGTTTTCCACTCGATGTTTAATATATCTAAAATTATTTTAGTTTAACTATTTACCCATTTCATTTATGCGCATTTACTGGGCGTGTAACAGTCGAGCACAATCACAGCAGAGTTCTTCCTTGTCTGAACTTCTTGTTGAGAAGGATGTTGTCTCGCCTTGCCGCCGGTAATCCTCAGATTTTCTGGCACCAGAGTCTCGTCTGCATAAGAACCGACCCATCCCAACTGTCTGCCTCTCTCTCTCTCTCTCTCTCTCTTACTGTCTCTCTCTCTCTCTCTCTGTCCACTCCCTTCCTCTCACTGTGTGCTTGGGTGCGTGTGGCGCATTCGTATAATTTGTAGGTCATGCATATTTGGCATGTTTGACATGTTTCCTTGGTGTTTTACATGATAAACACTCAAGGGTGCTAACAAAACAGAACAAAGCAAAGCAAAACAAAACCAAACCAAACCAAAGACCAAAAACCAAAAGGAGCAAAACTGAACACGCACAGGATCAGAGACCAGGGACCAGTTGAATACTTGGGTGCAGTTTAAGTACACAAAGCACTTTTTGAATCCCTTCTCTGCCATAAATAGTAATAATTATATTCAATTCAAAAAGATTCCTTTTCAGTCTCAATTGAAACTAATTTAAGTTATTACTTAGTTTCAATATCATTTCGAGTACGATAATTGAAAATAAGAAATTTAATCAGAATTCCCTGTGCCACTAAAAATCTGAAAGTCTGTAATGTTATTATCATTCCATATTTTGGTTACTTTATTTACCTAAAAACAATGCATAGAATATAAACGGTCGTCTGTGTTTTTCCCCCATGACTTACTATTCACAAAACTCTACACAAGGATCACGAATATTCATTGTTAGCCTGCCTCGGATTAAGCTCCTAATTAGGGCCATCGGCCATTGGCCAATAAACCTTTAAGTCGAGCTTAGGGAGCAACTTGCCCCGAGTGAAATTGTGCTAGCAGCTTCAATCAAATGCTGGCCTTAAAAAAAAACCCGTTTTTCCCAAATGTTGCTGCAACAAAGGATGATGGTCAAGAGACGAGGGGACGAGGGGAAAGGGCATGAAAAAAGACGCAACACCGACAAGATGAAACCGGTGAAAAGTCAAACTTGAGACGCCTTTAGAAACTAGTTTTCTTAGTTCCGCGTCAGGCGATCACGATGCTGCAATATTTGGTATTGCCAAAAAAAAAGAAAGAAAAAAAGCGAAGCCCAACATTTCGATGCGTTAAAGATGCAACAGGTAACAGGCAGGGGCAGAAGTTGCAGCAGGAACAGGGGCAGGGGCAGGGGCAGGGGCAGACCGAGAAGAGGAAGAACTTGTAGCTGAGGTGCAGCTGAAAAGGCGAATGTTTAGTACACACAACGCGCATTAGTTGCAACTCAAGCTGACTTCAGATCTGAGGCCCAGTAATCGAGAGATGCACAGGACTTCAATTGATAACCTCGCTCTAGTTGTTGGCTTAAATGTATTGCTCATTAAATTCGTAGTTTTCTGTTTCTCTTTTGTTGGACTGCAGATATTGCGACCCGAGCAATTTGTGTCTTTATTTTAATGCCATTTATTTTTCTCCCTCTCTCTTCGGCTCTCTTTCTTCTTGCCCCCCCAATGACTTTTGTGGAAGACTCTTGAAGACCATTGCAGAATTCTTTTTGCCCATCATCATCATGATCATTATCAACATTATCCTCATCATCTTTGTATTGCCTTCTTTCTATGTAGGTCGTTGGAATATAATACTCGGATTTCACGTTTGCTTCTCCTTTTTTCTTTTTTCTTTTTTCTTTTTGCTTTTCCTTTTCCTTTTCCTTTTCCCTTCTCCAGTCTTCCTACCACTTTCTCTACCCCTTTACCGCATCTGTTGCACTCATTTCAGTCCGGTCTCAGTTTCGTTTTCGGGCTCAGTTTCTGCATCGCTTATTTCGGCGTCTTCCCTTAACCCCCTCTGGCCCTTGCCCTTGCTACTACCTTTGCCCCTTCTCCTCCCCCCACACAACAAACATCACTTGCATCAAATCTGTTTTTTTTTTTCGGTCAAGCTCCTTGCACTTCTCGCTTAAAAAGACATAGTTAATGCAGGCGGAGCCAAAAGATTCAAGTAATAAGCGGTTTGAGCATTGAGAATTGTGATGGAGAGCAAAAGAGAGAAGAGAGAGAAACTGGTTTGTGATGAGCAAATACATTCGTTGCATTGAAATTCGACATACTCCTCTGCTCTCCCTTTAGAAACCACAATTTCTGCCTCTTGATTTTGGCCCAGAACCAAAACTATCGTGTCACATAAAACTGCGTCTGATTAACCCATCAATATTAATATTAAATAAATCCATGAAAATATCTGAATTTTACTATAATATAATATAAATATGTTATAAAGTTTTTCATTCGATTTAATCATATTTTTTATTTACCAACTAAAAACATCTTCATAATTGACGTGAGAGAAATATAAATAAGGACAGATTGTAATAGCTCATTTATTTCACTATAAACGAGAATTTGTATAATATTGAAAAAAATGATTTCAATAAAATGTATTTATAATTATTTTATGTATGTGAAAAATGCAAAAAATGCCACACTGTTGATATGCCAACGTCTTATTCAGTAAATCAGTCAATGGCGAGGCAGCTGCCTCACCCATAATCGTGTCTCAGTTTCTGTTCGGTTGCTCCCACGTCATGAATGTGCCTCGTAGAAAAGTCGAGTCCGTGGAAAACGTGGGTTTTCTATCCCGTCAGCAATAGAGCTCATGAATACATACATACAAACACACAGCCGTATGACTGTCCTCAGTACACATGGATATACATGTGTATCTGGTTGCCAGGATTAGTGGCAAGTGGCATGTGCAACACGTGGCTATCCCAGCCAGACAAGGGATGGAGCAGGCAGCCAGGCAGCCAGGCAGGCAGGCAGCCAAAGGGGAGGAAGAAAGGCAGATGGGCTAAAAGGGAGGGCAGTTTGAACAGTTGACAGGCCGGATAACAAGGGGCCTGACCTGACCTGACCGACTGCTAGAATTCGCAAATGGGCGACTGCTGTCATGACAGCATTTACCATTTACCATTTACCATTCACCATTCACCATTGAATATTTAGCATTTAGCATTTAGCATTTAGCTAGCGCTCAAGGTCAACCTGATGGGCATTGAATTTCTCAGAGTGTTAAGCCACCTTTTCAGCTAACGGGAGAGCGCCAAGCGTTGAGCGCTAAATACACACAGAGAAAAGAAAACTTGATACAATTAAATGTCGTTGTCGTTATCGTTATCGTTATCGTTTCTCTGGATGTACAAAATGTTTGTTATCGTGGCAGGCTCAGTCTCAGTCTCAGTTCCTGTCTCAATCTCAATTCCAGGTTCAGTCTTCAGTCTTCAGTCTCCAGCCAAGAGCCCAACTTGCAACCTGTTGATGAAAGTCTTAAGAGCAGTAAGCACAGTTACGGCGAAAGCTAAAAGAGAAAGCTAAGCGCTTGAAAATCCTTTATTTTATTTTCATATTCTTTTATCATTTCTTGTTAAGTCAACACAGATTATTTCTCTCACATAGAAACAAACATGGTCACAAATACATTGCCGCTGGTCAACTGAATTTACAGCTGGTTGCCAATTGGACTTCATTTGGAGTGGACAGATGAGGTGCAAAGTTCGAATTGTCAGGGCTCCAATTGGTTGACTAAAATGAGAAGTTAAATCATAATCAATATTTTTGTAAGAAATTTACAAAAATCAAGATAAAAATAATGGATTTTATCTGTCGCACTTTTTTTTTACTTATAATATTTTTAATTTATTATTCATTTATATAAGATAATCTCTGTTTCCCAATTTTAGTTTAGTTAGAATTTAATAATATGTCGGATTTATCAATAAATGTCTGGTGTTGGTCAAGACAACATCAAGGCCGTTTTGTCACCCATTTCAATCTACAGCTTCAGTTACAGTTCCTTTTCCTTTTCCATTTCCATATATTTTTTTTTTTTCAACTTCAAAGAACTATAAGTTTTTGATTTTTTCGTATTTTTACCTGAAGTCTTTGCTTCCCTTTTTTTCGCATTTTCACATTTCTTTCGCTCTTTTATTTTGGCGTAGAAATTTATCTGTTACCTCATTTTCACATGCCTTTTTTTCTGAGCAGCTCTTGTTGTACATTTTTTTTTTCCGTTCCGTTCATGTGGTAACTGCAAAAAAAGAAAATATTGCTGAGAATAAAAAATTGACAGCACAAAAATTGCTGTTGACGACGACGTTGACGCTGGCGTTGAGCAAAAGAAGCTGGAGGAAAAAACGAAGGCGACAGGGATAAAAGCGAAAGTCTTGTCTACCCACATGAGGAGTCCAGGACTCAACAGGAGACACAACAACAACAACAACAGGAGCTGCTGCGCTGCCGATGCCTGCGTTGACAGCGCCAACGATAGCGACGTTGGCAGCGACATTGGCAGCGACGTTGGCGGCGACGCTGACGCAAGCAGCATCAGCACTAGCAGAGAAACTGCGCACGTTCCTTTTATTTTGTATTTGTATTGCCCTTTCGAATTTTCTTTCCTTCCACTTTTTGTTGGTTCGCTTCAGTTATTTTAGTCGCTTGGATTTTTCCATTTTCTCTCTTAATGGCACAAGATTCCTTTCGTTTATCCTTAACTTTTTTTCCAAATTGCAAGAGAACTTTCTTGGTCTCCCACGCAGTTTTTCTCTTTATCCACTTGTGCTCTTAAGTATAATGCTCTTAAGTGCACAAATTGAGAAGCTTTTCCAGTCATAGGTTCATTTGTCTTGGAAAATAGTGGAGGGGGGGAAAGTCGTCAACGACACAAACTGATTTATGGCTAAATAGTTTCGACCTTCCATCCCTCCCATCGCTCGCATTCGTCCCACACTGCTCACTTCATGGACACGGTGAGAAAAATGTTTGCAAATCAGTCAATCTAAATTAAATATGAATATAATTAATTTTAATGGATTTTACAAAATATATACATATTTTAACTAAATTATTAATAGATTTAAAAGATTTTAATTTAATTTAATCTAAATTTTTCCAGCACTGTCAACTTTTTCCACACTTACTTCTTGACACTATTTCAAAAGCTTTCATCTTTTATGGCTTTGTTAAAACTGAACCGATTTCTTGGTAATTTTTGTCACTATTTGATCTCTTAGTTGATTCTGCATCAAAGGTATGCAAAGGTATCTATGCTGCAATTAAATGAAGTTTTTGATAGCTCGAAATATCGTTATTATTGCCGATTAATCGTCAACTCCATTTTGCGGTCTATATTTAGAATTTGATTTTAACCTCAACTCGAAGCTTGAATTTACATTAGTAATTTACATATGTATGTATGTATATCTAAATTCAAATATTGTATTTATTTTCGTTACTATTGGTTTTTTCTCTGAGTGTACTGTTCTCACTTTATACTTTCTGTTGTTGGTCAATGTGCTCCACTGTTTAAGCTAAAAGCATCTTTAGAGCTTTTCAGCAAACAAATCCGAGCTTTGCGAATGCATATGAAAGTTTATGTTCAACTTGATCATCAAACGACAACTTCATTTAGCCAAGTCACAAACCATTCGTATACGATTTCACTTTACTAGGGACCGTAATGGTTACAAATTCTTAATTAGAAATTATTTGCTGACCTCATCAAAAATAAGTTTTCCTTTTAATCTGACAAAATTAATACAAAAATATCAATTTTTGTTTATAAATCATAGAACTACTTCTATTTCCTGTTATCATTTTTGATTTTTTTATTATTTTAAAATTGTTTTACAAAATTGATCGCAAATAAGAGGTAAACTTAATTCTTAAGTTAAGAATTTGAAATAAGAGAAACCCTGTTTCAATCATTCAAAACTACTATAGTTATCTACGGTTTTCCCATTCATCTAGTCATATAGTAAATCATAGCTTATTATATATTATTCATTTTATTAGCAAATGTGAAAATTATCAGATCACTTTGTATTCTTTATTTCCAGACTTCCAACTACAAGAAGTACCAAGCCACCAGTTGATGGTTGATGACATTCCGCATCGATCTGGATCATTGGATGATGATTGGACTGAATTTTCAATAGTCCCCGTTAAAAGCGAATTTGCTAAAATTACAATCGACCCCGTATCCTGGCTATTACGAAATGGACATACATCTATTGTGCTTACAAAAAGCAGCACTTTAGTTTGACCTTCATTATTTCTTGTTAAGAATTTGGTATACCTTTAAATTGCAGGTCGAATTTGTAATGATCAGTGAATGAATGAACAAATATATAAAAAAGATTATCAGAACGCATTGTAGAGTAATCTAGTTACTTGCTGTCCAAGTCTAAGACTTCCTAAATCTTGTGGAAATTCCGGAAGCAAATAAACATCAATAAATCAAGTTTCAATATTATTATATAAAGATGAAAAATTCGTATTCAAGTCATTTAATACAATCAGGCCAAATGTTAAATCCACACAGTTGAATATGGAGGGCAAGCTCAAGGAAGTGAGAATGAAGGGTGTGGATGAGGCAAAAGGGTGAAGGGAGAAGGGAGAAGGGAGAAGATGTGGAGGTGTGAAGGTAACCAGTCGTCAAACTGTCGAAATTCGGCAGCGAATTCAATGTCATGCGAAAAATGAAAACTGAAAAAGGAATTAATGCACCCTTATGTTAGTTGAATCAACTGCCGGCATTCGCGACATAAACGAATGCGATGGTTACTTCGGCGGTGGCTGCGGGGGTAAGAGGAGTACGGTGGGTTGCCACCTCCCCCAACCCCTACCCTTAGCAGGAGGACACAACCAAAAGAAAAGACAAGAAAGAACAATACTGTCGACGGGCTGACCTATTGTTAAATGCCCAGTTTGGTTCAATTACTGTGGATTAAATCTGCAGGTACATAATCAAAAAATAAGTATAAATTTAATGAATGATACAAATTCAATTCATTTTTTTTATATGTCTTGCGATTTATGTATATATTGCTTCTTAGGTGTGCCTTGTGCCATGTTAAATATAACTGGTTTGTGCTGTTAACTGTTTTAAGGTGGTTTACTTGTTTGATCCGGAGTTGAATAGCTGCTACTATGCTATTAGATTAATATTAAACCATCGAAATGAAATTTTTAGAAAACATCCGGTAAATATTACACATTCCAAGTATTGTCAGCAAATTTGGTTGCTCTATCTCTGATTGTTTCAAAAATCAAGTTTTTTTTACAGCGTACAGACATGGTCACAAATCTATAAGCTTTTGTACGTTTTTGAAACTGGGCTAAAAGGAAAAGAGGAAAACGTGAGGAGTGTGCTACGTAAAACGAAACGAAACGAAAAGAATGGAAAGCAGACCAAATGTGCAGTCATCACAAAAAGTTCCACTGCAAAAGGAGGAATAAAACTCAACGTCCTTCACAGATTCAGAGTCAGAGTCCTGACTGTAGGTGTGAGTGGTTTTTGGTTTCTGGGTGGCTTTGGCATTGGTTGGCTGTGGTGGCTTTTGAATTGGCGCGTGCCGTTCAGGAGTTCATTCGCCACCTGTTGGTCATGTAGGGAGACGCAGGAATGTGTGGAATGGGGTCACAAAACAAAGAAGACGAACCCGAAGCAGACAACAACAACAAGACCAAGCCAAATAATTCGCAGTTAAGCTACTGCCTCTGCCTGCACCGCATGCACCTCCTTTTCCAGCTTCTTTTCCAGCTCCTTTTCCAGCTCCTTTTCCACCTCCTTTTCCACCTCCCTTTCCGCACGCAAGTCGTATCACTAACTTAGTCAAGACAGCAGCTACATTGGATGCATCTCGTGCTCTCTTAACCTCCGTCTATCTCTCTCTATCATAGGGCATTTAATACTAATTCAATATTTTAGACAGAGTATATGAAAACAACTTGTTAAGAGCTATTCATATTTTATCTAATAAATATACAGTCAAATAAATATAATTATGTAAAATATATTTGACTTCAATATTTATACCGAATATTTAAATAAAGTATAAAAGTTTGTAGTATATATATTTTAGAGGATTTTATATTGTTAAAATAACTTTTATTTAACTTACATAATTTTATCGGCTTTACTGTGTATTCAATTCAACTTTTAAAAGATTACAATATGTTTAAATAAATTAAATTGGTTTAAATTTAATTTTAATTTCTTTTTATATTTATTTATATTTACTTTACGTTTAATAGATGGATAGACTGTAAATACACTCAGCTAGACTATGAAAATGCACCAAATTTCTATATTGCGCCTTTTTGTCTTAAGACTCTATAGCGCATTTACATCATAGCAAGCTAAGCAATGGAAGTTATTTAAATATTTCTATACTCTATTCTTTTAATTGACTCCAGGTGATAAAACTATAATAATTCATTTAATAGTTCTTTAATAGTTCAAGATATACAAATATCGTGTACTAGAAATAAGGGATCTTTAAAGGTCAACTTTTCGATATTTTTGGCTTAAATCTTCAAGAAACAAATCGAAATTTAGTTCAAAAGTACTTTTTTACCCTAATTTTATCCCCTCCAGTCGATTAAAAGAATAAATTAAAGATTTAAAATTTTTGAAAATTTTCGAAAAATGTAAAGGGGTAACTATGTAAAAATCGACAAATTTTAGAAAAAAAAAATTTGTCTCGAAAGCATAAAATTTAAATGCAAAGTTAAAGTAGGGTTAATATTGTTGAAAATAAGACATTTCTCGAGACAATCGGCTGAGCTTTGATAAAGTTATGCTGGTTTGAAGTCCAAAGAGTCAACTTTTCTTATAAAAAGCTCATTTATTTTGGTTACCAGAAATAAGGTATATCCTTTTATGTATCATCTTTATAACTACATAGCAGAAAATTTTCTTGCTTTGTTTAAATATAATTTGCAATTATCAGCAAGTATTTATTTTCTATACTTTTAGAAAATCTACGACAGTCCAAGGTATACAAATATCGTGTACTAAAATTCAGGGATCTTTAAAGGTCAACATTTTGATATATTTGGCTTAAATCTTCAAGAAACAAATCGAAATTTAGTTCAAAAGTACTTTTTTTACTATAATAATTCATTTAATAGTTCTTTAATAGTTCAAGGTATACAAATATCGTGTACTAAAAATAAGGGATCTTTAAAGGTCAACGTTTCGATATTTTTGGCTTAAATCTTCAAGAAACAAATCGAAATTTAGTTGAAAAGTACTTTTTTACCCTAATTTTATCCCCTCCAGTCGAATAAACGACTAAATTAAAGATTTAAAATTTTTGAAAATTTTCGAAAAATGTAAAGGGGTAACTATGTAAAAATCGACAAATTTTAGAAAAAAAAAATTTGTCTCGAAAGCATAAAATTTAAATGCAAAGTTAAAGTAGGGTTAATATTGTTGAAAATAAGACATTTCTCGAGACAATCGGCTGAGCTTTGATAAAGTTATGCTGGTTTGAAGTCCAAAGAGTCAACTTTTCTTATAAAAAGCTCATTTATTTTGGTTACCAGAAATAAGGTATATCCTTTTATGTATCATCTTTATAACTACATAGCAGAAAATTTTCTTGCTTTGTTTAAATATAATTTGCAATTATCAGCAAGTATTTATTTTCTATACTTTTAGAAAATCTACGACAGTCCAAGGTATACAAATATCGTGTACTAAAATTCAGGGATCTTTAAAGGTCAACATTTTGATATATTTGGCTTAAATCTTCAAGAAACAAATCGAAATTTAGTTCAAAAGTACTTTTTTTACTATAATAATTCATTTAATAGTTCTTTAATAGTTCAAGGTATACAAATATCGTGTACTAAAAATAAGGGATCTTTAAAGGTCAACATTTTCGATATTTTTGGCTTAAATCTTCAAGAAACAAATCGAAATTTAGTTCAAAAGTACTTTTTTTACTATAATAATTCATTTAATAGTTCTTTAATAGTTCAAGGTATACAAATATCGTGTACTAAAAATCAGGGATCTTTAAAGGTCAACATTTTGATATATTTGGCTTAAATCTTCAAGAAACAAATCGAAATTTAGTTCAAAAGTACTTTTTTTACTATAATAATTCATTTAATAGTTCTTTAATAGTTCAAGGTATACAAATATCGTGTACTAGAAATAAGGGATCTTTAAAGGTCAACATTTTGATATTTTTGGCTTAAATCGTCAAGATACAAATCGAAATTTAGTTCAAAAGTACTTTTTTACCCTAATTTTATCCCCTCCAGTCGATTAAACGACTAAATTAAAGATTTAAAATTTTTGAAAATTTTCGAAAAATGTAAAGGGGTAACTATGTAAAAATCGACAAATTTTAGAAAAAAAAAATTTGTCTCGAAAGCATAAAATTTAAATGCAAAGTTAAAGTAGGGTTAATATTGTTGAAAATAAGACATTTCTCGAGACAATCGGCTGAGCTTTGATAAAGTTATGCTGGTTTGAAGTCCAAAGAGTCAACTTTTCTTATATAAAGCTCATTTATTTTGGTTACCAGAAATAAGGTATATCCTTTTATGTATCATCTTTATAACTACATAGCAGAAAATTTTCTTGCTTTGTTTAAATATAATTTGCAATTATCAGCAAGTATTTATTTTCTATACTTTTAGAAAATCTACGACAGTCCAAGGTATACAAATATCGTGTACTAAAATCAGGGATCTTTAAAGGTCAACATTTTGATATATTTGGCTTAAATCTTCAAGAAACAAATCGAAATTTAGTTCAAAAGTACTTTTTTTACTATAATAATTCATTTAATAGTTCTTTAATAGTTCAAGGTATACAAATATCGTGTACTAGAAATAAGGGATCTTTAAAGGTCAACATTTTGATATTTTTGGCTTAAATCGTCAAGATACAAATCGAAATTTAGTTCAAAAGTACTTTTTTACCCTAATTTTATCCCCTCCAGTCGAATAAACGACTAAATTAAAGATTTAAAATTTTTGAAAATTTTCGAAAAATGTAAAGGGGTAACTATGTAAAAATCGACAAATTTTAGAAAAAAAAAATTTTGTCTCGAAAGCATAAAATTTAAATGCAAAGTTAAAGTAGGGTTAATATTGTTGAAAATAAGACATTTCTCGAGACAATCGGCTGAGCTTTGATAAAGTTATGCTGGTTTGAAGTCCAAAGAGTCAACTTTTCTTATATAAAGCTCATTTATTTTGGTTACCAGAAATAAGGTATATCCTTTTATGCATCATCTTTATAACTACATAGCAGAAAAAAATTTTCTTGCTTTGCTTAAATATAATTTGCATTTATCAGCAAGTATTTATTTTCTATACTTTTAGAAAATCTACGATAGTCCAAGGTATACAAATATCGTGTACTAAAAATCAGGGATCTTTAAAGGTCAACATTTTGATATATTTGGCTTAAATCTTCAAGAAACAAATCGAAATTTAGTTCAAAAGTACTTTTTTTACTATAATAATTCATTTAATAGTTCTTTAATAGTTCAAGGTATACAAATATCGTGTACTAAAAATAAGGGATCTTTAAAGGTCAACGTTTTGATATTTTTGGCTTAAATCTTCAAGAAACAAATCGAAATTTAGTTCAAAAGTACTTTTTTACCCTAATTTTATCCCCTCCAGTCGAATAAACGACTAAATTAAAGATTTAAAATTTTTGAAAATTTTCGAAAAATGTAAAGGGGTAACTATGTAAAAATCGACAAATTTTAGAAAAAAAAAATTTGTCTCGAAAGCATAAAATTTAAATGCAAAGTTAAAGTAGGGTTAATATTGTTGAAAATAAGACATTTCTCGAGACAATCGGCTGAGCTTTGATAAAGTTATGCTGGTTTGAAGTCCAAAGAGTCAACTTTTCTTATAAAAAGCACATTTATTTTGGTTACCAGAAATAAGGTATATCCTTTTATGCATCATCTTTATAACTACATAGCAGAAAATTTTCTTGCTTTGTTTAAATATAATTTGCAATTATCAGCAAGTATTTATTTTCTATACTTTTAGAAAATCTACGATAGTCCAAGGTGTACAAATATCGTGTACTAAAAATCAGGGATCTTTAAAGGTCAACGTTTCGATATATTTGGCTTAAATCTTCAAGAAACAAATCGAAATTTAGTTGAAAAGTACTTTTTTACCCTAATTTTATCCCCTCCAGTCGATATAAAACGAACTAAATTAAAGATTTAAAATTTTTGAAAATTTTCGAAAAATGTAAAGGGGTAACTATGTAAAAATCGACAAATTTTAGAAAAAAAAAATTTGTCTCGAAAGCATAAAATTTAAATGCAAAGTTAAAGTAGGGTTAATATTGTTGAAAATAAGACATTTCTCGAGACAATCGGCTGAGCTTTGATAAAGTTATGCTGGTTTGAAGTCCAAAGAGTCAACTTTTCTTATATAAAGCTCATTTATTTTGGTTACCAGAAATAAGGTATATCCTTTTATGTATCATCTTTATAACTACATAGCAGAAAATTTTCTTGCTTTGTTTAAATATAATTTGCAATTATCAGCAAGTATTTATTTTCTATACTTTTAGAAAATCTACGATAGTCCAAGGTATACAAATATCGTGTACTAAAATTCAGGGATCTTTAAAGGTCAACATTTTGATATATTTGGCTTAAATCTTCAAGAAACAAATCGAAATTTAGTTCAAAAGTACTTTTTTTACTATAATAATTCATTTAATAGTTCTTTAATAGTTCAAGGTATACAAATATCGTGTACTAAAAATAAGGGATCTTTAAAGGTCAACGTTTTGATATTTTTGGCTTAAATCTTCAAGAAACAAATCGAAATTTAGTTCAAAAGTACTTTTTTACCATAATTTTATCCCCTCCAGTCGAATAAACGACTAAATTAAAGATTTAAAATTTTTGAAAATTTTCGAAAAATGTAAAGGGGTAACTATGTAAAAATCGACAAATTTTAGAAAAAAAAAATCGTGTCTCGAAATAAATTTAAAGCAAATTAATGGTTAAATGTGAAAATCAAATTTTCAAAAGTACTTTATAAGTTATCTGGTTAAGTAAAGAGTAATTTTTAAAAGTCAATAATATGTGTACTGAGAAATAAGGTATATCCTTCTCGATGTATCAATCGGCTATAGCTCATTGCAGAAATGTTATCCTGTTTGTATCCAAATAGTCAACTTTTCTTATATAACAGCAATTATTTATTTTCTATACTTTTAAAAATCTACGAAAGTCTAAGGTATACAAATATCGTGTACTGAAAATCAGGGATCTTTAAAGGTCAACATTTTGATAATATTTGGCTTAAATCTTCAAGAAACAAATCGAAATTTAGTTCAAAAGTACTTTTTTTCTATAATAATTCAGTTAATAGTTCTTTAATAGTTCAAGGTATACAAATATCGTGTACTAGAAATCAGGGATCTTTAAAGGTCAACATTTCGATATTTTTGGCTTAAATCGTCAAGATACAAATCGAAATTTAGTTCAAAAGTACTTTTTTACCCTAATTTTATCCCCTCCAGTCGAATAAACGACTAAATTAAAGATTTAAAATTTTTGAAAATTTTCGAAAAATGTAAAGGGGTAACTATGTAAAAATGACAAATTTTAGAAAAAAAAAATTTTGTCTGAAAGCATATTTAGCAAAGTTCGAGTAAATTTTGCAAATAAGAGGGTTAAATGGCTGAGCTGTGAGTTGCGATCGTTTGAAGTCCAAAGAGTCAACTTTTCTTATATAAAGCTCATTTATTTTGGTTACCAGAAATAAGGTATATCCTTTTATGTATCATCTTTATAACTACATAGCAGAAAATTTTCTTGCTTTGTTTAAATATAATTTGCAATTATCAGCAAGTATTTATTTTCTATACTTTTAGAAAATCTACGATAGTCCAAGGTATACAAATATCGTGTACTAAAATTCAGGGATCTTTAAAGGTCAACATTTTGATATATTTGGCTTAAATCTTCAAGAAACAAATCGAAATTTAGTTCAAAAGTACTTTTTTTACTATAATAATTCATTTAATAGTTCTTTAATAGTTCAAGGTATACAAATATCGTGTACTAAAAATAAGGGATCTTTAAAGGTCAACGTTTATATTTTTGGCTTAAATCGTCAAGAACAAATCGAAATTTAGTTAAAAGTACTTTTTTACCCTAATTTTATCCCCTCCAGTCGTAAACGACTAAATTAAAGATTTAAAATTTTTGAAAATTTTCGAAAAATGTAAAGGGGTAACTATGTAAAAATCGACAAATTTTAGAAAAAAAAAATTTTGTCTCGAAAGCATAAAATTTAAATGCAAAGTTAAAGTAGGGTTAATATTGTTGAAAATAAGACATTTCTCGAGACAATCGGCTGAGCTTTGATAAAGTTATGCTGGTTTGAAGTCCAAAGAGTCAACTTTTCTTATATAAAGCACATTTATTTTGGTTACCAGAAATAAGGTATATCCTTTTATGCATCATCTTTATAACTACACAGCAGAAAATTTTCTTGCTTGGCTTAAATATAATTTGCAATTATCAGCAATTATTTATTTTCTATACTTTTAGAAAATCTACGATATTCCAAGGTGTACAAATATCGTGTACTAAAAATCAGGGATCTTTAAAGGTCAACATTTTGATATATTTGGCTTAAATCTTCAAGAAACAAATCGAAATTTAGTTCAAAAGTACTTTTTTCACTATAATAATTCATTTAATAGTTCTTTAATAGTTCAAGGTATACAAATATCGTGTACTAAAAATCATGGATCTTTAAAGGTCAACATTTTGATATTTTTGGCTTAAATCTTCAAGAAACAAATCGAAATTTAGTTCAAAAGTACTTTTTTACCCTAATTTTATCCCCTCCAGTCGAATAAACGACTAAATTCATGATTTAAATCTAAAATTTATTCTTTTAATCGACTCCAGGTGATTAAAATTATGCCAATTAAGTACTTTTGAACTTATTTCCGCTTGTTTTCCTAAAATTCTAAGCTAAAAACTGCAAAATTCGCCCAGATTTTTAGAATATGGTATTCCTTTGATTTAAATAGAAAATATTATTTATTGCATACTCTTAGGCATTTTCATTGCTTAAGAACTTAAATTAGCCTCTACTACCGTTCTGATTGGCCGATCTTGTTGCGATTAAGTGTGTTGATTGTTTATAATCATAGATATTGTTTAAAAATTGGGAGGTATTTTTTTTGTCGAACGTGTTTTCTAGGCATGGAATGTACTAACATTTGATTCGAATTTAGCTGGCAATACTTCTGCATAAAGATAGAACATTTTACTCACCAATTACTATATAAGTATACTCACACTAACACTCGCACTCTTATATATGTATACTCATACTCAACTCACACTCAAACTCATACTTAATGTACGCACAATGTTCAAATATGCATTCACATTCGACACTCACATTTGTATATATGCGGATATGTGAGTACTCAGATGTGTTGTTTACATACGCGATTTACAGTTATGTGCCTCACAAATCGGCATCAAATGCGCTTAGCAACCATCTGTGGATCTGGATGTGGATTTGGATGAGACTGAGCATGTGGATCTGCATGCAGCATCTGCACAAATCTCCAGTTGGCCATGAATTATTCAACAGTTAGCAGACATTACGCACACACTCACACTCACACCCACGCACTCACACCCACGCACTCACACTCACGCACTTTCTAATACAGTCTCAAACTATAGCATACAATTTGCCAATTTTATATACCAGAAGAACGTTACTTGGAAATGGACTACGCGCTACGCTCTCTAACAGCTCCCAGCACTATGGGCTAAATGACTATTTCCTTAGGCATTAATTCGATTTTTCAGTTTGTTGAAGGTACTTGATTGCAATTGGAATTTGTGTTCACTTTGTTTCCAAACTACACCCACTCTTAGATCGAATTTTACAAATCGACTACTCCTTCAATCACAATGATCTGTCAGTGAGTTAGTTAGGACAAAGAGAATATAAATGTACATATAAAAGAAAAATTAGAAAAATTAACTTTAAAAATAAATTATCTGTGCTTGTCGCATTTTTTTTCAGACAAAATTGAAATCGTTGAGAGTAAGTTTGATTTTTCATGTTTATTATCAGTGAAATACTCCATAGTACCTTGCCTCACGCACACACACACACACACACACACACACATACACACACACACACACACACACACACACACGCTGTTGCTGTTGGCGTTTGGCAAATCCTTTTTATGTCCACATTATGTAGTTCGCACGCATTCGCTATCTACGGTCTCCGTCTTCGTCTCCGTCTCAGCCTCATGTCTGAAGGGAGGAAGTCAGTGACAGAGAGAGGGAAGGGAAGGGAAGGGAAGGGGAGGCACAGGGTCACATTTGGTGGCAAACGCATCGTTCAATTCCATTTGCCGTGTCGTCGTCGTTCTATATAACCCAAGTTCAATTACCTGTTACAGCCGTTAGATGAAATTCTATGGCCAGAACATGTCTCGACTACTCGTAGTTGAGGCGCCACGCCCTCTTCTTCACACCCGCCTCCCTTCTCCCTTCCTACTCGCACTTGCCCCATATATGTACACTGAGAGAAATATTCGAGTACTTGGTACTTGGGTTCTTGATTTACATATTTATTTATATCGATTGATAATTTAGCATACATATTATTTTATCTGACGACAGTTTTGATCAAGTCGATGGTACTTTCACGACTTATTCGAAAAGTAGCTCCGATATTTAAATATTATCGAAGATGAAATTTTTTATAAAACCTTCACATTTCAGACAACTAAGTCAACTAAATTATTAAAGTCGCGAAACTGAAAAGTGAGTTTTAAACGTAATTTAAGTTAACCATGTAGAACTGGGCAAGTGGTCAGTAATTCGTTATTACTTATATCAATTTTAGAGATTTTAATTTGACGTTTTTTTTCTCAGTGTACCTATGCATTACCATACGTGGGCGCGAGTGCGGCAAGTGCTTTTGTGTTATTGCCACATTTCTCTGTCCTCCTCCTTTATCTGTGAGTATGTGTGTGTGTGAGTGTTGAAGGGGGCTGCTTTTTTTCCGAATATTTCAAATGCTTTTGTTCGCGCCAAAGAAAAGAAGAAGAGCAAGAATAACGACACACTTTTGCACGCATTTGTGATAAACATAAATGAGCTTAGAAATGAACCCCGGAGGATAAGGCACACACACATGCATAGTGACAGAGAGGGAGGGGAATAGAAAGGAAGAAAGAGAGGGAAGAGATGGAAGAGATGGAGTTGCCAATACTACAGTTGGTATCAAGTATCAGGCCAAGCACACACACAACATTATACAAATGATATGACATTAGATAAGCCTAAGTGCAAATTGGCTTACAAACCGGGATTTGTCTGCTCGACTTTTCGCCTCTTACCCATTTTTGGTATTCCAGCATTTTTGGTATTCTTTTGGAGCCCTTCTATTGTTCTGGGCATTTCTTTCTCCGACAACAACAACAACAAAAATGCATGCTTTGCATGTGGCTTGTTTATCACATTCGACATTGTGACAACAACTATGCTCTGCATCTAAATATGTGCACTTTGCAAATAGTTAATTCATTCGAATTATGTTTAGCTTTTCGTTCTTATTGATGCTCATCAAAATAAAAAACGCTCATATTTCCTAACTCAATAACATTATTAGCATTATAAATTATTTAACTTAATATCTTATTTGATTAATGTTGCTTACGATCAAACTAAATAAAGCCAAAATAATACCAATTTAAATCAATTAACTGACAAGCTGAAAAAAGTCATTAAAGGAGGCCGAAGATTTTTTGTTGTCTATAATGTTTTGATACATTTATGTAATAGTTATCTTAATACAAAAGCCGATTTATTCACCGATACCGAAATGTCCTAGAAACATTAAGTAAAAACATAAGCCTCGTAGATCTTACCGTCTTGGTTCCACAATAAAATTCTCTGGGTAAAAGAGTGAATGTGCGTCTATATTAAGAAGCATCAGTGTTGTTATCTCTATCTGTGTGTATGTGTGTGTGTATGTGTTTGTTTGTGTGCATGCGTGCGTGTGTGTGCGTGCGTGTGTGTGTGTTAAGCCATTCGATAAACCGAGTAACATACAAAGAATCCAGCGAATCCGCAAGATTGAGTCGGCATTACTATTACTTTGATATAATCTACGCGTCTGTCGGCTTGAATAAACCAACAGCAACCAACCAACCAACAACAACAATAACAACAACAACAACAACAACAACAACTTTAGCCTGTTGAGCATTTTTAGAGAGTAGGTAGTTTATTTGCCACATTGATTTTTATCACGTATTAAGAAACATTGTGAATGCAGTGAAATGCGCAAAGAGAATACTCATAAAAAAAGACAAATAAGTAACAAATAAGTAACAAGGATGTTACCTGCAGTTGAGGTGCTCGACTGTTGCATGCCCAGCACCCGTAAAAGCTGGACTCAATCACCATAAATGTACGACGTATTAAAACATGGAGACTGCAGTCGAGTGTACTCGACTGTGGAATATCCTGTGCCCAACCATTTGGATTGTCCAATACGTAATTGCATACACATAGATTCATATCAAAGTCCATTGCAAAACACTGCCCTATAAAACTTGAATAATTTTCCAGTTTGGATGACATATTTCAAAGACCGCTATATGGTATAGTCGTCCGATTTCAACTTAATTTAAACCGTTGTTTATTTTACAGCACTGAACTTTTTCTTATTTTTTATATCCTTTTTTTTTGCAGTAGACCGCAGGAGATGGTTTTATTCACTAGATCCCCAAACACTCGATTATATATCTGCTAATAATAATGATATATAATAATACCTTAAGACATCGATGAATATATGATAGAAATTTTCAACTAATTGAATTCTTGGTTCTAGGATGAATCAAGTAAAATAAGTCGATGATTTTGAAAAATCTTAAAGCAAAGCTTTTTAAGTGTCTTCCCATTCTCATTCTCATTCTCTTCTTACCCTTATCTCCCTTGTTTCCTCTCGTCCCACTCCTTCTCATCATGAAGTGTGCCACATTTGTTTGTTTGAACACAATTTACATGTGACAGCCACCTGTTTGGGCCAACTTCGACTTTACTTAGTCTTATTTCTTATTGCAGTCGCCGAGTTCTTTTGGGTCATTTTGGCCAACAAAAAACACGTCATCTTTTTGGCGCAACCCAGTGAGAAAATGTGGAAGGGTGAGCGGGTGAGTGGCGTGAAAAAAGTAGCAAGAATCAACGAGTAACGAATAGCGCGTATACGCCCCGTCATCCGCAATCCATGATCAAAAAGGAAAAATTTTACTTGCAAAAAGGCTACAAACAATAAGAGAAGCAAAAAAAAAAAGGAGCAAAAGTAAAGGCAGCACACACACAGACACACTCACACACACACACACACACAGACACAAGGACGAAAGGCAGGAAAAAATTGCCAAAAAATTCGTCCTTGCTTCGTTGCAGTTTCTTTTTAGAGGCAACTCTTCTGTTTCTGTTTGTGAATGTCGTGCGAGTTGCGAGTCGCGCTTCGACTTTTCTAAAACGAAAGCAAAAAGATGCAGTCATCACACGCACACACACACACACACACACACACGCAGACACACAGACAGCCAGGGAGACTGGCAGACAGGATATTGGGGAGAAGGAGAAAGGAGAAAGTGTCTGGAGACGGGGCAAAAAAAAGGGGATTTCAGAATTGAGGAGAACAGAGAGTCTGAGTCTGAGGTCAACGGCATGAATGATTGTGAATAAATATATATATATCGGTATATATACACATATATATATTTATATGTGTGTGTGTGTGTGTGGGTGTGAATATATATACATATACATATTTATGCACGTGAATAGCCACAATTATTTGTTGCTCTTGTTGTCTTCATATTTTGTTGCATACTTTTTGGCATATCAGGGCTAGAGAGGGAAGTGGTAAGGGGAGGAGATGAGTGGGAAGGCGAGGGGAGGTGAGGAGAGGAGCGGAGAGGAGAGGAGAGCGAAAGGAGGAATTGCATCACCTTTAACTTCATTGCTTCCTTTTGTGGCAAACACGAGTCCGTTTTCTGTGCCACATATGTTGCTCCAGTTTCAGTTGCAGTTGCAGTTGCAGTGGCCATTGTTGTTGTTGCTCTTCTTGTTTTGCGGCATTTTCTTCTTGTTCTTTTTGTTCTTGTTATTTGTGGCTAGATGTATTTGTAACTGGCCACGTGGTCAGCCTTATTGACTTCTGATCTTTGAACGCGACTTTTAAGTTGTGGACTCGAAGTTTATGGCTTACAAAAACCAAGACAAATGAAATTTGAATAATTTTAAAAAACTTGTATTAAATTAAAGTCTAGTTCATTAGCATTACGGCAAAGTAGCTCTTACTTATCTGAGTACTAGTAAGTAATAAATCTAGTATGTATGAAGTATTAATGAGTTGGCAGTCTTATTTCTTGAGCTGATCAAGAATACACATATATATCTTTTGTAGCAGGAATCGGGACTTAGACTTAGACTTATTTGCATCTCGCTGTTATATATACACAGCATATCTATTCATTTATTATCATTGTTCTCAATTTGTCCTATCAATTTTTATTTGAAATTACACCTTTTTTTAGTGTTGTTCCTAATTTAATTTTTTCTTGTTTTTTGTTTTGTGTAACAGTTTTCCACAATTTTATTCATTTTGCTGAGAATAATGAGAATAGTTTTGTATTTATGGTGGAATTCTCATAGAAAGCTCGATTTAAGCTCGTCTCGCTTTACCGCTACCGGTCGTTGCGTGCCTCTGGGGAATCCGGATTGGGATTGGGATTGGGATTGGGATTGGAATTGAAGTGGACAATGCGCTGTTTTATACTCAGTCACATTGTGGCCGATTTCGTGGCCGAGTGAATGCCGTGTGGCATGCAACGCTTTGCTGCATGCTGTATGCTGTATGCACAGCTGGTCATAGGGCCAAAAAGGCAAGTCGCGTGTTGCGCATACGCCCCGTTGAACCGTTGACCCCCGTTGAAAAAGGCACAAAATCAACTTTCAACAATTCGCATCGTCATTTTATCGTCGAGTGCACAGATTTGTTTTGGTTTCTCTTGCTGTTTCTGTTGCAATTGAAATTGTGTTTGTAAATGGGCTGCTGAGAAAAACGTGGCTCACAAGAGCCCTTCAAGCGTGTCGCAGTCCAGTCGAGGGAGAGAGACGTAGAGAAAAAGGGAGAGGGACAGGCAGAGGGAGACTTGACTTCTCTGTTTGTTAACTCTGGTTGCAGTCAGTGTTGCCAGCTTAGCTTATTTAATGCTAGATCATTCAATCAATCAACTACAATAAAAACAACAACCAAATACAAATAAAATAATTTAAAAAATATAGGAATACAATTTAAATAAAGATAAAATAAAAAAAATTACTAAAACGAAGCAGAATAATTAAAATACTTTTCATTTAAATATTTCCACTTTTCATTTAAATATTTCAAATTCCTATTTTTTGTAATTTTTGCTCATTTCAAAATATTGGACATGTTTTTGAATTGAACAACAATTTAATTCTTTTCTAATTAATATAATTAATATATCTTATTTTTATTTCTACCTTATCTTAATTATAAGTATTTTTAAATTAATATTTATTTTTATTTCTGACTAATTCAAGCTGGCAACACTGGTTTCAGGTGCAGTTGCAGTTGCCACATTTGTAAATATTGCCACATTTCGTTATATCGTTGATATATTAAATAGCATTAAGCTCGTCCTTATTATTTATTGACTTAATTGATTTTAAATATGCAAAAAGCTCTACTGCATTCACAATATTTGCCTTTGACTCTGGCCAAAACGCAAAGGCAACCAGCGGCTTTCAATTAGTGGCCCAGGCTCAGTTCACCTCCATGTTCTCTATACTCGTATCCTTTTAGCAATCTACTCTCTTCGTCCTTCGCACTCCCCATTTCGTTGTGCACTCTCTTATTTCTGGCTACCTGAATTTCTTTTTAATTTGCTATTTGAATTATCTCCATATCCACTTTTTTTTTTTTATTTATTTGTTTGCAGAAGGTATTTAAATTTTGTCAGGCAGTATGTAACGCACTACAGGAGGCGTGGCAGATCTGATAAGGAATTTTAATAAATAATACAATTAATTCCAAAACTTGTCAAGGAAACGATGAAGCCAAGAATACTTTACTTAAAATTGCTCGATTTTGCAATTTGTAACATTAAAACAATTTAATAAATTTATAAAAATTAAAAATTGTGCAAATAATATAGCATTTTAATAATAAATGATTTTTATCTCTTGTTATTTAGTTTTAAAAATACATATTAATAATAAATAATTAATTAAACAGAGTTCAAATACAAATGTATCTTCTTCCCAGAATACTCCTTGCACTCATTTGCGGACAATTATTTTTATATTAATAGCTTGTAAATTTCTTCTTAAGCTTTAAACAATGCATATTTTTTAAATGGACTCTCCCATAGTTTTTTTTTATCAAGGTATCAAATCTTCGGATTTACTTTGGTGTTTTATTTGATTTTCTTTTGCCACGCACGGCAAATTTGTATTTATGCTAGTTCATGTTGATGAGGAGTAGAAGAAGAAGGAGAAAGAAGAAAGCAAGGACATGTCAGGATGCGACGATTGATGTCGAGGAAACTTTGCTGATTAAACATTCATTCATAAGCAAATTGTGGTCGTACATCGGACTTCAATATTAATTTGCCTGAAAGTACAGATACCATGCATTAAGGGTGGGGATCGAAGGGTGTGTAGAGGGCGGAGATGAGGCAGATGGGCTGACTTTGACTCTTGTGTTTCAAGTGTGCCCCAAAAAGTATGCTACTAAAATTTGCATCCGTCGACTTTTAGCATAAAAATGCCAACAAACTATTTGGCAAGAAACGCAAGAGCAAGAGGAAAAACAACAACAACACTGAGAGAAACTAAAGGGGAAATGGCAGATGAAAAAGTCCTGTGCATTAAGGTGCTGCCAAGTGGGCGGGTGGCCAGGTGGCGATCTCAAAATATTTGTTAGCTGATACAACGCGTATTTTTTACGCTAATTGTTTCTTCCGACGACAGTTAATCCACCCCCTCACATTCCCCTACAAAACCACCACCGCTATTCACTGGACAGATGCACCACCAAGCACAGGCACCACCGTTTGCATTTTAATGCAAACTTTTTATTTTATTGAAGCATTAAAACGCATTTTTACAACCGATGTGCAATATTAGCGAAGAGCGAAGACAGGCCCAAGGTCTGCTTCTTCTTTTTCCTCTTCTTTCATTTGTTCTTTCCTTCTAGCCAAGGTCCAACAATAGAGTCGAGCTGCTCGACAGCCTGATGCCCAGTAACCATATATTCGCAGCTGTTTCATTTAATCAGCAAAAGTAAGGAATAAATAAAGACAGAAGATTATCTTCAGCACTTGGAAGATTTGATACGGTTGGAATATTTCATGTTTCAGCTTTCAATTTTGGTGGATATATTTTATTATTGTGGAGTGATGTTTTCCAATCGATGTATTTCTCACACTGAAATACATTACACAACTCCGCATTCTTCACAGTTTTTCAAATAAAGCATTCTAAATTATTTGTAAGCATTTTTATTAAATTCATAAAATATTTTAATTAAATTCAGTACATATTTTGTATTGTCAAATACGTTTAACCTTTTTTTTTTTGTATAAGAAAGCAGAAGAAAGGTTTCTCGAAGATTTCAAGATTTGAAGGGCACACCAAATAAATATGGGCATAATCGTTTTGTTGCTGGGTTAAAGCCGTTGAGATTGTGGCAAACTTATAAGCCTGTGTAACTTTTGAGTACTGGGCTAAGAGCCAAAGCTTTTCGGCAAGCTGAGGTAAGGGTGTGGTGGGTTAGGGATGGGCGTAGGAATGGGGGCAGGTTTAGGTGCAGCGGCGTGCTTGATGGTCCATTAAATACAAAGATTTTTGAAAAATTACTACATTCACTTTACTGACTTTGAGGCAGGGGCAGTAAAAGGCGGACAGAGGGCGGCAGGGGGCAGGGGGCGGGGGGCAGGGGGTGACTAGAAATGGCTGAAAAGGCTGCCGCAGGCAAACAACAAAGTTGTAAAAATTGTTTCGTTTTTAAGCAGCGTCGCTGTCGACGTCGCCGCCTCTAAGGACTCTGCTGCATGGAAGCGACAACGCCGACGGCGACAGCGACGTCGACGTCGACGTCGATGGCGGTAAACTACAGTAAGTTTTACAGCGGCGCATAAACTGCAGCAACAGCAGCATCCCACCCCCTCCCCTCCTCCTCCTCACACTTTCCTCTCCCTTTCCTTACCCCTCTCTTCACCAACTCTTGTTCTTCCCGCGGCCATTACTTTCGGGCTGCCGCTGACATTAGCAATAAAAAGGGGGCAGTTCAACCATTGCCAAGAGAGACGGGGTTGCACTGAGAAAAAATACCGGATCTTTAATTAAATATGCATGTCATCTCTTTATTTCAATTAAAGCTAGTTGAACGTAGAATCATAAATTCAATATGTAGGATAAAGGATATAGGTATAGTTATTTATATGTAGTACCAAACTCAAATTAAATAAGTTTAATAACCAAATTGTATACCACTTTATATTATTAATAATTACTATTGTTTACTCAAAAGTTAGACACAAGTATTGAAATCGAATGCTTTTCATATTTTGTTTAAACAAATTTTCAATTGGTTCTAGTAATTATTCTAAATAAAATGTGAAACTTATAAAATCTTAAGCTAAATTAATAATAATATATTTGAATGTAATTTGTTTTTTTTTCTAACTTCTTTATCGTGTTAACTTTATTTACATTGTTTTAAGAACCTTATGCAATAGTTATAAATTTAAAATAAATGAGATATGGATATATTTGCAAAAGCTGAAAATTAATAAAAAAATCAAAATAGTAATTTGACAAACTGTATATTTTGTACTTGAATTAATAAGAAGAACATCAAAATTTAATAAGATGGTTTGCTAGTTAGATAAGACATTACAGATATACATTTTTTTTCTGCCAGTGTAGGATTGAAATGGGAGTGGGGGGGGGGGGTTAGAGGTTATAGCCGTCGAAGATTGAGTTATGTGCGTTTCGACTTTGTTTCTGGCCATGGTCGAGACACAGAGAGAGAGCGCGTTGTTTCGGCAATATAACGGTAATAACTGAATCGTTACCGTTACAATCGCGCTGCCTCATTTTTAGTTGCCGTTAGAATACACACATTCAGTGAGGGGGGTTGGAGGAAGGAAGTGAGAGGGGTGAGGCAGTGGCAGCCGCCAGTTGCAGGTCATGAATTTGCCATTTTACAGCCTCGTATTTTTCTGTATGCCTCCCCCTCCTACACCCCTCGCAACAACCCCCAACCCCCTCTTGACTAAGCTCATATTCCGTGAGCTGATTTTGCGAGGGAGGGGGTTGGGGGGGTGTGTATTGGGCAACCCTAGAAATAATAACGCTTAAACTTTTTAGTGTTGTCATTAAATTCCTCGTGTAAGTTGCCAAAAGGGGGGTGGGGTGGTAACAAGGTTGCCAACAGTGTTTTGGCCTCGTCTTCGACTTCCTAAGAGTAAGTCGTATTTTCTCGTATCTTTGTCAGTGCGTGTTTGTGCTTGTTTTTGTTTGTTTTGTTTCGTTTTTATTTAACATTTTTAATGTCGCTTCGGCCGCACACTAACTTGGCAACCCTACTCCCAAACCCCTCTCTCTCTCACTCTCTCCCTCTTTCACGCACATCTGCAGGTCTATAAATTTCGATATTTACTTTTTATATTGCAAAAATTTTTCTGCTGACGGAATTACGGAAATTAAAAACGAAATGACGCTGAGCCAACGCAACATTTCAGACCAGGCCAAGATTGGAACAGAGAAGGCCGCTCATGCGCGCCTGCTTCTGACATTTCGCCTTCCCCTTAACCTTGCCCATCCAACGAACCCCGACCCTTCTTCCTACCTTCCATTTACTGTGGTAAACAAGTATTTATTTTCTATATTTTTAGTAAATCTATTATAGTTCAAAGTACACAAATATCGTGTACTAAAAATCATGGATCTTTAAAGGTCAACATTTTGATATTTTTGGCTTAAATCTTCAAGAAACAAGTCGAAATTTAGTTCAAAAGTACTTTTTTACCCTAATTTTATCCCCTCCAGTCGATTAAAAGACTAAATTAAAGATTTAAAATTTTTGAAAATTTTCGAAAAATGTAAAGGGGTAACTATGTAAAAATCGACAAATTTTAGAAGAAAAAAAATTTGTCTCGAAAGCATAAAATTTAAATGCAAAGTTAAAGTAGGGTTAATATTGTTGAAAATAAGACATTTCTCGAGACAATCGGCTGAGCTTTGATAAAGTTATGCTGGTTTGAAGTCCAAAGAGTCAACTTTTCTTATATAAAGCACATTTATTTTGGTTACCAGAAATAAGGTATATCCTTTTATACATCATCTTTATAACTACACAGCAGAAAATTTTCTTGCTTGGCTTAAATATAATTTGCAATTATCAGCAATTATTTATTTTCTATACTTTTAGAAAAGCTACGATAGTCCAAGGTATACAAATATCGTGTACTAAAAATCAGGGATCTTTAAAGGTCAACATTTTGATATATTTGGCTTAAGTCTTCAAGAAACAAATCGAAATTTAGTTCAAAAGTACTTTTTTCACTATAATAATTCATTTAATAGTTCTTTAATAGTTCAAGGTATACAAATATCGTGTACTAAAAATAAGGGATCTTTAAAGTTCAACGTTTTGATATTTTTGGCTTAAATCTTCAAGAAACAAATCGAAATTTAGTTCAAAAGTACTTTTTTACCCTAATTTTATCCCCTCCAGTCGAATAAACGACTAAATTAAAGATTTAAAATTTTTGAAAATTTTCGAAAAATGTAAAGGGGTAACTATGTAAAAATCGGCAAATTTTAGAAAAAAAAAATTTGTCTCGAAAGCATAAAATTTAAATGCAAAGTTAAAGTAGGGTTAATATTGTTGAAAATAAGACATTTCTCGAGACAATCGGCTGAGCTTTGATAAAGTTATGCTGGTTTGAAGTCCAAAGAGTCAACTTTTCTTATATAAAGCTCATTTATTTTGGTTACCAGAAATAAGGTATATCCTTTTATGCATCATCTTTATAACTACATAGCAGAAAATTTTCTTGCTTTGCTTAAATATAATTTGCATTTATCAGCAAGTATTTATTTTCTATACTTTTAGAAAATCTACGATAGTCCAAGGTATACAAATATCGTGTACTAAAAATCAGGGATCTTTAAAGGTCAACATTTTGATATTTTTGGCATAAATCTTCAAGAAACAAATCGAAATTTAGTTCAAAAGTACTTTTTTACCCTAATTTTATCCCCTCCAGTCGATTAAAAGACTAAATTAAAGATTTAAAATTTTTGAAAATTTTCGAAAAATGTAAAGGGGTAACTATGTAAAAATCGACAAATTTTAGAAAAAAAAAATTTGTCTCGAAAGCATAAAATTTAAATGCAAAGTTAAAGTAGGGTTAATATTGTTGAAAATAAGACATTTCTCGAGACAATCGGCTGAGCTTTGATAAAGTTATGCTGGTTTGAAGTCCAAAGGGTCAACATTTCTCAAATAAAGATAATTTATTTTGTTAATTTATAATCTTATTTTCATTTTAACTTTTTAAGCTGATCGATTCGGCTGTTGATACTGATCAAGAATATATATACTTTATGGGGTTTGGCACGCCACCTTCAGTCTGTTACATACATTTTACAAAACCATTATATTTCAGCTTCCTATCGTTAACCGTTTGGCCTACACGTTGATTCTCAGTTATTGAATCAGTCAGTCAGGACATATATAGATTGTTTATCTAATATTTAAACAAATGTAAGTAAAAATTGCCTTTGTTCCGCTGTGCCCACTGTGCCGACTGTGGGCAACTTTCAATGCCTTGTCGCTGGCACTTTAGTCATAAAAGCAACATTACCCGTGCACTTTTTAATATCCCGTACGGTTTTAACTTTCTTCCTTGTCTTAGAGCCATCCGCCATCTTTCGCCCCTGCCACTCCCTTGTCTATAGCCTTAGCTTTATCCCTAACCACCTGATTGGTCCTTACTCTTATCATCGTCAATGTCGTCTGCAGAAGCTGCAACTTTCTCAGTTTTTCTTCCACACATTTTGCACATTTTACATTTAATCGTTATGTTTAGAAAAATACAAAATTCCATTTTGTTTTTTGCTCTTAAAATGTCAAAGGAGTTTAAGTCTCTTTTCCCCTTTTTTCTTTTGCTCATTCACTATTTATAAATAAAGAAAATTGAAATGATTTCATACGATATGTAAAATATCAAAATCTTTAAATTAAATCATACATTTTATTTGACTCTTTTATAGTAGTATTAAGTTTAAAAACTTTGCTCAAAATCTTTTACGCTTAATCTTTAATTGCAAGCATGAAATTCTTCCGAAATAAATAAAAACAAAGATATTATCCTATAAAGGATATTCTTAATAGTTTTAATACCCTGCGCCGATTGTTTTATATTCAACTGCTTGTCATTTCAAATATGCTAAACACAATTCGGAATTCGAAATTGTAAATTAAATATGAAAATAATTTGACTTAAATTTGTATACTTTGAACTATCGTAGGTTTACTAAAAGTATAGAAAAGAAATACTTGCTGAATACTGGAAATTATATTTAAGCAAAGCAAGAGAATGTTCTGCTATGTAGTTATAAAGATGATGCATAAAAGGATATACCTTATTTCTGGTAACCAAAATAAATGAGCTTTATATAAGAAAAGTTGACTCTTTGGACTTCAAACCAGCATAACTTTATCAAAGCTCAGCCGATTGTCTCGAGAAATGTCTTATTTTCAACAATATTAACCCTACTTTAACTTTGCATTTAAATTTTATGCTTTCGAGACAAATTTTTTTTTTCTAAAATTTGTCGATTTTTACATAGTTACCCCTTTACATTTTTCGAAAATTTTCAAAAATTTTAAATCTTTAATTTAGTCGTTTATTCGACTGGAGGGGATAAAATTAGGGTAAAAAAGTACTTTTGAACTAAATTTCGATTTGTATCTTGACGATTTAAGCCAAAAATATCAAAATGTTGACCTTTAAAGATCCCTTATTTCTAGTACACGATATTTGTATACCTTGAACTATTAAAGAACTATTAAATGAATTATTATAGTAAAAAAAGTACTTTTGAACTAAATTTCGATTTGTTTCTTGAAGATTTAAGCCAAATATATCAAAATGTTGACCTTTAAAGATCCCTGATTTTTAGTACACGATATTTGTATACCTTAGACTTTCGTAGATTTTCTAAAAGTATAGAAAATAAATAATTGCTGATAATTGCAAATTATATTTAAACAAAGCAAGAAAATGTTCTGCTATGTAGTCATAAAGATGATACATAAAAGGATATACCTTATTTCTGGTAACCAAAATAAATGTGCTTTATATAAGAAAAGTTGACTCTTTGGACTTCAAACCAGCATAACTTTATCAAAGCTCAGCCGATTGTCTCGAGAAATGTCTTATTTTCAACAATATTAACCCTACTTTAACTTTGCATTTAAATTTTACGCTTTCGAGACAAATTTTTTTTTTCTAAAATTTGTCGATTTTTACATAGTTACCCCTTTACATTTTTCGAAAATTTTCAAAAATTTTAAATCTTTAATTTAGTCGTTTATTCGACTGGAGGGGATAAAATTAGGGTAAAAAAGTACTTTTAAACTAGATTTCGATTTGTTTCTTGAAGATTTAAGCCAAAAATATCAAAATGTTGGCCTTTACCTTGGACTATCGTAGCTTTTCTAAAAGTATAGAAAATAAATACTTGCTGATAGTTGGAAATTATATTTAAACAAAGCAAGAAAATATTCTGCTATGTATTTATAAAGATGATGCATAAAAGGATGTACCGTATTTCTGGTAACCAAAATAAATGAGCTTTATATGAGAAATGTTGACTCTTTGGACTTTAACCTAGCACAACTTTATCAAAGCTCAGCTGATTTCAATGAGGAATTTTTCAGAATATTAACCCTTCTTTAACTTTGCGTAAAAATTTTATGCTTTGGAGACAAATTTCTTTTCGAAAATTTTCATTAGCTAGCGACCTTTCTAATTGGTAGCATTTTTTGAAAGCTGAACTAAATGGAATATTTGAATTTCAAGTGTTTCTTTTCAAATTGGTTTTCCTACTTATAATGTTTAATGTTAAAAATATTATTAAATATTACTGTATTTCTTTCTAACATGTGCTTTTCGAATAATAAGAAAAGTATCTTTTCTTTTCAAGAATATAGGATTTAATTGCTAATTGCAGTGCTGATGTTCCACTAGGAACTGGGACTGGGCTCTTTCTTATGGTGGGTAAATTGTGTTATGATCTTCCAAAGTGCACAATTCAGGTTCGAGGATAATCCCAATGAGGATTCCCTGCTCGCCAGAAAGTCATCGTGGCCACCTAATTTCTAAATTTATAGGTTTTTCGCATAGTTGTAAACTGTAAAATGTGAATGTACAGAATGAGGGGTTGCTCGATGAATTACTTTGTTTCTGTCTCTCTCCGTCTCTGTCTCTGTCTCTGTCTCTCGTTCACAGTGCTTGGGGTGGAAAGTGAATGCTGAATGTTGCAGTTTTACTGTTTGTGTATTTTGATTTGATTTTTACGCCCCGCCATAAATTGTTTAGATGAGTTTTTTAATCGAAATTGTTGGAAATGACTTAGGTGCGCATAAAATGTCTCTCTCTTGAGAAGGCACAAGGCACAGACATTACCAAATAAATTTTGGCTTTGCGATTTTACTTTGGGCCAGCTTCAGCTTCAGCTTCAGTTTCAGTTCCGACTCTTTGACTGTTTGACGATTCGACTGTTTGCGTCGCCTTTTTTTATGTGGCTTATAAAAAGTATATTTTTAATAGGGCGTAAAAGTACTTGGTAGTTTCGAGAACAGAAGGGGGGGCTGTCAAAGGGATGGGGGTGTCGAATGCTCCCATGTATGGGAAGTATGGTAAGTGAGAGTGGGGGCCGTGCCAAGAGGAGGGATGAAAAACTTTTAGTTCGATATTTTTATCTTACAATTAAAATTATGAAATATTTCATAACATTTATTTTGAAAATCAAAAAAGGTATTATTTCATTTTTAATATTTATTTATTTCTGTTCTAAAATTAAAATAAATTTTATTCCGTAAGTTAAGACGAAAATTTTTAAGATTTCCGATTCAAATATGAGCTAAAGATTTTTCCCTCAATTTCAAATGTTGTTGTCCAATTTTCTATTTTAACGACAAAATTAGTCAAATTTTCATCTGTATGCATGTAAGAAGTTCTAGGTGCATCGCTGATCAATGTGGGGCCCATACGATAAGAGCTAGGAGTCTAAAATTTTCACCCAACGTAATTGAGACAAATTCATTAATAGTACGATCTTTTGCGATATTCGAATTGAACTATTGGTTTTTAAGAAATCTCAACAAAAATAACAAACCTGAATAAAACTGGTCCACCACCATTGAACCGATTAGGTTTAGTCTGTAACGGCTGGTTAACTAGACTTTGCAAGGGAATTAAATCTTCGGCGTTTCGAAGAAAACCTTTCTCTCTGTATTGTTTTAAGCCTAATGAAGAGGTCATAGCTTGGCAGGGTCATCCAAGACCCAGGTGAGAGCGGGATCTCTGGTCGCGCCTGTGTCCTTTTTTGGTCAGAAAAAGAATAAGTAAAAGTAAACGAAGATGAGGAGGAATACGAAGAGCGCTCTTCATTTTTACTGGCGACAGCAGTACGGCTCATAAACGTTGCCAAACTTTGAACTTGATGGTTTTCCTGCAGCCGCTTTTCTACTGTTTTCCCTCCTTCCCGCTCGATGGCTTTTACTGCGCTGGCGTGTGTTCTCATGTGGTCCAAGACTTGCCTCGCCTTCTCCTCCCCTTCTCCTTCCCGCTTCCTTCCATCTCCATCTCCATCTCCATCGACAACCACATAAAAAGATACATTTGCAGGCACCCAAACGACGCATAAAACGCGTTACTTTCATCCATGAGCGACGTTGATGGGCTCATAAATGCCGCGAATGTGCATGAAACGCGTATTTTTCTACTTTTTGATGATTTTGAAATTTTGTATGCGTTGAGTGCCGTTAAGTATACACACACATACAGACGCATTAATATATATATATATATATATATATATATATATGTAGATATATATGTATACCCGTTAACGGTAACCTAACCTCAAACTTACCCCCAAGTTACCAAATTGTTTTTAACCCACTGCAGGAACAGGCCCAAGACTCCAACTCCAACTCCGCCTCCATCTCCATCTCCATCTCCAACACAAACTGAAGCAGCAGTTGCTCTTGCCATAAAAGTAATACGAAATGTCTCATTTTTAGAGCTTCGAAATAAAAAAGTTATCGACGCATTTCGTCAGTTTTACTTTTTGGGCATTCTTAATCAATCTCAAGTCGCGAGCTTCTCCGATTCTCAACTCTCGCTTCTCAAGTGACTGCGAACAACAACTAAATAACTAACTAGATCAGCATTAAAATCTATCATTTTATTATTTTCAGAATATCCCCATACCTTTAATTTATCTATATTTTCAGCTTTCTTTAATTTAAAAATATATATACATTTTCTTAATTGTTCATCTAGTTTTTTTTCCATAATTTAATTCCTTATTCGGCTTCTGCATCGTCGAAGAAGAAACAACTAAAATGAATACATTCAAATTATGGTAATGTCTAGAAGAATCAGCTGCAAAATATAATATTTTGGCATTCCATTTTTTTTTTTGAATAACTAGATTTTATTAATTAACTAATATACATACATTCGTATGTCAAATAATATAAAAACTATTTAATAGATGCTTTGCAATTTTTTCTTAGTTCAATTTCGTAATTGAAACTTAATCTTTTTCTTCTTTATTCTAATTTGGGTTTATTTAAAATGAATTCTGAGTAAGTTCTTTGCTTATGTCATTTCTATGAAAAAATTCGGAACTTGTATGACGGGGGATCTAATCGGAAAGTGGTAGGTAGGTAGGTAGGTAGGTAGGTAGGTGTCTCGAAGTGAATGTTGATGATGATTCAGTGTTTAATTTGCAGTTACGCTGATGAGTCAATATATGTGTATGTTGGGGTTTTCGGTTTGCTTTGGGGTCTGCTTAATCGAATATTTCTGTTGCCCATAAATGGTAATAGCATTGGGCGCTCATCTATGGCTTGTATACCAATATGCAGGGTGGCTGGGACTTATTTGTGGGGTGGTGTGGTAAGTGCAACGGCAACTGCAACGGCAACGGCAACGGCAACTTTGTGCTGTTCCAGTCTACCCAAAAAATGCAGCTGCATTTTAAATTAGTGCATTCACACTCACCCACAGCCTTATGTACTCGAATAGGCATATACATATACTTATATGTGGGATCTATGGTGCATCCATCCATCTACCATCATACTTTTTTCCCTCTTTTGGTTTTTTTTTTTTCGGCTGCTCTTTTTTTAGTTTTATTAGTTGGACTTTTATTTATTCGCATGCAATTTTTTTTATGTTTTTTTTTTTGCTTTGCATTTAAGGGCGGAGTTTTTCAATTTTTATTTTGCGTCGCCCGTCCGAACGGGAATACAGAAACAACTCACATGACGTTGCTCTCTCACGCACACGCACACGCAGCAGCAACAACAACAACAACAACAACAAGAAAAGTAACAAATTTAAATATATTTCCCACTTTTTTTACCAGTTTTTTTTTTTCGTCCATGCAATTTTTGTGTGTTTTGTTTTTTCTGTTTTTTTTTTTTGTCGCAGAATTGCGACACTGCAGTCGGTGTGTGTGTGTGTGCGTGTGTGTGTTTGTGTGTGTAAAGTGCAACGGCAGCGACAGCGACTGCAACTGCAACTGCAACTGAGGCAGCTGCATTCTCCTCCTTTTTCCTGCACGTTTTTTAACACTTTTTTGTTTTTTTGTTTTGTTTTGTGCGCTTTCAGCTTAATTTTATTTATTTATGGACTTTTTATTTTATTTTATTCTGTACTTTTTTGGTCTATTTGGACTGCAGTGCTCGTCTGTCCAGGCTCTGGGTGTTGGGTGTTGGGTGTTGGGTGTCGGCTGTGCATGTGTCCACATATTCGCATATGCTGAGCTCGTTGCATAGGAGGCGCCTGCTGCATTTGCCATCTCACACTACTACTGTCTCTCTCGCACCTCTGTTGTCCTCGCACCACGACCGACTGCAAAAGTCAGCCGCCCCGAAGTGCATCGACAGATGCATTGGCCCTAGTCCAGGAGCGCAGCGCGGGTTCACGATCGAGAGTGCACATCTTTTTTGTTGCCTACTTTTTGGGATGGACTTCGACAATTGTTATTAAACAGTTTGTGGTAGTTTTGAAGAATACTATATAGATTTATATAATTTAGAAGCCAATAGACTATGCCGATATTGAGATTTTATCGCAATTTAAGTAAGAACATTATTATTTAAGAGAAAGAAAAAAAACATTTACTTTAAGCTTATTCAAATTCTTGAATTCTGATATTGCAACAAGTTTTAAGTGGTTTTTGATACCCATTCCTAATCGCTATCTAAAGGATACATATACTGTTGCTTATCCTACTCTTTTTGCCCTCTCTATTCCCATACTCTTTTTGTATTTATTGGTATTTTTATTTTTAGATATTTTGATCATGTGGATCGTTGACAGCTTTTGATTTTCTTAGCTAATGCTCGATTTCGACAAGCATCGCACACACACACACACTCACACACATGCATTGCAGACATAAGTGCGGACCTGGAAAATGCATTTGCTGGCAAAACAACTAAATCGAAAAGGAATAAAGTTCTCGAAATAAAATAAAAAAGAAACAAAATAAAATAAAACAAAAAAACAATCGACAACCCACATGCTCTTTTTGCTATCTCTCTTTTGCTCGTTCTCGCTCTCCGTCTCTCTTTTGCGCTAGTGCCCACTCCAGGCTGTCGCTGCTTCACTCTGACATACGCTTGAATTTAGGAGGCGCAATTCGAACCTTTTTATTATATTTATTTTTTTTTTTAATTCCAATTTTCTTTTTTGTTGTGGAAGTTTTTATATATTTTGCTGTACCTATTTTTTTTTTTTTTTTTTTGCAGGGAATGTGTAACTGGACGTTGCAACTGCAACTGCCACTGCAACTGCAACTGAGGCTGTCAGTCAGGCAGCGCAGTCTGCAGTGCAGTCGGCAGCGCTGTCGGCAGCATGGACACCAACCTGCTGTTATTTCACTCGCACCCAGGCCATTTCCATGTGGCGAATATTTGATTTTTTCCGCCTCATTTTTAATTTCCCGTGCTCGCGTCGTTTTTTATACTGATTTTTTTTTGCGCTTTTTCGTTTTTTGGGCGGCTTTTTGTTTGAGTTTTGCACATTTTTTCCTTTTTTTGTTGCACGCAATTTTCGCCGCTGCATTTTTATTGGCTGCATTTGCAGTGTGTGCGTGTGTGCGTGTGTGCGTGTGTGTGTGTTATGTGTGTGCGTATGGACTAAGTAGCTGGACATGTACATGCATGCGAGCCTCTACATACGCACACCAATAAATGCCATGTATTTTAGCTATCGACGTCGATTTTTATCCACATTTTTTTTTGGTTGTTTTGGCCTTTTAATTTGTTTTTTTTTCTTTTTTTTTTTTTTGTAGAATTTTTGTTGTTGGCGCTTAATGCAAATAAAATGTTTGTGTAGGCTTGCATTATGCTGACGATGTCGTGGCGAGAAGGGTTGGGAGAGCTGTAGGGAGAGAGAGGCAGAGAACGGGAGGGAGGGAGGAGCAGAGAGAAGACTGCATTTTGCCTGCTGCGTTGTGCATTCTGCATCCTGCACGCATCCCGGTTGTCCTTTTTTCACGTACACAAATTTCAGCAAACATTGAAAGGAAAAAAAACGCATACTATATATAATTTTTTATTTTCGGCCATTAAAAATGGCCCATGCTCTACAGGAGTGACGCCTCCCTCCAAATGTCGCCCACTTTGTCGTTTTGTTGTGGGTCGAATGTGGGTCGCAGTTTTTGTTGCAACTTCCACATGCCACTTTCCACACGTTGTCTTTGTTGGCGAGCGCGTCGCATAATCGGCTACTTCACACGCGACCCTCGTTCGATTGACCCATCGGGACTAGCAGAACGAGAAGTTGCATAAAGGAGCAGGAGGAAAAGAAGCAGGAGACACGGACACGGACACGGACACGACAAGGCAAGGGCGCAATTTTTTTTGTTTTGTTTTTGTTTTCACATTCAGCGCTTTTCACGCTTCTCCCTCTGTTTCTCTTGTTGTTTTTTTCTGTCTATTTCTGTCTGTCTGCCTCCTTCCAACTGGACAGTACCATTGTATTATTATTTCATATATCCCACATAAATTTTATTTTATTACAAAATTACTGATATTTCAATGCATCGCACTCCTCTCCTCTCCCTTTGTGGTTCACTCTTAAGTTGTCGATTAACGTTTATCTACACATTTTGGCCAGAGAAAAACGCATAGTAAATATAAATGCACTCTTTTTTTGACTTTACCATATTACATTTCATTATAAAACACTTTGACTACAAATATGACTCAGTGTCAAAATAAATGTAGTAAAAGAACAGTTTTAAGTACTTAATCGTGTTTATTTTAGAAATGCGCAAATATTTATTCAATTCTTTGAAAAAATGTTTCATACTTTTAAATAAACAACAAATGCTTAATTTCTCACATTCACTCAGATACCATTCACGATTAGCCTTAGCTTTTGTTTCTTAGTCCTCTTTTTTTCAACGCAGCACTCGTTGCTTTTGTGTACAAATTGTTTAACGCTTTGACTGTCGAGTGGTTGGAATTACAGCAACAACAACAACAATCACCAGAAAGAGAAACAGGTAGGAGCCGCCCATCCTTCCTTCCTTCCTTCCTTCCTTCCTTCCTTCCTTCCTTTCTTCCTTCCTTCCCTATGGACCTAACTATGCATGCAAAATCACGTTCAATCCTGCATTGAAGTGCACGGCAAAGTCCAGAGGGGGGCAAAGTGAGCAGGAAATAAAAGTAGAAAGTAGAGAGTATTATATTTGCAATTTGCAATTGCGGCTTTCTAACTGATTGCAAGCTAATATATCGATTTGGTCTGAGTTGAATTTTCATTATTTCACTGCAATTCCCACCAATGAACTGGACTTGAAGTGTGGACGGTAAACAAAGGCAATTGTTTTGGCGGGTTTTGTTTTTCCAATTTTATCGTCCTTGACCACACCGATCAGCAAACAAACAGAAGGTCCTTGGACTACAGCTGCAATCCATTCATGTTTGGGACTATTTAACAGAGTTGTCAATGTTTTTTACATCAATTTCGATGCTAACGAAAATATTTATCGTTCAGATGTGTTCCACTCTCAAAATATGAGAGATTTTTTTCAAACTCACAATTGTCAATTTCAACAAAATTATTAAAGTTTTAACTGCTCATATAATTAACAAATTTATAAAGAAAAAATGCTTCTTTGGCATTTTTATCAAAGTTTAAAAATAGTTTGAACGAAGTTAATAAAATTAAAACTTTATCAAACAAATACACAAGTAGTATCTAATTTAGATTCATGTGCAATGAATATGATAAAGATAATGAATAATGACAATGATAATGATAACGAAGAGAATTGCAGAGCAGGCACACAACCCAAAAGAAAAAAAGAAACACAACGAAAAAGAAAAGAAATATTTAAAATCCCTGCACGCATTTTGAGCGAGCATTAAAATCAAAGCAAAATGACATCAATATAAATACTCGTAAATTCGCAATTTTGCGAGTGTCGGCAACAAAAAACAAGAAAAAAAAAAGAATCTTCCCGATCCCGTCGAGAAATCCACATTTACATTCAAGAGGCTGTTAACAGTGAAGGAAGGGGGAGGGGGGGAGGGGGGGGTGTTCTGCCTTCTTTTGAGGGTGCTGTCATAAAAAAAACAAGGCCTTCCCCCTCCTGCTACTTATTCATTTTCTTCTTGCGTCTTCGCTTAAACCTTGATGCGCATATGTTTAGAGAAATTAGTTTTTCATAACGCACAAGTTGTTATTGCCATTCTACACATACACACACACACACACACACACACATACAGCTGCTTTTTAACGGCATTTTTTATTGCAAATTCTATTCAAATATCCATACATTTTTATGGTTACCGGTATGGGGTACGACAAACAGAACAGAACAGAACAGAACAGAGGCCCAAACGCACCGTGGCTCATTTGGCTCAATTTTGTGGCAAAAGTCTGAGAAATGAATATTCTCATTATTTCATTTGTATTGCAAAATAGAAACTTGACATAGGTGTTGGCTAGGCGCGTAATATCACGGAGCGATAAAACAAACGAAGAAATTTAAAAAACTAATTAAATCATTATATAGAATCTTTTATTTGTAACTATTTTATTTTTAAATCCGTTTCCGTTATTATTTCGTTTTCGTCCTCCCGCGAACGTGTCCCTTGATCCGCGAGTAACAAGTTTAGGCTTGGTATTATTTTCAATTTTTTTATTTACATTTACAAAGTCTAATTTGACGTAAAATAGATACATCACAAAATATAAAAAAGGTTCATTGATTTTTCTCAATATTTTTGCGAAATTATTTTAATAAGTGATTTTTTTAATAATACACAAATCGTAACTTGCATTAAAAATAAATTATTTTCTTCTTTAACATTTTTATTAAAACTTTTTTAGTCTTTGACGAATTCAAGGCTACTAAAATTGTTCCAAAAATATGAAACCTTTTCCATTAATTACATTAGCCAGCTTTGATTGAAAAATATCACTTTTTGTGTCTAGCACAATTTGATTTTTGGCACGAGCTTATGCCAAAGGAGCCCATAGTACAACGCTGCGACATCGCCGTTTTAAATCGCATATGAGCGAAATGGTCTCATCACCCAAGCCACCCAAACACCCCGTACCACCGCAACAGCCACCACCCACCACCCACCACCCACAACGCACCACCCACAACGCACCACACGAATCTCCTCAAGTAACCTCGTTGTTTTTTTATTTTTTTTTGAATAAACACAATTTTTAATATGCCTGCAATTTTTATGAGTGTTTAGAGGAATTTTATTGCCAAAGATTTTGCCAGTCCCTGCCTAGGACATGTTTCTTGTTAGTTGCTGCAAAAATTGGAGCAGGGGAGAGTGAGAGAAGGGGGAAGGGGATAGGTATGGGGCTTTGGGCTTGGGGCTTGGGGCAACAGGGACGTCCCACATCGCGTATGCGCGATAAGCGCGCTTCGCGTCACAATTGTACCTAAAAATGTGTCCTCTAGTCCCATAAAAATAAAAATGAAAATAATATTTAATGTTATGTGAGAGAGAGTGTTATTTGAATGAGTGGATGGACAAAGGAGGGAGGAGGGCAGACCACCTGATCTGCTGAATGGATGGAAAATATTAAAACTAGACTATATTTTAGAAATATTTCTGTAATACTTCTCCTAAATGCTTTCTTGAGATACTTTCCCCGTGCTATTGGATCCGTGACGTTTTAAAGTTTGGATACTTGCATATTCTCCATTTTTCCTGAATATTTCAGCAAAAACCTTTTAAAAATTGTTTATTCAATTATAAACAGTAAGCCAGCTAAACCAATCAAATTTACACAATTAGAAAGGTCACTTACAGCCACCTATTTTCATTTTATATATATTTTCTTTATACTTTCCACTTTTTGATTATGAGTATAGGAAAACAATTTAAGTATTGATTTAAAACGAAGAGGGGTCAAATACTGTCATATCAGTTTTTTTTCAACTTTCAACAATCATGGAGGATTGGCCTGATGTGACCCAAGAATTGGTCAAATCAAATCAAAAGAGTTTGGTAGAACCTATTAAAAGGAAGGAGTATCCAACTTCTTATTAGATTTCATGATTTTTTTATGAATAATGCTTTTTTTGTTCATATTTTAGTTTGTACGCAAACTTTTTCTGTTCTAAAACGCGATGCATTTTTCTTTTTTAAATTTAAAAAAAATTAATATAATTCATAGTAAAAAGAAAACTTACTAGAATTATTTATAATTAATGTGTTAGTCGTTTAAAAAAAAATTAACACTTTTATCATGAATACAAGAATTCTTTTTTTACAATTAAAGTTTCGCATTAAGCCTGCACGTATAGTTTTTCTGGCAAGTGTATATATGTATATGAGTTAATTTTTACTACACTTTTTCCTCAATAATTTTTACTTTGATAAGCCTTAAGCCCATTGTCCTCTTGCCAGCCTCCTTATCTCTTGAACGCGTTTCATACCCAAATCGTCATCCAATTTGCACTGCGCCATTTTCAAAGCTCACGTCCTCATGCGTGTCTGTTAGCTGTTATAATTTGCATCATTTCTAGCCTTCATCTCCTTCTGTCTATTCGATGCTAAGCCCCCTTGATAGCCGTTATACAATAATTTAGAACTGAAAAGAAAATCAGAGCACGATGTGAGTTTCTTTGGGGTCCTGTGATGCACTCAAGCTCATAAGTAAATAGAAATAACTCTTTTCAGAATGAGGAAGTTTTATGTTAGAAAAATAGATGTAATAGAAAAATAAAGGGAAAGAAATAGATAAAAAAAAGAGAGAGGGAGAAAGAGAAAGAGAAAGAGAGACCATTCACTGATATTTTACATCTAGGTTATTTTCCCTATTTACTCGAAAAGAATTCTTGACTAGAGAACTGTTTGACTTTCCATCAAGTTCTGCCCAAATCTGTCATTTACTTATCGGCTCAAGTGGATCTGTTAGCCACTTAAATGGAAAATGGAAAAAGCTGCGAGAAAAGCCGCCAAAAGGGAATGGGGAATGAGGTACGTTGTCCGATATACCCCGTTTATGGCTAGATCGTAAAAGGATGCCTGGCCTGGACTCGGCAACTGAAGCTGCAGCTGAAGCCTTGTGGCAATAGCCAAATATTTATTATTTTTATGAATCTTCATTTGGCGAGCAGAACACGCGTATTGCGAAAGTCACAGGCGCACAGTGGGCAAGACGGCTAGATTAGCTTATAAAATATCAATTACTATCTTCGATTGTTGCATTGGCATCATGTTACTTTTTTTCTGTCTATCCTGAGCACAAAAGGTGAAAGCCGATGTTTCACTTTCGCCAATTGTGGTCAAAACAATAGGTTGCGAATGGAATATTTTACCTAAACTCATAATCAAATGCATAGATTATAATAAAAAAGAAACCATGTACAAGCTAATCTGTCCTTTTTCCCCACTGTGAGGCGATGAAATCGCTGATAGAGCGACAAACAGACAGAAAGAGAGGACAGAGAAATAGTCGCGATGGGAGCTACAAGTGAAATTTGTCCCGACTGTGTCTATTGTCAGTATGAGTATAAGTATGAGTATTAATATGAGTATGAGCATGAGTATGTATGTGTAATGACTTTTTTATGACCCTATAGGCAAACAAATATTTTACGACATGTTATTAAAATTTTGGCAATGGTTGCACCATCGATATTGGCATCGGCATCGGCATCGCCTTTGGCATCGCAACCAGGTGAATGTGTGGACTAAAGACGAGTGGGTACACTGACAAAAATAAAAACAACACCTGGTGCAAAGAGATATTTGTGTATTTACTTTCGAAAGTCCATAACTCATATTCAAATTTGATTTACACGATTTATGACACAGTTAGTTGAACAATAGTTAAAAATAGGCAAATTTGGGAATTCCCGAAACTATAATCAATTAATAAATCAATTTTGAGCAAAACTCCAGACCAAACATTTTGCATGGAAATCGGTTGTGTTTTCAAAATTTTATGGATGCTGAAAGTCCTTCCGTTGAATATTTCATGGCCTAGTTGATTTCATTAATTTCATTTAATTTTAGTTTCTTGCAATACAAATTGAATATTTGCAACCCTGCTATAAATTAATAGATAGACATCGTTTATTTTCCTCAGTGTATTACGAAAGTCGTTGTTGGTCGCAATCTCAACCCTAAGCCAGGTCCGCATCCTATCTTATTAGAAAGAAATTGCGGAAAGTGACATCTGCTTCTCAGTCTCCGAGTCTCCGAGTCTCCGAGTCCCGAGTCTCCGAGTCCCCGAGTCGGAAAATCTTCGAAGTCTTCGGCGACCTTCAACAGGGCGCTGATGCCTGTTGACGTTGATATTTTGCACACTGAATACTTTTTGTCATGTCGCATGTTGCATTTTTATGTTCGCAAAATTATGTTCTATAACATTTTTTTTATTATGAATAACGGTTATAAAATGCTTGGGCCAAAACAAAAGCAAAAGCAAAAGCAACGGCAACAGTCGCAAGTCAAATAACCCACGAATTTTACACGGCGCATATGAGTATGGGAAATGGGAAATGGGAAATGGGAAATGCTGACAGGGGGTGGTGGTATGGGGGGGTGAGGGGGCACATAAAAAACCAACACACGAAATGCAAATTGTAAATTACAAATTTGCAATAAAAATTTTTAATAGAATGAAACATTTTGCCTTTACGAGTTCTGTCTTTCGGTTAAATTTATCAGCTTTTATGATAACACAGGGAGGGGGTGGTAAAGGCTGAGTGCCGGAGGGTGACGAGGGGGACTTTACGCCATTTTCTACGCCATCATCATTTTCTCGTATTGTTCTTGTTGCTGTCGTAACAGTTTTGCATTAACATTAACGTAATTCTTTTTAGCATTATCATAAATACATTTTACGCATATTACGAGAGTAACAACAAAAGATCGAGATACTCAGTTAGGAGTGGGAGTCCGGGACTTGTGACCTTTATGAGACAGTTCTTGGCATGTATGAGTCTCTCTCTCTCTCTCTCTCTCTCTCTCCCTCTCTTGCTCCCTCTGTAAATGTATCTGTATCTGAGGGGTCTCATCTGCGACCAGCTTAAGCACCGGGTGGACGGTTTAAGTGCTAATATAATGACCTGTACTTTTCAAGACATTATGATTAAAAGATCAAGACCAGAAGTAAATCGAAAGTGTGTGGCAATCATATATAAAACATCGATAGAACACTTGCTATAGATAGATACTCGATAGAACAGTTGGCTAAACTATTACAAAACTCTAAGAAATAAAACTGACAATAAGCTGACTAGCTGATGGAATTAAAAATAGATAAATATATTACCCAGAACATATTCCAATTATAGGATTTAATCTCACGCCGACATATATATTTTTTTGCATTCGATGTTGATGCTAAATTATACAGATTAAAACAGTTAGAATATTTTGTTTTTTTTAAATAAAATCAACAAATAATTGGAATTTTATAAATCATAGTTTACAAACTATAAAAGTAAATGTGGCTGAAATAAAGTCAAGAGACCTGTCAAAGTAAGGGCTCTATTTAGTAAGACCAAATTATTTAATAAAATATGTCTTAATTCAGTTAAAATAAATACCTAAAAATACAATATTATAATTTACGTTGTACTCTGAAATCATGTCAGCAAACTTGGCCAAGTACAGCCTCTAAGCTCTTAGCATTGGCCCAAACACACCAACCACATTTGTCCGCCTATTCCATTCGCTATTTGCGCATTCTCTGTGCATGTGCATGTGTGTGCGAGTGTGTGCGAGTGTGTGTGCGAGTGTGTGCGAGTGTGTGTGAGTGTGGGTGTGTGTGTGAACAATGCAAGTGTCTGTCGAATTAGTTTGCAGGCCACACGAAAAGACACATTGCTCACCCCCAACCTCCCCTGTCTTTACCTCCCTTTCCTCTCGTCCTTTACCGTTCCGTATCGTCGCTCCCTCGCACATTTTGGTCGTGCACCAATCGCCGTTGCGAATGAGGACTTAGAAGCAATTCCAAATTCGTTGCATCCACATTCGGTTGCCAGCCTCATCGTCAACGTCATCGTCAGCGCTGTCGCATTCGCGGTGCTCTTCGGGTTTTAGAGGCTCCCACTGCCAAAAAGGGGTGGGAGAGAGTTGGAAGGGGCAGTCTCTAATCAAAATCATGTTGGCGCCATCTCACTTGCACCCACTTGCATAAGAAGAAACTCAATTATCGCTTTTTTCTCCTTTCATGGACTTAGAAAAGTGCGGTCTTGGATAAGCTCAAAAAGTGTGTCTTGAAAAAAAATATACACATTTCATTCAACATTTGTATGTCTAATAGAAAGTGCCAATAGTTAAACGAGTCTGCACTTTACTTTTCTTATTATTATTATTCAAGATTTTATGAAATATTTAAGTAGCATTCCATGACAATACCATGTACCATTTCCACTTTTCTTAGCTCAAAAATTAATTCTGCTGTTTCTAAAATTTAGGTGCTCAACAATATTTTTCATTTCATCTTTTAAAGTATTTTACTAATTTTAATATTCAACTAACCTTATTACTACCTTATATACATTTTTGAGAATAATAATAATAATAATCTTTTATTTTATTAATTAATTAAATTAATTCAAGCATTTGTTTTCGCAAATTAAATGCTTGCATATTTGGATTTATTTTTAAAAATAGTTAAAACCAATGTATATTTATAATAAAATAAGAAAAGAAACCAAAATAAATTATAAATTATATTTTTCGCAAAATAAACTAATCTAGCTGCATAATTTATATATTTCCTATTTTTTTAAGTTTTTCTATAATCAGTATTCAAAATTTAGCTTTTCAAATTTTTATTTTTATTTTTAATTTCTTTCTTTTCTTTCTTTTTATTTTCTCTATTTCTTAGAATTATTTGTCACTTTTGTTTAGTGGCATCGAGGCAAGCAAAATTTCGTTGGCCTTCGTTTTAGTACAAATCGTCCTTGTTAGTTCCTTCTCGCTCGCACCCGCTTGCATGAATTGCTATCTGTCTATTTCATTTACACTCTATGCACACACGGACATTTGTAGTTGTTGTCTTCGCAATTTGCGAGTGTGTGTGTGCGCGTGTGTGTGTGTGTGTGTGTGTGTGTGCGCGTGTGCGGTCGTGCTTTTCCGTCGGCATTTGCACAGCACATCACACACACACTAATACACACACACTTGGGCCTTTTTTGTAGGGAACTTTTCACATCGTTTTCAACTTCGTGTCTCGCTCTCTCGCTCGCTTCGGCTCCGCTCTGCCTCTGTGTGTGTGGGTGTGTGTATGTGTGTGTGTGAATGTGTGTGTGTGTGTGTGTGTGCGTGTGTGTGTGCGTGTAGGTCCTCCTCTGCTGCGGCTGGACGACGTCGTTGTCCTAGATTTGTTTAAATTATTTGCGATAGTGTGATTGGCTTTTGGTCCCTCTTCTGCCTCCCTCCCCTCCCTTACCACCTCCCACACCCAATGTATGCGTGTGTGTGTGTGTTTTAGCTGTGTTTTGGCTGCCAACAGCCAATGGGAGCATTGCACATGTTTAGTCGCACTAGAGTTTCTCTCAGTGTCCTGACCTAAAAAGCCGTGTCGTTCTCGTTGTTGTCGGTTCCGAATAGTTGGCGAAAAACGAGTCTATGTGGTTTTGTGGTTCTCGACACACACACACACACACACACACACACACACACACACACACACACACACACATGCACACACATGGGCTTGTGTATTTAGTTTTTGTGATAGGCTAACGAACCGAGGGCTGAATTTGCATATTTTCTCATATGATGGGGCGCTTAGAAAATTCTCCGTTTGCATTGGCCAGACCAAAATGCTTCTTGGCTGCATCAACAACAACAACAAAATGACAAACCACCAGTCGTCAGCCAATGTCAAACAGGCTTCGAACTTATGCAATTCTCATTCACTTGTCATACTTGACCTTTTATGAATTTGAATTCATATTCCTTCCATTATTAAGAATATTGCTTATTATTAACGAAACAAAGAATTTTTATTAACGTTCAAGCAAATCATAAACTTTCAACTTCTATTTCTAAATCAAACAATTCCAAAAACAAGTAGTATTCTTTAATTTGGAAAACTTGATTTAATATGGGAATTCTTTTATTAGCTGTAGAATAAATATTTCTAAATAATGGATATTTGTTAAACTTACACTTGAAACATATAGCGCTCCCAATATGTATTATACTTTCCTGTTATTTATATTACAGTCGAGCTTCCCTAACTCGCATCACTATTATCCAAAGCACAAATTTGAATTATGGAGACTTCGACTTATGGACGTCTTTTTTTTAAGCTTAAGTCTTAAATTTGTTTTAGAAAGAAAACTCTAAATAGAATCACCTGAGTCTGGTGACTAGTATTGGTACTGGTTCCGAAAGCCAAGGAAAAGTGTGAAATGTAAGAAAAGTTGAGGAGAAATGAAGTTGAGCTTAATGCAAGTAGAAGCTGCTAAAGTTGAAGACAATTTTAATGTGCAAGAAATGTGGGGACCACAGAAAAGGGCTTCGAAATTAATTTCAAAATAATCAGCAGTTGGAGCTTCACTCCAGTCAGAGAGGGTAGAAGAAGGCTGGGAGACAGAAGACAAGGAGACGCAAGACAGGAGACAGGAGAGGGTGACAAGCATTTGCGCTTTTAATTTTTTACAAAAAAAAATTTAAAAATAAAATTGATTGACAAAAGCAGCAAAACGCAACACAACCAAAGGAAGCATTTGATAAATAAGACGATGAGGGGCATGGGTGTGTCTATGTGTGTTGTGTGTGTGTGTGTGTGTGTGTCTGTGTGTGTAAAGACAGCTATGTCTTGTCTTAAGACGGTTCAGGGTTAAATTAGCTGGCTGCGACTTGGAAATGCCAGCCACATTTACGATGCGATTAATGTTTCCAAGGCGATGCTGCTTTATATACCCTTTTAAAAGGTATTATAATCTTCTGTGAAGTATATTCAATGTGTCAAGTAATAGTTTTGATAAGGAAAAAAATCACTTTTTCATATTATGCAAATAAAATGCATTTTCTTCAGTATGCACCTATTTATCCTCATCAAATTATATTTGCCTATGGTTCTTAGAAATAGTTAAAAGCTAAATGAAAGGTTATCTTCGGTATCCGAAGATTTGATACACTTGCAGAATCCTGCGAGTTTGGTTGAGATACCTCCAAGAAATTGTACATTATTCTCCCACAGTTTGCTCAAAGAAATCTTTTCGTAGCCCCTTTGATGTGTTATGGAATTTCTTTTACGATAGACTGATTTTCAAGCGATCCTTGCTATAGCATCTAAATATTATAGTGATCAAATCTGGTCCAATCCGCGTTTAAATATATGTGTCCACCTGCAGCAAAATAGACGGACCTGTTCCAAGTCTTATGGTGATTATAAGCCGAGAGACAATTTCGCATTTCGAAACAGGCGGACGAATATAACAACATCGCTCGTCCCTCTGATCAGGAGTTAATATTCACTTTGTGGAATATTATCTGAGGCCAAAATGTAATTTCCTTGGCAAAAAAAACTTGTACGTAAGGGTATCGGATATTCGGTGTTCTTTGATGTTCTTTTGACTTTGAAGGTCTCTTCTATATTTCTTGACATCCGAAACTGAAGACGACGAAAGCCCCTCACTCGTGCCACATGCCACATGCCACATGCCACATGCCACATGCGTCTTTGTTGCCACCATTATTCAGCATACAACGTAATGAAATATGCTTAAGAAGTGCAAGTTCATCCCAGTCTTCTCTCCATCGGAAGTCTCTTTCATCATATCTTCATCTCTCAGACTTTCTCTCGCTATGGCCGAAGACCGAAGCCGAGATACCCTGCAACTAGAAAAGTCTTGGCCGCGAACTCGCAGTCGGCAAAATATGAAAATCTAAAATTGACGCCTTCATGATGGAAAAGCCTAACGTTATTTTCTTATGCTCTTATTTTTTTTCATGGGTTGGGTGGGGAGAGGGAGGGGGTTGAGCAAAAGAAGCATGTGAAAAGTTTCTTAAAAATTCTTTTTGTGTGCGCACACACGCACACACACACACGCACACACACACACGCACACACATATGACTGTAGATACTGCTACTAATTTTGCATAATATGCACAGCAACATTTGCGGTTTTAATTCTTCAATCAAGTCCCGGGTCCTCGTTCTCCCTTCAACCCCCTCCATACCTCAAAAAGAATTTGCTTGGTAATGATGGGAAAGGGGGGGTGGGGGAAGAGGAGGGAGGTTGCCCTTTGACGGGAGCAGCCAAGCACTTCGAGCAGTTCGAGCAGAAAAAGAATAAGAAAAACTTTGCCTTGCTTCCAAGTGTTGTTGGTGTGTGTGTATGTGAGTGTATGTGTTTGCATGTTTGTGGGTGTGTGTGTGTATATAAGTATTCTCATGAAAATGTGTATGTACATTGTACAATCAAGCAACTGTCAATTGGAATACAAGAGTGAAGCTGAGTCATCCAAGAACTAAGCACAAACTTTGATTACACATACGACGAGTTGGCCAGCAAATGTAACACGTTGGCCAAGATTGTCTTACTTCCTCTACGAAATGTTACACCTATGCAATAAATTGGATTTGCATGAAATGAAAAATATTTGCACTAAATATCGCAATAAGTTTACGATTCTTATAACTGATTTTACACATTTATAAATTTCGGAAATATTCTCAATCAGAATCATCTCAAACAATTCAGTATGAATTATATAGTTTTGTATTTTAGAAAAACAAAAGTAACATAATTTCCTAGATTTTGCTTTCTTCTTTTCTTTATCATTCTTTTTTTTGCCAAGCGCAACATTAAAAACTTATATTTATTTAATGTAATACATATATATACGTATTAATTTTAATATATAAATAAATCTAAAATATTAATTATTAATCAAAGTAATTTGATTTCCTTTAGGCGTCATGTTCATACCTATATTAGCTGTATTGGAGATCTGATAAAAATATTAATAATAATAATAATAATAATAATAATAATAATAATAATAATAATAATAATAATAATAATAATAATAATAATAATAATAATAATAATAATAATAATAATAATAATAATAATAATAATAATAATAATAATAATAATAATAATAATAATAATAATAATAATAATAATAATAATAATAATAATAATAATAATAATAATAATAATAATAATAATAATAATAATAATAATAATAATAATAATAATAATAATAATAATAATAATAATAATAATAATAATAATAATAATAATAATAATAATAATAATAATAATAATAATAATAATAATAATAATAATAATAATAATAATAATAATAATAATAATAATAATAATAATAATAATAATAATAATAATAATAATAATAATAATAATAATAATAATAATAATAATAATAATAATAATAATAATAATAATAATAATAATAATAATAATAATAATAATAATAATAATAATAATAATAATAATAATAATAATAATAATAATAATAATAATAATAATAATAATAATAATAATAATAATAATAATAATAATAATAATAATAATAATAATAATAATAATAATAATAATAATAATAATAATAATAATAATAATAATAATAATAATAATAATAATAATAATAATAATAATAATAATAATAATAATAATAATAATAATAATAATTGGTAGAAGAAAAGTAATTAACCATAAATTAAGCACACACTTACTTAAGATATTGCAATAGATAGAAGCTGCCGCAACTAAATAGAATTCAGCTAAAGAAATTTTAAACAATTCGAGAAAAAAGCAGTTTCCTTCTTCCTTCTTTATTCTATCTTTTTTTTTTTTTTGGCTTACTCGTTGTCAAGACAGTTTAACGTGCACGTGCGTCTGTGTGTGTGTGCTCGTGTGTGCCTGTGTGTGTGTGTGTGTGTGTGTGTGTGTGGTTGAGTTAGTAAGTGTGTGTTGCCGCGAGGCAAATTAAAAATTTTGTTTCTCGACTTTTCCAACATATTCTCTTCTTCTCTCCTTTTTTTTTTTGCTTATGTTGGCGTTCTTAGCAACTTTTTGCACGCGATCCCCTCACCCTCCCTTAAGGGGGTGGCACTTCTCCTATATGCCTGTTTGTGTACTTTGTGCTTATTTTTTTCGGCTTCCTTTGTTGTTGCTGTTGCTGTTGGTCGGCGCAATGGAAAACTTTCTAATAATGTTGTACACAATTTAAATAGAATTTGCTGTGTTGCCGTTGCCGTCGCCGCCCACGCTGCACCTCCTTCTTGCCACATCCCACACACACGCACACACACGCACACACACACACACACGCACACTCACGCACACACACGCACACACACAGAGGAAACGGCGCAAAATACTCAAGCAAGAGGTACAATCAACTTGCCTTGTCATACCGTGCTCTTAAAAAGACAGAGGGTCTGTTCACCGCTGTTCTCAGTGCTCTCTCCGTTATGTTTTGGTTAGTTGTCAGGCCGCTGTAAAAGCAAATTCTGTGCAATTATTAAGTACACACATTTGCAGCTCGCGCTGATGGCGACTTTTTTATACTGATTACTCGACTACTCGATTATTTGGTGATTTTCTTTGTAGTGCTCTCGATTACAAATTTGTTGCCCAACTTAGCCTGGTTTTCCAATGATCCTTACTCAAAAAGAAATCAAGGTGTTTCCAAAGACCATAGCTAATAAATTGTTTTGAAATAAAAAGTAGCAAGCAATTATTTTACTGTATATCAAAATAATATTATTTTTTAATGCAAATTAACAAAATAATATACTATTTTAAAAGCTGCTTTGTTTTTGTTGTTTAAATTTGATTAGATTTCGATATTTGAGTAAGAACAGAGTCTGTTACAGTCGCCCTCGCTCGACTTGAGCCTCTTTTACACTAGAATGCATAAGTATACGCATATTCTTGCTTAGTGTGTGTGTGTGCATGTGTGCGTGGGTGTGTGTGTGTGTGTGTGTGTGTGTAGATATGAACACGCGGTTTCTCATTATGCTAACGAAGTAAAAACTTTACAAGCACATATGAGTGCAGAAAAAGACACACACACACACACACACACACGCACACCTATGTGGAGAAACAATGCGGGTAAGAAAGTGAATTGAAGTGAAGAAAGAAAGAAAGAAAGAAGCAGAAGCCGAAGCAGAAGCAACAGCCCAAAAACAACAACGCAAGAAAAAGTGGAAATAAAATATGTATAATATTATGAGAAATAAGGCACCCCTTCACCACACCACACCCCTCCCCCCAACCCCCCTTCAGCACCCAACCTTTCTTACTCACTCGCATCTAACCCCACTCCCCTCTCTCGCTACTTTATCGGCGTGGGAAGCAACTTGCCAACTTTCTTCCATCTCCTTAACCATTTCCATTTCCGTCTCCATCTTGGCAGCATTTCGGCCAAGTTACTAACAAGCTTAGTTCCTCTTATGAAACCTGCTCATTTTATTTCAGCAACCCCCCTCACACCCCACCATCTTCTACGCACCACACACACACACACACACACACACACACACACACACACACACACACGCACACACACAGCCATGTGCAGTCAGCAAACTCCTTTACATAATTTTTAATTAATTTAGTTGCTTGAATCCGTTATAATAAAAAAAATGGCTATTTCTTCCTCTTCTTCACAAATTGCTTTGGGGTTGCAAATTATGTTACTTACAACTATTTTCCTTATTTCTCCCCCCCCCCCCCCCGTCCCACCGCATTACCTTTTCTTTCAACCCCTTATTCCGATCAAGTCCCAAATGGCACAAATATTACGTATACGTACATACTTATGTGTACATATGAGAAAGAAGGAATTTTCAACGCAATCTCAGCTGACTGACAAACTACCAACAACTAACAAATAAAGTCTTTATAAATATAAATACACACATGAAAATGCTTGTGACATCGAACATTTTTTATTTTGCAATGTATTCTATTAATTAAATCTATTTTCATGAAGCTTCATGAATTCCCAGAAGTTTACTACCGATTTACTTATGGAATATCATTACTATAGTTTTCTTCATCTCTACTTTGATTCTGCATCAAAATTGTATTAATTTGAGAAATTTTACTTTCTTCCAATACTGTCCACTTTTTTCCATACTTTCCCATACCAATTTTTCAATAGCTTAACGGATATCCTTGTGGAATATCGAAATTATCATTGTTTCATCTCTAATTTAATTCTGTATCAAATTTTAAGTTATTTGAAAACATTAATTTTTTTTCCAACACTAAAGAAAATATTATACTAACACAGTTAGTGACGGTGTGCACTAAATTAATTCATCTTCAATGTACAATTGTCTGAGTTTTGATAACGATTAAAAGAGCCCTAAACGAAATGGGTTCCCTCTAATTTGAGCAGCTTATTATGAGAAGAGATTGTGAAAAGCTTGTGATTAACGTGGAATTGTGTAAAACTGGCAAAAACAAAAGTGGCAATTACAGACGCGTACTCGTTGAGTACTGAGAGCCATTGAAGCACCTCATTCATTTATTATTTATTCAGCATTCAGCATTCAGCACGAAGTGCATCTCAATTATAGACGAAACAAAAAGAATCACAAGCGAGTGAGAATGAATATGAATACGGGTACGAGTACGAATACGAATACGAATACGAATACGAATACGAATACGAATAAAGGTACGAGTATGTATAAATAGAGTGCAAGTTTGAAAAGGAACGAATATTATACACTAGTCAAATGTGACTACAAAATGAGACAATTAGAGAAATATAGATATTCAAATATAAATCATACTAAATCATACTACTACAAATAAATAAAAAATAAAAATATTGAGATATCACGACAAACGCATTGACGTCAAAAATAAAATTATACCAAAGGAAAGTTGTTTTTTTTTTTTTTTTTTTAATTCTAACTCGTCGATAGAGTATCCGATTCGTGCAATTTGGTCCTGGCTCGAAACCAAAAGCCAAGAAATATTTTAAGACTTGTTGGAGATAAGTGCTATTTATTCCATTTATAATTGCAGAAAATGATCAGAATAAGTTGGCCAACAGAACTGAATATGATATTACGAGGCACGCAACATCAATTTAGAGATTCTTTGTGCAAACAATAGAGTCGCCACTTAATTTGTCTGTCATCAAATGCATTAAAGCCACATAAAAAGGAGCATTGTTTGATGACAGGATATGAGTACATTACAGCGTTTTAACGCGCTCTCATAATAGACAGAGTAGAATAGAAATACTCACAGTCAAGGGTTCATTGAAGACAATCAGTTCCATGGCAACTAGAAGCATTTGCCCAGGCAATCGACTTTGTGCTAGGAACCTCAGGTCAAGGACTTTTCTAATAGCCATCAGAAATGTATGTATTTGTATCATAATAATGCCAAGGATATCACTAACATTCTTTCTCAGTCTGTCCATCTATCTGTCTCTCTTTCTGTCTCTCTTTCTGTCTGTCTATCTGTCTCTCTGTCTGCCGCTGAAAGCCACTTTCAACCTACGTGAAATAATTTTTTAGAATTTTCACCACCACTCAATTCCCATTCTACAAATTTCATTGTGATTCTAAATATTTAATTCTGAATTCATTTAATTCAACAATTTATCAGAGTGAAAATACTAAAGGTAAATATTTTTCATATTTATCTTACAATTCTCAACCTGTTCTATCTCATCTGCAATGACTGCAGTTCACAAGACATTTTATCAAGTCGGTCGTCTCTGTCTTGCAATTGTATATTCTATATGATATTAATCTCAATTTGTATAAACCTTATTCATATTTGATTTATAATAAAAATAAACTGTTTAGAGTGTTTGTCTGTCAGTATTTCTCTCTCTATTTTGCTCTGTCACTTGCAAACACATTCTACTTGAAATCTTTAAGGGATTCTGGCATCTTCTCGACTCCAACATTAACATCAACCTGTTGGACTCGACTTTGCATTCTTTCTACCTTCGAATCGTCAACCAACAATCAACAACCGACAATCAACAACCGACAACAGTTACATTGCCTTCTTGTCGGATTGTTTTTATACCCTTGCAGAAGGCGGCATTCTTATCATGATACACGTTTGCCGCCATATTCATCTTAAATATTTTTAAATAGATTTTTTATTGCTACTAATATGATATCTTTGAGGGAAGAAATAAAAACATTACAAGCAAATTTAAAAACGAAAGGTTTTACAATTAAGCTCAATACTTCTGCACAATACTTCTTAGCCATATTTTTCCATCGTCCTTAAGCTTTTTCTATTCCTAAAACTGATTTGAAAATAAGGAATAATCACAGTGGTCTGCAAGGGTATCAAGTCTTCGGATTGCCAAAAGAAAACGAGTCTGTGTTGCGTTTTTTGTAAAGCGAATTGAATCGATGAAAATGTGTCATTCGACTGTTGCGTTTCTTAAAACAAAAGCAAGTCAGAGAAATGCACGGCCCGAGTCGATAGAGAAAGAGGCAGCGGCAGCGGCAGAGGACGGCAAAAAGAAAGCAGAAGCAGAGGCAAAGACGAAATGGGACACAGACTGAGATGGGGCATGTTGCAAGTGTGGCATGTTAGGTGCTTCAACCTGTTGCCTGTTGCGTTCAATATTCCATGTTGCGACTGTTTCTTTCGCCGGGTTTGGCTTCAGCCTTTTCGTTGTCCTGGCATTTCCTTGGCTTCCTTGTTGCGCAGTTTCCTTCAGCAGATCCCTGATTTAATACCATTTCACAGACGGGAAGACAATTCTTAGAACCAACGTTAAGTTATTTCATTCATTTAATTATCTGGACAATCTGTTTAACAAGTATGCAATTATGATTATGATTTTCAAAATAAATAATTAAGAACTAGGTGGAAGTTATTTCATTCATTTAATTATCTGGACAATCTGTTTAACAAGTATGCAATTATGATTATGATTTTCAAAATAAATAATTAAGAACTAGGTGGAAGTTATTTCATTCATTTAATTATCTGGACAATCTGTTTAACAAGTATGCAATTATGATTATGATTTGGATTTTCAAAATAAATAATTAAGAACTAGGTGGAAGTTATTTCATTCATTTAATTATCTGGACAATCTGTTTAACAAGTATGCAATTATGATTATGATTTGGATTTTCAAAATGAATAATTAAGAACCATGTGGGAAGTTAACTTCCGTGTAGAGTTCTGCGAGCTAGGTTCAAATATCTCCCAAAAGCTGTTTGATTTCAAGGCAATCTTCTCGTTATTTGGGCTGGGCTCAAAGGCAGCTGTCAAGAAAATATAGAGATTTGAGGTAATCTGGAAAGCCAAAGAAATACACAAACAAATGAATAATTGGTTAGTCCATTTTACGGCAAGCCGCAATGCAATTGTCGGCAGAGACGGAGAAAGAAATGGAAAAAGGGCGGAGAGGGGAATAAAGTGTGTCTTTTGAAGATTTTGGTCTGCGACACTTTTAGAATTCAAAATGACCCCAAAGACGGGCACAAAGTTGGCTAAAAAAAAAAGAAGAGAAATACGCGAATGATGCGGCCCTCAGTGGACACATGAAGTGCAGTTTGCCATTGTACTTAGTAGAAGCTGTGGAAAAACCTGGCAATTAGCATTAAAAGAACACGGAATACAGCACAACTTGACTGCAGTTTGCAAACAAATAAAAATGTAAAATGTACAATGTAAAATGTAAAATGTAAGGGGTCAAAAGGAGGTGTCGTCGAGGAGGTGAACGACTTGTATATTGGCCCAAACAGGAAAGTGGTAGGGCAGAGAGAGGAATGAGAGGAATGACCAGCCTAAGAGCAGACAAATGCAGCGCAATTTGCGGCACTGTGTGACAACAGAGAGTATGGAATTGCACAGTGACTCCGACTCCGACTACGACTCGGACTCGGACTCCGACTACCACTATGACTATGACTATGAGTATGAGTACGGAGTTAAGCACGGGCCGGACACCGTCGTCATCATCGGTGAGATCTGCTGGAGCGTTGGACAGCAACGTGCAATGCCGCGTAAGTCAAACAACGCAACGAAATGAATTATAAAATAACATGCCAACAAAACCAACAACGACTGCGACTCCCCTTCAAATCCCCCCACACAGTGGGAACAAACGCTTAGTTTTTGATTATACAAGTTTTTTCTTACAAAATTATCACATAATTATACCATAATTAATACCATGGCAAAGTCAAACATAAAAATTAAATTTAAAAAAAATTGTTATCTTTACGAATCTATTAAAGCACTTCGAGCTCCTTATCTATAAGCTATTTTTAGTAATAATTATATTAATTAAGTAAACCACTCACATTGAATTACTATTTAAAAAAAAAACAATTAAAATTAATAGGACGTAGGCTAGATTTGCTAATATAAATACACATTAATGCTTATACAAATGCATTAAAAATATTAATACAATAGTACTTTTATCTAGTTGACAATTGTTAAATATTTAATTATTTATTAAAATGTGTACCATTATTAAAAAAGCATAAATTTTCTTTAATTTTGTTTAGCCAATAATATATTGAATAACAAAATCTGGATTAAAAAAGTTTTTATTAAAATATTATTTATTTTTTTTTATTATTTTTATTTATTTTTTTTTTTTGCCTGTGCGTCTCTGGGGCGTTGCTTACCAAAATATTACGTAAAGAACGCTAGGAGCAAAGAAAAAATAACAGACAAACGACATCTTTGCTGTTGACGGAAATGTTCATCAATAGAGGCATGCCTCTGCATTTTTGCCCACTGTGCAACGAGCCAAGGGGCCAAGGCACAGTGGACAGTGGACGGTGGGTGCACAGGGACTGGTGGCTGGATGTTGGCTGTTGGTTTGTTGCATGTTGCATGCTGGGGGTATATGGCTACCTTACGCTACATGCAATTTTTATTTTATTTAAATGTAATTATCTGCTTGAATAAAAAAATGCTCATCATGATGAGCAGCGACGAACAAAAAACAAAAAAAAAATTACCAAAAAAAAAAAGAAAAGAAACGCTAAAAAACGAGCCCATGTGCATAAAGTAAAACAAGCTACACACGCACACAAATATATATGAGTGTATATGCATACATATACATGCATAAATAAATGTGTGTATATAACGCATGCACATCTACGAAAAAATCCATTAAAATTGTGCAGGAAATATAACCAAAAACAAAAAAGAAGAACAAAAAAATGATGTGAAAAAAGAGAAGCTCCACACACAAAAAAATAAAATTAAATTAAAAAAAAAATAGTGGGGAAAAAAAGAATGGTAACGCACCAACACGTCCAGGACATCTCCTACCCCTTCCCACTCCGATAAATTGAACAACAACAACAATAACAACACTGATAGAGCACGTACAAAATTGCAGATGCAGTTGGATGCAAGTTGGTTGCAAGAGCGAAGGGGCAGGGTGAGTAGGCGCAGAGAGTCCTGAACCAGAAACAGGACCAGGACCAGGACCAGGCCAAGAGCGGGCGTGGCCTTTTTTTGCTCATTTGCAACGCACTTTGGACACTATTTTTGTGGCGCATGCAGCGCATTCTCGCCGTCTCCATCTGCACTGAGAAAAACAACATTGAATCTGTTTCTCCCAGTGTAGTTTTCAGCTGCATCGTCGTGTTGCCGCTGCAGTTTTCGGCTTTCGATTTCGGACCTATGACGGCTCTGCCTATCGTCGCTTGATTATGCACATGCCACCAATGATGTGTGTTGCCTTTTTTCGTTTATATTTCGACAGCTCCTCTACACACACACACACACGCACACACACACACACGCACACACACAGACAGACAGTTATATATGTAGTTGCATATACATATGTACTTGCACTTCCTCGTATGTACTGCCATTGCGTATTTTTTATCTTCTCTTCTTATTTTCTTATTTTCTCATTTTGATTTTCTTTTTTTTTTACACAAAAAAAGGGAAATACAAATATTGTCAAAATAATATAGCGTAGAGCCCGCATTACGTTAGTCCGCCCTCCAGCTCAGACTTCTTCTGTCTCGCTCTAAAAGCCTATTAAGGCATAAGCAGCCTTGGCTAAAGGTTCAAAATATTCCCACTGTCTGCCAAATATATTTTTGGCACTCTGAAAACTCTCTAAATCTAAATATATTTACCCTAGCTCAATGATTTGATACTATATGTCGACCAAAACATTCTTTCATTATTCTTTCAATTTCTAGTTGTGTCAAAAAAAATAAAACGAAATTTCGACAACCCGATATTCACGGAGTTAATTCACGGATATTAACGAGTTGATTCACAGTCATAGCTTTGTCAAAACTGAACTTCCTAGCGGAATGCCAATTTTTGTTATTGTTTCGCCTCCAAATGAATTCTTTGAAATTTGTTTTCCAATACTGTCCACTTTTTTCATAGCTTGACAGCTCGGCTTGACAGTTTGTCAAAGCCTTGAAACTCTCATAACTTAGTCCAGACGTAGCCTATTTTCTTGTGAAATATCAATATAGGTATAATTACAAAATTGTATTACTTTGATGGGGTTTCTTAAGTCCGTTATAGGATTATACAACAATTTATAGTATCATAACATTGAAAGTAAATGGTTGATTATTTGATCAGAGAAAAAAAAAACTATTCTTTATTTTTTTTGAGAACTAGAACTAGATTATTTTTTTTGAGAACTAGATGAAGAGAAGGCTTCAGCTTGCGGAACTGAGTACCAAATTCTTCTGAGCGGGCAACAATGCAACGTGGCAGGCCTCAAGGCGTTGGAAGAGACATGGGACAGCGGGGCAGGGGGGCAGGGGGACATGAAACTTGCCACAAGGCCAAACGAAATGAGGCTGAGGAAAAAGTGCGAAATGATTGTCAGGTTCCAACTTGCTGCAAGCGATTTGAGGACTTCACACGTCTCCCTTCCCCATTCTGTGTCCTTTTCTGTGGCTCTTTATTTTCTTTTTCTCTCTCTCTTTCTCTTTCTGTTTGTGTCCCTGTTTACTGTCGGGACAAAAGAGCAGGAGAAGGCAGTTATTTTGTACCACAAGTTTGGGCTGAGTTCTGCTCTCTTTTTCTTTCTTCTTCTTGTTGTTGTCATCGTAATTAAAATCATGTTAGAATTCTTTGTGAGCCTCGTTGCAGTTGCTGCAGCTCCGCGGGCCTTTGTTGGTGTGCGTGTGTGTGTGTGTGTGTGCTTAGCCCAGTATCCAAAAAAAAACATGGCTTGGGGTTATCGATTTTTGACTACGTCTGTCCATATAAGCAACTGAATCTCAGAGGGTAGCATTTCATTTCTTATTTATATATCTTGTATATATTTCCCTCTAGAAGGAGCTTATCAAATCTTCAAATGATCACTTCTTTTAGATTTTTGACAACGTCTGTCCATATAAGCAACTGAATCTCATTTCTTATTTATATATCTTGTATATATTTCCCTCTAGAAGGAGCTTATCAAATCTTCAAATGATCACTTCTTTTAGCTCAAATATTATTTGTTTGTTTCTGATGAAGTGCATTTTATTTATGCTGATTGGAGCGAAGGGTTACTGGGCATCGAAGAGTCGAGCAGCTCAGCTTGGTTGCTCATCCTTATGCAGCTGACATACGACGAGCTGGAAAAGACACAAGTTGATTTTAAATTCGGCAGTCTTTTGTTTTTGCAGTTTGCATTTAAATATTAAAAACACACAAAGTGACAACAACAATTGTGCACAAAATGTGCCTTTGATTCGAGTTGTTGTTGTTGTTGTTGTTGTTGTTGTTGTTGTTTGTGTTTGTGTTGTTGCAACCGCTTTCATCTTCCTCTGTTGCCACTTTTCAGACTGCACCCTGCAGCTGCACAACATAATTAAAAATAAATTAGTTACGAGTGCCCTAACTGGAGAAAACTTAAGCCAAATATACATCGAAAATTGACTTAAACAAAAATAATTTCTAAAACTCTTCAGCAATTTGTGAGTCAAGGCAAATGATAAAATGTTGCATACTTGTCTTTTATTTATTTCTACTTTTCAGTTATACAGATGCTTTTGTACTTAAAAAATGCATTTGTATCAGGAAGATACTTATCTTTAGTCTGCCTAAGATACATTTGTGTCATACAGATAATTTTCTGTCTTACAGACATTTTAATGCTACAGCATTTAAATTTGCACACTCTTTTGTATATTACTTAAGTTTTCCGGATTCTTGGAAAATCTAAAGTTTCTCCGAAAAAAATACTGATAAAATGTTGCATACTTGTCTTTTATTTATTTCAACTTTTCAGTTATACAGATGCTTTTGTACTTAAAAAATGCATTTGTATCAGGAAGATACTTATCTTCAGTCTGCCTAAGATACATTTGTGTCATACAGATAATTTTCTGTCTTACAGACATTTTAATGCTACAGCATTTAAATTTGCACACTCTTTTGTATATTACTTAAGTTTTCCGGATTCTTGGAAAATCTAAAGTTTCTCCGAAAAAAATACTGAATTAAGTCAGTTTTCGAGTTCAAATTGAATTTTGTTGTTTCTTATACCAATTAAGATATTAGGAGTCGATAACTACTAAGTAACATCTCGGGATTAAGCATATATAAGGACATATTTTGAGAGTTGTCAGCTCACTTTAAAAGCCGTAAACATTTTTATTACAAATTACAAATTAATTCGATTTGGTGACTTGTACAACTGGCAATAGTTACAGTACCTGTCAAAACACACAAAAGTATCTTAAAAGTATTTTAAATAAAAGAAAAAAAAGAAACCTTCCTGTTTCAATACACTTGATGTATCAGAAAATAAGATATAGAGTCTTAGATAGCTCGCTATGGATGTATAAATCATTGTTGAGTCTTTGCGCCGACCGTTAATTCATTTGCCAGTGTTAGCAACTGTCATTTGGCAGCCTAAAAACTGGGAACTGGAATGGGGAACTGGATTGCGAACTGGAATACTGGAATGGGAATAGGATGTAGGATGTAGGAAATGGGATTTGACCAGGGTTGCCATTAGTCGCTTCCCAAACCGAATTTGGACATGAATGCTGCATAAAAACTTTTGCATTAAAATTCCAAACAATCGCAGTTATTCACCTTATCTAAAACACACGGCCGCAGAGTGAAAAGCCAAAAGATGGCATGGGGCATGGTCCAAAGGGGCGGGGGCGTAGGTGTGGGTGTGGCAAGGGAACAAGGTGGCAGCTCTGGCCACACCTTTCGGGCGGAGGGAGGAGAGGGCAATACGATAAAAAAAATAAAGAAAATAAAAAAAAAAAAAAGTAAACCCTTTTTGGCTCTAGGAGATTCGCTTTAACCCCCCTTTCAAATTTGTTTTCTCCTTTTTGTGGCGTTTTTTATTTAATGCGCGCATTTCACACATTTCACATTTGGACGACGCAGTTAAAAGGGGCAGCGAAGGGGTTGGGGGCGTGGCCGGGGTGGTCAAAGTTTTTATCGATTTGCAGGATAATATAAAAGCAAAGAAGAGGCGAGTGGAGAGTGGAGAGAAGGGAAGGGGGAGGGAGGAGAAGTGATGGCTTACCAAATATGCCTAGAGCAATGCCCATGTCACTGCGATGTGGACCAAAGGGATGCAGCGGACGGAGGCGGACGGAGGCGGATGAAGTTGGTGGAGGCCAGCGAGTGGTGGCTAAAACGGCATCGCAAAAAAAGACAATAACATCAACAACAGCAACAGCAAAGAGGAAAAAAGAGGAGCAAACCCAAAAAGCCCAAGTGATTAATTCAACATATTCATATGTGCGTGACGGGCGCCCCAAAAAATGCGAGCGAGTATCAAGCGGGGTTATCCCCCTGCCACCACCCCCCCCCCCACTACATTCACACCCCTTCCCAACACTCACCCCGCCCCTGCTGAAACAACTCCCAGTCCCCGCTAATGAGCAACATTTCCAGCCCAGTTCGAGGCCAAAACCCAAAACGAGAGACAAGTGAAATCGCTAGACTCCAGCTGCTCGACTATTAGATACCTAGTACCACGAGTGTAATTTATTGGAAGGCTACTCTCGGCATTTCGAAGACTTGAAACCCTTGTAGAGTCTTGCGCATTTGATTCAAATAGCATCAACAAGTTTAAGAATCGTTAATTTTTTTAAAATTTCGTTTTTGATTTTAGTGGAGTGTCTTTTATTATTATAGATCGATGCTTTCGATTCGAGCCCGTCGTGTGTTGCCTGCCAAAACACATTTTTAGCCGATTCCCAAATATATTGTTACTATTTTCGAATAATATTAAATATGTATATTGGTAAATCGCAAAAATAGAATAGAGATTCACACCAGCGGTATTACAAGTATTCTTCCCAAATTGTATTGCTCTAGACCCTGAGTCTCTGAGACATCGGAATTTACAGGAATATACATTCTCGAGAACTTATAAGTCTGGGTAAGCTTTGCCTACTGGGCTAACAACGCACCGCGAATTTAAGCCGAATAAAAAGTCTGTCATCCTTAGCTAAGGCTGGGGATGGTGTGGGGGTCCTGCTGGAGGTGGGGGTGGGTGGGGGATGGGTTGTTGTTTTGGTGGTGCGCTGGTCAGCTGAAATATGAGACGACGCTGTCGCCGTCGCCGTCGCTGTCGTTGCCGCAGTCGCTGCTGGCGGCGACCGCAGCGACTTTCTAATTAAGCATGTTTAGTTAGTGCGTCAAGGGGCGCGAGAGAGAGAGCGGGAGAGAGAGAGATGATGAGAGGGGGTGGGGGTGGGGGTGGGGGAGCTTGGAGACCTTGCTTTGGTCAGCGGCAGAAACATGTCAAAAGCAGAGACCCAAAACGATGTGGAAACGTTGAAAAATGGGGGAAAGTGCACACGCATGTCTAAAATATCTAAATCTCCATTCGCGCTTATCTCCACACACATGTACACATGCACATACATATGCACATACATACATACATACATACATATATGCCAAAGGGGTGTGCCCAAGTGGGTGTGTTAACCCTTTTGCTTTGACGTTTTGCTGAAAATGATGTTGGCAAAAAAAGTTTCTAATGTAAATTTCCCACACAAAAAAAAAACAAAGAGAACCCACTAATACAACAGCACAACAATGAACGGAAAGCAAAAAAAAAATTCAATTCAATTAAATCAAATAAGAAAGGTCATATACAGCCCACCGATGTTATGATACCCCTACATAGTCCTGTTAGTTTGCTTCAAAATTCTCGAGAAACAATAGAAATGTTCATAGCAAACATTGATTTTGGATGGATCGTATCTATGAAAGCTATATGACATAGTGGATCGATTGGAACAGAATATTGTTATAACACATCACGACATATGTTTAAAAACAACTAGACGTAAAAAATAAAATTAGAAATAGTATCTTCGGCACGCCGAGAATTTAATACTCTTCTTGAGTCCGGCGAGTTTATTTTTAGTGTCCCCCGAAAGTTGTTTAAATTACATCAATTTTAGCGATGTTTTTGATTCGATGTTATTCCAGCACTGGAATCAATTGTACAATTCTGTATAGTTCATGGTTTGTTCTACTTTGTTGAATTATGGAATTAAGCTAAAGGTTGATTTGAGGACAGCTATATAGGGATAGGGATCCGATCCGGTCGGTTTCGCGGTTTCGCAGCTGAACGAAGCTTCATTGAGATATGAGATATGATGATTCAGAAAATTAGTTCGCATAGAATCAGACAAAACGGGGAAATAGTAAAATTAGTATATCAAAATAAATAATTCAGATTCTAAATACCCTAAACTCATTTGACAGCATGACGTGATGTACACAATATTTTTTGTGTTTTTATCTATCTATTACTATATATGTACCTATGTAAAAAAATGGATGTGTAACTAGTACATAACAGTCATATGCTTATACACTGACAGAAAAAAATAGTTCTAAGCTCTGTAGTAATTTGTGCCTGCCCCTTGAGTTGTCTTATTTTAAAATATAATATATTATATAATAATATAATATCAAAATTGATGAATGTGTACAATAATATCCATGTATGTGCTTTTTATATTAAGTACAATTTCAATACAATCGCATGCCACAAATTTATTTCAAAATTCAATAAAACTATAAATATTAGGTAAGTTTTGATTCAATAATTATTGAATGTAATTTTAACACAATCTTCACAATTTTGTTGACATTCGGAAATATTTGTTGCTTGGTTTCAGGAACCACGACAATTGCTTTTGTGTTGCTTTTGCGCTGTTCGAGGTTTATTGGAGTATTTATGTTTTATCTGTGTGTATGCGTTAAATATGAATGTGCATACAACATACAACATACAACATACAACATACAACGAACGTTGCATACTTTGCGGCGCACAAGCAACAACAACAACAAACTCCTGGAAGTTTTGTTTGGCGAAGCAGCTTCTGAGCAGAGCTGAGCAGCGAGACAGACGCGGGCACATCATTAGAGCCACTGTACTCACCCTGCAGATTTCTATTCCTATCAAATTCGCATTCGCATTCGCATTGCCATTGGCACTTCTCATTTGCATTTTCACTTCCATTGCCAGTCTCATTTATGCTGAGAAACCCCTAACGACACTTGCAGTGCAATCACTTGCAATTGCATCCCTTAATAGCGCACCCTCACCCCCATTCTCATCCCATCATCCCATCATCCCATCATCCCATCATCCCTTGTCCCCCCTTACCGCTCATCCTCACAACAAATGCTCAAGTGCAGCAGCTTTCGGTTACATTTCCATCTTCCGTCTTTGTCACCGTCTCCTGTATTTGGCGTAGTTCAAGTGCAGGCTCTTCTCTTCCCCTTTCCTTTTGCTGTGGCCCCCCTTTCGGCCTCTTCTGGCAAATTCGACACATGCACAAGTACAAAAACAGAAAAAAGGTCACAACAAAAGCGGCTTTTCCCCGAGTTTTTTTAGCCGCTGCAGGATGTAGTCGACGCGTCATATCAAACCTACTATAAGTAGTATATGTACATACATATGTATGTATGTATATACATACCTATGTACATATGTATGTGTACCCCTTTCTTTCCATTACTTCTCTCTTCCTCCACTTCCCCATTCGCCAGCCAGTTCACTTTCTTCAGATTGAGGTTTTTGGCCCAGTACCCGAATGGTACATAGGTCTATATGTTTGGCAGTTCTATCAAAGTCTGATACAAATAACGATTATACGAATAAAGTGATTATAGTCGTATTTTTATAAAATTGCCCAATTCGGTAGAATTTCGCTACTGTGATGACCAATTTAATACGCTAGAACTTTCAGATTGTGCTTTAATATATCCCATATGCATAAATCTATTTAACTAAGATACTCGACACTAAATATAATGATCTTGGTAATTTATGATGACAACCTTTAGTCAGTTACTTAAATTTCAAAATACAATATAGGATTTTGGTCTGGTATCAAATCTCTTTGTTTTTTCAATATTTATGAACTTCATTTATGAACTTATGAACTTCATTTGAATCTTTGTTCACTGCATGGTACTGGGCGTGTGTCAGACGACTCGACTGTGGCCTTCTCACTTGTTTCCTCTCCTTTTAGTCTTTCATTCACAGTTTGTTTGTTGTTCTCTGTGTTTTGTTTCCTTGGGATCGTTATAAGTATTTCAATAGACGTGGCTGCCACCTCAAACTTTCCATTTCGTTGCATTGACAAATATTTCTTTGTATGCATTTCCCTCTCCGTATCATTCTATCTCTCTCTCTATCTCTCCCCCGTTCCTGTTCCCAGTCCAGTCCCTTTCTTATAGGCATGTCTTTGCATTCATTAGCCTCTTCTCCCCTTTCTTAATTTCCCCTTCCTTTTTCCTCTCCAGCTAAAAAATTTGTTTGCTTCTGAATATATGTACATACATACATACATATGAATATTTTCTTCTACCCTGCTCCTAGTTATGTCAGGGAAACTTAGTCTCTGGTCCCCCTATCTGACCTTAACATTTCCTGAGCTCCTTCACTATCCAATGCGCTATGTGACTTTGCCCAAAGAAACGACCTTTCATATGGAACATATGTGTGTCATTTACCCATGCGAAACGGGAACCTTGAACCTTGAACCGAGCCAATAAAATTATTTTATCCGCGAACCCAAAGCCAAGCCGAACCTCTTACTTTGAATGAGGTTCGTTTCGTTTCCGTATCATAATATAATAAGTCATACTTAAATCACAAGATTAGTTTGATTATTTACATTTACACTTTTTTGATTACTAAGTTCAATTGATTTAACAAATTAAGGATCAATTAAAATAATACAAATATTCTTTTTGCACTGAATTGAACCAAGGCTCGAACCGAAATCTTAGTTAGCAAACCAATGAACCGAACCTTCAGCCAAATTTGATGGTTTGCATCCTTGGTTTTAACAGTAGTTATTAATCAGAGAATTAAAAATGGGTATAATGGTAATAATAATCGGACTAAGTATAAGATAGATCAAATTTGATTTTAGATTTGGATTAGACCACTATATCATATAGCTGCCGTAAGAGAGTTTCTAGAGAAATCTCAGCGTATCTCAGATATGGGAAAGTTTATTTTGTCTTCTACAAACTGACGACATTTTGATTTGAGTTAAATGATTTGTATTTGAATTCTTAAATAAGGGCAAAGATGTCTCGGCTAAAAGTTGGCGTGTTTTACCCTTGTCATTAATTGCAATTTCATTTCCATATGCATTTGACACACACACTCACCCAAACACACACACATACAAACACACGCACACTTCACAGTCTGTGGAAGAAATGAAGTGCAAGTCGTATAAAAGGTTTTCAGCTTTTGTTTGACAAACGTTTTGTGCAACAAGAAATTAAGAAAAGGGTACATTTTTTCTGTCATCTTAGGAGCTGCAATTAAATGCTAAAGGGTTGAATAAAAGCGGCTAGAATATTTTAGTTGTTTCCCCAAATCTTGATGCATCTTGCACTCCACATATCGATTGAGGCAACAAGAAACAAATTGTAACGAGTCTCTGGCTCATCAGGAAAATGGGGTTAAATTGCACAGAAATCACGCAGCTCACACACACACACACACACACACACACACACACACACACACACACACACACAAAGAACAGCCCCCAAATAGTCGAGCAAAGTCGTTGCTTTGTTTTCGACGCACTTAACACGGCGTTGGCGACATGCACTTGAGTTGCACACTCATATATGTATGTGTACATACACACACACACACGCACACACACACACACACACACACACTGAGCGAGAGAAAGAGGGGGAGATTTGCACAGTTAGATGCACTAGACAGACTCGAGACACAAAACGAAACACAGACGCTTGTCTAACCCAAAACTCCCAACCCCAAAGCCAGAAGCCTCCAACACCCATAATGATAAGCGTAACCCTACACTGAGCGAAAGCATCAGACACATTACAAGCTTGATAAGATTCAAATCACCACATTGTTGAAAAAGGTTTCGACAATCAAAAATAACCTATTTAAATATTCTTTCCGTTAAATACTAAATTTTGGGAGTCATTTACAAAAGATTTAAAACTATGTTTTGGATGAGTATTTTCCAAGTTATACTTTTTTTGGTGCGGTCTCTTAAGAAACAGTTTATAAACGGGTAAATTTGGACTTGTAAGTTGCTAGGTCGAAAATCAAATGAAATATTTTTTAAAGCTATACAGATTTCCAATTGGATCATGGACTGACCTCTCAATTCGTTATGCATTCAAATTAATAAAAATATTGATTATAAGGTAACATAACTTAACTTTTCCTACCCTTTACTTTTTCGAAAGTTCACAACTTGAAATCTAATCTTTTAACATTAAAGCTGGAACTGAACTACGAATAACAAACTCCAGAGAGTTGTGGATTTCTCATGAACATTTAATTAATTAACTCGATTGATAAAAACTGGAAAATATCATATATTTGAAAATTGTGCTTGGATTTGTTTAAAAAATGTGAATGTTTATTTTCACTGTTAAGGAAATGAATTAAATGATTTAAAATGAGAACTGTAAGTTTTAATCTGAATCAATGTTAAAATTAAATTGTGAATTGCTTAATGTTAATAATATTGAAAATCGTATGTTTGTTGTAGTGACAAATAAAATTCAAATCAAATTAATAATAACATTGAAATAGTTTTAGCTCGACTTGTTTCTCTCAGTGTAAGGGCTTCGCCTTGAAGTGCGGGAGTGCAACATGCATTAGAATGCCGACTGCGATGTTGACATAGAATCATTGCCGCGTCTGTCGAGTCTTGCCCCAGGATCAGTTGCAACATCCCCCGACCACGTCCCTCTGTCCACAGGCTGCAGGTGCAAAAGTGCAAGGAATGAAAGTGAAACGGTGGATGATGTCGCATTGAGTCGAGTCGGTTGAAGTTAAAGTGGAGGCTGAAGTTGAAGTTGACGCTGAGGCTGAGGCTGAGGCTGAGGACGGGGATGAAGTTGAGTCTGAAGTTGAGGAGCAGCTGCTGCTTGAGTGCACTTTTTGCACTATTCACAATATTCACAATATTCACAGTGGGATGTGTGGGGGTGTGGGGGTGTGGGCGCTGCATTCGTTGGTGGTGCAATGCCATTGCTATGGTCTTGGGGTCGTTTGTGGGGTTGAAGGACGCACGCGAGGCGTTCGTTCGCTTTCTTTACTCGGGGTTGGCATTTCAAACGCGCATGTGAGACAAGTGAGCTACAACGTTTCGTCGAGTCTGCTCGACAATCAAATACTCCCATACCTTATATATTCCAGTGTGGCAGAAATCGGAGTAGTAGGAACATAACTGATATTATAATGAAATACCCAAGCAGTAATCGCCATATTCACATGGGTATTTTATAGACAAATTTAGCCAGTGCTTCTGGCTGTTGCCAAGACTGGACGTATTCTTGTTAGCTTGATCTTATTATCTTATTATTATTATAACCAAATCATTACGGAACGAGCACTGTTTGATATTCGTGTACTTTATTCACAGAGTCAGCACATGAGCACCAGATTATTGTACTCCTGAAAACCTGTGAGTAACGAGTGTAAAACCTGAGGCAATGCCAATGCCAATGCCAATGTCGTTCTCGATGTCAATGTCGTTGCACAGTGGAAGGTGCAAAACTGACTTCAAGCTGTGCTTGCAGCTAAAGTGGATGGTAGAGGGACAGGAACAGGAACAGGAACAGACACAGAGACTTGAGCAGGAGGCACTTGAATCTGCAATCTGCAATCTGCAATTTCCAATTGTAACCCCATCAACTTCGACGCGCGAAAAGTGAAAGCTGCTCGAGAAAGGCGTTTTGGTCGAGTGGTTGACTGGATGGTTGGGTGGTTGGGTGGCTGAGTTCAGACAGCGTTGCAGATGGAGATGAAGACTGAGACAGAAATGGAGACAAGCCATCGTTACCATAAAAACCAATGAAATTTCGCTTAGGCTCGCTGCGTGCTGCGCTTTACGACCAGAGTCCCCAAGAGGCTTCGAGGCGTCTTCTTCTTCTTCTTCTTCGTCGTCGTCTTAGCCTCAGTCTCAGGCAACTGTAAAACCTGCAAATAAAAACCAAAACGCACTAATGTCCTTAACGTCCTTAACAGCAAAACGCGTTTCAAATTGGACGTCGTTCAAATAAAGAAAAAATAAATAAAAATAAAAATAAAAAGAATAAGAAAAAGAAAAAGAAAAAAAAAAAAAAACAGAAGACTAAATACCCTTGAAGATAAGATGGTCTCGTACAATATAGCAAACTCACAATCATACAAATAAAACAAAAATATAAATAATAACTAGAGAATTTAATTTACAAAAAAAAAACATTCATAATAATTTCGAAAAATCTTTTTTTTAGAAGTTATGAGTTTAAAAAAATCAAAACTCAAAAAAAAATGGATCTGAACCAATAGAAAAACCTTGAAGCAGAACAAATCGTAGTGTATTTAGAATATAGCTAGTATATTTCAAAGAAAAATCACCAAAAATTCAAAAATTTGTTGTTTTCCTCCAATTGATAGAATAGATCAATTTCTAATTGCTAGAATTGATCCGATACGCAATTGCCAATGGACAACGACCAGCGACAGCTGTGATACCTTCAGCAAGGGTATTCGCGAAAAGAAAGAGAACAAAACTTTGTTGTCAATTGGCGGCCAGGCCGAGGCAGAGGCAGAGGCAGAGGCAGAGGCAGAGGCAGAGGCAGAGGCAGAGGCTGTTGAGGTCTCATGTGCGACACGGCGACACAACTTTTTATTCCTTTGTTTAGAATAATAATATAAATGTGCACGTGTTTTGGCAATGGCTTGCGTTTTTAGTGGTGGTAAACGCATCAGACGCAACACTCATAGAATCGCGGATGGGAAACTGGGAATTGGGAATAGGGGAGTGGTGAGTGGGAAGTGGGGAGTGGGGAGTGGTGAAAGAACAGCGAATAGCGGACAGTAGGTAGGGACTCGTTGGGGTTGTTGGCGCAGTTCAATTTTAATGTTGCCGTCATATCGATATGCGTCCATGAATCTGTCAGCAGAAGTAACATTTTCAGAATCGGGCTACGTGCAAAGACGCCGCTGCCTCAGCTGACGTCGCAGTTTGATTTCTATCTGTGGAGGGCACCTCATACGAAGTCTAAATAATCACGAAAAAAAAGCTAAGAAAATAATTTAAGTAAGCCAATATCAAAAAAGAAGCATTCATTTTGACTAAATAAAAAATCAATTAAAGAACAAAAATTAAGGAATTTGGTATAAAAAAATCACTCGGAGCACAAAATCAGGCCTCTTTCTACTTTTTGCCTATCCATTTTTTCAATTCGAATTTAAATTTTCGAATAACATTATTACATTTTTGTGTTTCCGATTAACATGTTTTTATACCCTGCGCCCATTGAAAATGGTCAAAAAGGGTATAATGGTTTTGTGAAACGTATGTCACAGGCAGAAGGAAGCATCTTCGACCCTATAAAGTGTATATATTCTTGATCAGTATCAACAGCCTCCTTGCTAGCGAAGCGAGCCGGGGGTTGGCGAGCGAAGCGAGCAGGGGAATTCTTTTTGAAGTTGGTCGAATCTATTCAAATCATAAGTGTACCGTGTACTGTGTACAGAGACAACTTTGCAGTTTTTAGCCTAAATTTTAAAGAAAAAATGTGGAAATTTGCTCAAAAATACTTTTTTACCATAATTTTATCACCTGGAGTCAATAAAAAGCATAAATTCAAAATTTAAAATTTTTCAAAATTTTCGAAAAATGTAAAGGGGTAACACTGTAAAAATCGACAAATTTTAGAAAAAAAAAATTTTGTCTCAGAATCAAAAAATTTAACTGCACACTAAAAGTTGGGTTAATATTATGAAAAATAAGACATTCCCCATGGAAATCGGGTGAGTTTTATTAAAGTTGTGCTCGTTGAAAGTCCAAAAAGTCAATATTTTTCATATATAGATAATTTTCAATAACTGACACTTTTTTATTGTTTGAACTATCTCAACCAATTATGGTTTCGAAATTTCAGTTTTCTTATTAATAAATGCCAAAACTTTAATGGGGTTTCGTAGAGCTGGGAGCAGATGAATGCCATGTATAGATTAGCTGTAATTGTCACCAACACACTTGCTCAAACACACACACACATGCACACATGCACACACACATATGAGAAGTGTTTGGATTTGCCTATGAATATCTCATGAGCCCTGATGCTCAAGCAACAGAACATTTATTTTTTCCTCTCCTCTCCTTTGCTCGACTTCTCTCCCATTTTTTTGTACTTTGCATACGTGTTCAATGACGTAAATTCTAATCGATACTAGTATTTCCCGCATCCTGATAATCAACATTAACGGAACTCAAGGATGAAACTCAAACTCGAAAGCATTTGCTGCTACTGAATTGCAACGATGTGACATTTTATTCGCTTTTTCTATTCTTATACTATGCAGTTCCCTGAAACGCAAAGCACCGTTGTGTGTTGTGTGCAAATTTCAGCTTTCTAGGCTTTGCCGTTTGGCCTACAGAATGATACGTCAGTCAGTCAGAGCAAAGAGTTTTTTATTTAAATAGATAATGAAGCAAAATAAGAGTATGTATCGCTAATATGTCATTAGACGTCGGGTTGAAGGTGACTTAATCGGATACTACGAATAACATCTACATAAATACTTTTGGCGATTTTATCTAGGATCTCGAGGGGTGTACTTATTTTAAAGCTTTTATCGAGCATTGTAGACGTTTTGCAAAAGCTTTTTGGGTTGCAAACTTGGAAACTCTGATAGAAAGTCACTTCATGGTCTGAGCTTACGGCAGAAGCTTCAACCGTATTTTAGTTTACAACAAACTTTGTCCACCAATTCATTTCGTAATAGCTTTTATTCCCTGTAAAAATAACAGTTCAGTTTCCAGCCAAAAGAACTTTCTGAAAGCCTTTTGAAATTTGCTAAGTTTTGTATGACATTTAAAAACCAAAAGTAAATTTAAATAAACTTTCGGAGTAGAAAAAAATGTTATGTTCCTGAATGGTAGCTTTTTGAAACTTTTCCTAAAACATAATTATAATATTAAAAAGTAGTAGAATTAAAAAATATTTTACTAAAAGTCGCTCAACTTGAATAAAAAAAATAATTTTAGATATCGACATTTCCTAAGTTTAAATTCCCAAATTTGGTAATCTCAGAATTTCAATTAATTAAATCATTCATAATATAGATATTTGTATACCCTTTGCTGATTTTCAACCCCATAAAGTATATATATTCTTGATCACTATCAGCAGCCAAGTCAGTTTAGCCATGATTGTTATAAAACACGATATTTGGTTGATTTTTTTTTTTTAGAAAAGGGATCTTTTATTTATTGATTTTGAAATATATATTTTCTTTGCGAGTTATTCAAGCACATTTATGTTTGCACGGGTTGCGATTTCGATTTATGCAGTATATGTAAGCAGTGTGGGTCTTGTGGGTATCTATATGCTTAGATAGTTGCATTTACATACATTGCATGTGTGTGTGTGTGTGTGTGTGTGCGTGTGTGTGCGTGTGTGTGAATGTACAACATGCACCAAGTCAACTCCACATATGTATTTGAGTATGAAGTGTTTGCTGAACTGCGAATGTTTTATGCCGTTAACGAGTATTTCAACTTGTGGTGTCCACAGGACATTGCCAGGATATACATACATATATATTAGCTAGATGCATATCGATGCATGTGTACAAGTACCTTATGTGTATCAGAGACGGGCCCAGTTAACTACCCGTTTTAATGTATTCCTCAAAAAAGTTGTGATAATGTACATCTCATTTCACTAGCACTTAAATAGGTATTGCCATTGAAGTTATTTTTTATTACAATTGAAGTTAATCATTTAAAATTCTTGTTTGGCATTAAATAATTTGTATTGACTGCTTCATTTAATTTGTTGTGCATTTGCATTAAGTACATTTTTTGAGAAATAAGATTTAAGAAATCATTTCTTGTTTCGTTTTTTTTTAATCTTTTTTGTTTTTAAGATTCTTATGCACTTTAAAAATTTAAACTTTTCAAAAATAGTTGTTTATTTATGCGAATGAAATGAATTTTTCATTAAAATTATTTAATGCTAAAGAAAAAAAAAACTAACTACAATGGGTACAATTTGGAATTCTATTTAAAAAATGTTCGTTGGCATCACTTTTTTCAATGCTAATGAAAGATTAATGATTATGATTAAAGGCACAACTCTGATGTAGTATTTGTATGTACATATGTTGTGCATTTGTTGTCGCTCAATTAAATATTGCATTTTTTTAGGGATTCAGGATTACTTATAATTTTGTTTTTGTTTGATTTGGAAGTGGAAACATTTATGTGTACATTTATGTATATTCTTGTCTGTTTTGCAACGACAAGCTAATGTAAAGGTTAATCATGCTCGTTTGAGTTTCTGGCTTTAGCCAAAAAAAAGTAATTGTAAGCATTATTCTAACTTGCACTTAGATGCACTTAAAATATAATTCAAAATTGGATACAAAATGGGTTACGAGTACTTAGGTGGCGACATTTTGATTCGTTTTTTTTCTTTTATTTTGTGTATAAATTAGTTTACTTTTAAAATTATATGCATACACATACATATATATATATATATATATATATATATACATATATATAGAATTAATAATGAGTAAGTCTAGCTTAAACTTCATTTCATTTCAAATTTTCTATTCCCATCTTTATTATTTTTTGTTTTCTAGTGCAATTTCACATAAATTCAGTCGTGATTTAAAATATCTCTTCACTTTTAGTTGATTTTCTTTGATTTGCATTTGCATTTTAATTTTTATGTTTTATGTTTCATGTTTTTTTTCTTCGTTTTAAATAAAGCTCAAGGTAAGTAATACACGCATACACATATATTATAGATATTAGCAATTTTCATTACTTTATTTATTTGTTATAAAGTATTATTAATTATCAGACATAAATGCAGCTCAAACTTAATATTGTGAAATTAAGTTATTCCGATTTATCGATTCTTTTTTTGTTTGTTTATTTCTAGACAAATGCCTTTGAGTTTTCCCACATTCGAAAAGCGGAAAACTAATTGTTATAAATTAGTTATATAACAATGTCAATGTCAATTTTAAAATATAAATTTGGATAAACGAACAAATCTGAACAATTTCAATCTATACATAGATATACATATATAATTAATTAGATGACATTGACATTAACTACATTATTCGAAATTCGATTTGTCCTGATAGTCAATATACAATAATACCAATAAAATTTGTAACAAATATGTCTTCCTTTTTTGGTGATCCAATGGAAATTCGCGCTTCTAATTAAAATCGCAATTAAAATAAGGACTATGCCTGTCTACCTACAATCCTCAATATATATATATATATATATATATATATATATATATATACATATATATTATTGCATTTTAATAAATATTGTACATATAAATATATGCAAAGTTATCAGATGATCGTTAATCTGATTTAGTATTTGTTATTTAACTTTATTGTATTTCATTGTAAGCACAATAAAAACAGCTAAAAATACAATTATAAACGTTTAATTACGTTTGATCCTAATGTAATTCTTATGAATATTATAAAGTTATTCAATAATTAGATTCTAAATTTAATGGCTTAAAACTCGTTTTATTCAGTTAATAACTTTTATGTTCTTCAACAGCTATTTAGCATAATAAATCATAATCTTGTGCGCTTTTTTGACTTTCGAACTCCAAAAGTTATGAAGACACTTGGAAATCGAAAGATTGAATCTTTAATCCCATTGTCAAAAACAACAACGTTGCAAACTGAAATATAAGTTGAATCTATTTTGAACAGTGTCGTCAGTTTAGCTTATTTGATTATAAAATAGATAGAGCATTTATCATATTTAAAGCCTTTTTATACAAAAGAAAAACAATAGAGCCAGAAAACCAATCTCATTTTTGTTGCATTTAAGCTGTGCCTTTTCTTTTGTAGCAGTTTGCTATCCTACTTCAAAATACTCGCAGCACGGAATATCGAACTTGCGAACTAATTATTGAATACCCCTACATTATACACGTTCTAGATTTTATTGTTGCCTTTCTTTTACGTTATTTAATTTGAATGTGTTTATTTCGAAGCATCTATGCATCTTCTAGGTGCCTTTGCTATAATTTTCTGCTTAGTTTACTTGTCGGTTATACACGTACATAGTTATTAGTTTATTAAAATTAATTGTTGTTGTTTGTCTGTTTTGTATTTTTAGCCTAAGCAATGTTGGCGGTGTTTTGGTGCTTGATCCACATTTAATGCATTTTCTAATTCATCAACCTCATCCTCATCCTCATCTCCATCTTCAACTTATTAAGCGTAATAACACACTCTTCAAATGCGGAAGGCAAAAAGGGAAGCCAACAGAAGAGAAATACATCAAAGTATATGTTACATATATAATGATTTTATACTGAGTTTGGATCATTTGAAGAGCGCAGTGTTGTGTTCTGTTCCGAGCGAGTTTTCTAATTGTTTGTGATTAATTGTGATTGAGTCTAATGATTTCACAGGGATTACAATACATTAAATACAATTAACATGTTGAATATTATCAAAATAACTTATCTTACTAAAAAAATTATTCAAAATAATAATCAAATTTCCATTTTTTCAATAAAAAAAATTTATTATTACCAATTTTCTTTTATCAAAATTGAAAAAAATAAATGTAGTACACATACAAAAATACCATGAATTATCAAAAAAAAAAACAAAATATTTACCGCAATCTGCATTAAATTTTTACTTTTAAGTTATAATAAGAAAATTTAAAATAAAAATGTATTATGCATAAAAACAGTAACCAAATGTTGGTACTTTAATTCCTGTTTTTATGTATGTACTTTAATTCCTGTTTTTATGTGTTAGACTTAAAAATAAAAGTTAAAAGCAGATGGAAAATTTTAAAACATAAAAAAAATTAATTGTTTTTTTTTTGTACTTAGGTATTTTTTTCAATTATTGATTTACTTTTTTTCGATATATTCCAAAAATTTGTAATAATCTTTTTTTTTGCATACTTTGAGTTCTGCATTAAATTTTAATTATACAAACTTTATAGAAAAAAATTTAAATCAGAGTTCTATTAAGATTGTCAAACAAAAATTGACTTTTAACTATGCCGTCTTAATATTTTCCCCTCGAATCAAAAATAAGGCTAAATTAATCTTTGTATGTATGCGATAAAAATTGATATCAAAAGTCTACTTTTATTTTGTATTCTGATATTGTGTTTGGTTTATTATTCTTGCAATCCCTGGATTTGTGAAATATAGAGAAACAAAATATTATTCGGGCTTGGTGGATAGCTAATATTTGCGAAATTTATGACATACTTTATAAAATGTTTTTCAAAATGAAGAAAACAAATACGACCTAGGCTTCTATTGAAATAGTACTCGTGAAAATGATTATTAATGGTAAATGTGATGAATGGTGTTTAATGATTAACTGATTTACTGACTAACTGGCCGATTGATTGGTTGATTGACGACGTTTATTTCTTTCATAGTTTCCATATTTGTTTTAATTTAAGACAGCGCTGCTATTAAATAAGGCTCAGATCACGTTAGGCTTGGTTACAAATTATTGTTATTGTAGGTATAAATATCTAGGGTATTCAGTAGCTATGATAAAGTGACATATGGCGTCACTACAACAAACACACTAAAAAAAGTTGATCAAAGTAAACATGTCCTGAGATATGTACACAAAAATCGTCGTATTTGTTAGAAAATGACAAATTTATCACAAATACGACAAAAGAAACTTGAAAAGTTTATCCGCTAGCAACAGCGTAATAAATTTATCACTTTATTAATTTATCATAGCTTCTGAATACCCTAGTTGTTTTGTATTTATAGATTTGATTGTAGATGTTGTTTATTTGTTTTTCAATTGATGTTGTGCTTGCTTGTGGTTCTTGTTGTTGTTGTTGTTCTTGTTGTTGTTGTTGTTGTTGTTGTTGTTGTTGTTGTTTTTGTTTTTGTGCTGTGTTACTCGTTTTGCAACATGATGTATAATGATGGGAACTACTTTACTTTTTTTGGGGGGCTTTTTAAATTCCAAGACTGCAATTAGACAAAGAAAGAAAGAAAGGAGAGAGAAAGAGAGAAGAAAAGAAAAACAGCAAAATGCAATTAATAGGCCATCAAATAATAAAGCTTATCACAAAATATACAATTGATATTCCAAGTATTTATAAGATACATACATATGTACACATATTTCAAGTTGTCTGTGAGGATCAATATTTGCAAATTTTGGTTTTAAATGTGTATTTGATTTTGCTGGCAATAAATTCTTAAAGCTGGTCGTGTGATTGAACTGTAAATTGCTTAAGTTTGAGTTTTTAATTGTAGGCTTAATATCTATGAACAATTGATAAATTAATGCATCTCTTCAGATGCAATTGTGCGCTTTTTGCGAGTATTATCATATATATATACGCATTTATCGATAATTTGTTGGTGGGCAACACACTTAATTCAAATGGAGGCTAATTACATAGAATGCGAACTCGTCCATAGATAAGAGACTTATCAGCTTGTTAGCTAATTAATTAATGACTTGACTTGCTAATTATTGGCAATGTCATGGCAAATGGCCCGATTGGATATTGCGAATCACATCAAGTGCACACAATGTATATAAATCGATTAAATAACAAACAGAAAGACAGAGACAGAGTTGGCAATACTCGATGGAGATAGAGAGATATAGATATTTGTAACTCTCTCTATCGGTTCTTACATTCGCGATCCCTTCTGCTGCAGAACCTTGGCGCGGTCGTTGAGTTCCAGTTCCCGTCCAGCTGTCGAGCCGCATTCCTTGGATACGACACAAAGGAACTCATTGTTCTCGAATGGACCGTAGTTTGAGTACTGCATACCAACTGTAATCAACTGCTCAAAACGCCAGCCATCCGACAGCGTTGAGATCATCTGAAATTCGAAATAAATCGATATCTATATTAGTAATCGTTTGCGAACAAGTCCAGGTGGGGAGGTTACCTGTGTGAGCTCCTGTTCGCGGCATTGCAGGACACGATAGACACGCTTCTTGTCCGCATGCGGTCTCTGCATAAAAAGATTGGCATTCAAGTACTGAATTTTCGACTCGAAATTTAGATGATGAGAACTCACCTGATCTCTGTGACTGATGCACTCCTTGAGCAAGGCTATTAGTTGCGTAACATTATAAAATTCGGCCTCCTCCAGGACGCCCTCTTCTGAAACGCCGTCCAGGACAAGTTTGCCATGTCGCAAATAGTTGAGAACGGGCGCAAAATACTTGGGATCTCTGTCAATTAAATATGCGCCAGTCTCATCCTGAAATCAAGGAAACACATTAGTCAATCACAATGATATAGCTGTGACAAATACAAATACGAATACATGTACAAATGGGCCAACATATACCATATAACAATCTGTTCTTAGAAATGAAATGAGGGGTTTCAAGTCGTTATATGAAAATTGTACCCGTTTTCTACAGGATGAAGCGGGTCCTGACTGAACGACTGATGGGCATTCACCTAAGACCAGAAATGTTGTTTTTCGGAAATTCTAAATTTTAGGTCTCAAGTTTCAACTTGTGATTAACTTTTATGTAATAATTTGTATCACATCACGTCAAACTTGATTATGAGACGTTTCATCCGTTTGTCCTAAATTATACGAAAAGAAACAAAAAAAAAAATGTACTGGGTCAATTGGCCAACAAAAATTGAAAACTGAACCGAGTTTCAAGACGTACATCCGAGGCGATATACCCTTTTCTCTATAAGCGAAGGGATCTCAGAGATGGTAAGAGCTAGGACCACCAAATTTAGAAAATAGACTGCTTATAATGTCAGGCAGGATTAGTTGATATGTAAGATATGTATTATACTGCATATATGTATGTGTAGCTGCCATAGAAACGATTGGTCAATAGTTAAGGAGCGTTTTGGAAGGGCAGCAAATCTTCGACGCGCCTAACAGCATCTATTTAAGTGCCTAGGCACAGCACAGGGTATCTTACTGTCGAGTGCAGTCGACTGTTCCGCTTGTTTGGTTAGGTTAAGCAGGCAAAACAGACAGCACACGACCCAAATCGCCTCACACTCCCATTGTTCATCTAGCTACCTGTGTGTGTGTGTGTGTGTGTGTGTGTGGGTGGATGTGTGTGTGTGTGTGAGGCGGCAAAGAAAAATTTAATCAATAACAAAAGCAGAAGGCTGGCGGTTGGAGGTTGGAGGTTGCGGGGTAGCCAAACTAAAACAATAAAAACGAAAGAACAAAAAAGTAAAAACAAAAAAGGTAAAAACAAAAAAGGTAAAAACAAACATGCAAGCTTTTTAACGAATTTATTTTATTTATATTATTTTTTATTTATTTCATTTATTTATAATTAAAATCGCCATCGACACTATCGGAATTTATTGGCAACGTATTCGTTGCTCGCTTTTTTTTTTTTTTTTGTTTTGTTTTGTTTATAAAAGCCAATGGCCAATGAAAAATGGCAAATAGACAAACACTAGGTCAAGTATTTGTGATGACAAAGAAACAAATGCTAGTAATTCTCTATATACTTTTAACAATAGCCAATCCCATTGGAATGCAGTATCTCTTTTTTTAAACTTGTTTAATTGTTCAATAACGATTCTAATTTTGAAAATGAAAAAAAAACTCATTATTTCTTGATATTAATTAAATACTTTTACTAAACTCATTCTGTTATCTAAAATGGTTCAAATGAAAAGAAATAATAATTAAACATTAACTGAAATTAAAAATCATAGTCAAAATGTTTTATTTTGAATTATCGAATTGAAAATATGCTCGCCTTTTTTTTGATTTTGGACATTTCAGTTTTTGCTTTTATTATACGAATTGAAGTTTAAAGGTGTTATTTGTAAGTTTTAAAAAGTGAATGCTGTACTTTGTCAAGACAATTGCTTAACTTACTGTATGTTCACTCGTTTATCCCGTACGCCGCACATGTGATATTTATTATGAGCAATTTTCTCGAGATTTATTGCGCTACACAAAAATGTGTTTTAAATGTTTGTTATTTCTTCAACACTCCCCTGCCCACCCCTCCCCAGCCACAAACACCCACAAAACGAAAACAACAATAACAACGGGCCGTCAAGGACTCAACAACAACAACAACAGCAACAGCAACAGCAAACGAATAAACAAAAGCAGAAGCTCATCCAAATGTGACATTAAACTAGTTTGGTTACGAATACTCTTACAGCAGTGTATGTGTGCCTGCTTGCATGTGTGCACAACTATTTGCAGCCTATGCAGCCCACTACGACGCTGAAGTCGACGTCGACGTCGACGTCTGCAGCGACGCGACGCTAAATGCACTTTGTGACGACCCTGAGAGCTGCTGCTGCTGCTGCTGCTTCTGCTTTTTCTACTTCTGCTGCTGTTCTTGCCTGTTCAGGGGGTGGGGGTAGTCAATGTTTGTGGAATGATCTGCATTAGTATGCGTACGTGTATTTGTGTGTGTAGGTGTGCAAATTGACTGGCAAGTTTTGGTGCTCTGTTTTTGATTATAATTACAATTATATAGCTGGCAGCTTTGGGCGCAATGTCCGCTATAAATACTAGAAAGCAAGCAAACATACAAGCCAACAGTGAATAAAAACAGTACTGGTTCAATTTGTTATACATATATCATTTTGAGCAGAATACTTTGAGAACAAGTGAGGATGTCATTTAAATAAACTTTAACATACATCTGACATTGGTTTTGTATTTATTAAAGTAATTAATATGTAATTCTTTAAATCCTGTGTCCATTAAAAATTGCGAAGTAGGGGTATAATGGTTTTGTGAAATGTGTGTAACAGGCAGAAGGGACGCGACAGACTCCATAAAGTGTATATATTCCTGATCAGTACCGACATCCGATTCGATTTAGCCATGTCTGTTCGTCTGTATGATCGCGACTATGGCAGAGACTTTAAAAGGAAAAGACTTAAAATTTGCTCTCTGGGTTCCCTATATACCAGACGCAGATAAAGTATATTTCCAATTTTAAATGCCACGCACCCTCCATATAGGAGCGATCGATTTGGTATGCAAATTTGCGTTGGTTCTGAAGATATTGTAACCAAACTCGAAGATTGGGAATCCTCTATTGTCTTATTTATTCTGACCATCAATTCGGTTCCCTATATCATATAGCCCAAGAAAACAATAAGTCTATTTCATGCAAGGGCATAAAGTTCTCTTCTTAAGTTTAATTAAATATCACTTATGAATATCTCCTTATTTTTTAATAGATAGTTATTTGAAATTAGTAATATGCCAGAGAAGTGGTTGAAATAAGCTGGTTGACACTGTATTTGCATTTGTATTTGTATTAGCAGTAATTGTGTGTGTAACTCACCCGATCTGATATTAAATCGCAATCTTCTTGTATAAGACGCGACAGAAATGAATTGGGGTCACGGGAAAGCGTTGTTTTCGTAGTTAAAAAGTAGGTGCCACCTACATTTAGTTTGACCCATTGGTCAGTGCCTTGTTTTTTCAGCACTGCATTTGGGCTCTTGCGTGAGTTAATAAACACTGTGCTCATATTTGTAGTGGTATTGGTATTGGTATTGCTAATGCTATTAGTGTATGCTCTATCTTTCTCTGTTGTTGTTGTTTGTTGCTATACTCTTATAAAGATAAGGATGAGAATGATGGTGTTGTCTTGTTGTTGTTATTATTATGTCGTTATTACAATTGCATTCGCCTTCACAGTCGCATTCGCCTTCACAGTCGCATTCGTCTTGTGCGCGCGTCGTCAACTCTTCTTCCTCTTCTTCTTCTTCCTGTGCTGCTTTTGTTATTGTTCTAGTGGCTTGCCAGTTAACATACAACAAATACACATGCATATATTGTACACACACATTTACACGTGGTTTGTCACACAGCGGACCAATTAGATTCTTTCTATCACGTCGTTATTATTGTCGTCGTCGTCTGCGTCGCTGCTGCTGTCACAATTGTCACCTTATTTGAAGTTTCGTGTGTTCCCTTTGCGTTGCGCGCAGCCGTTGCCCTGAAATTATCTCTTTTTTCTTTTACTGTGTGTTAGTGCGTACGTGTGTGTGAGTCTGTGTGTTGTTTGTCCAGTTTTCAGCTCATGCTTCGCTTTGCTTCTTCGCTTCTTTGTTGCACCTTAACAATTATGGCCAGAATTGCAATATCTCTCGCTCTCTCTCTGCACTATTCTACGATATTATGCTTTACTGCGCATTCGTCTCACTCGATCCACGTTTTATTTTGTGCAATTCATTTATGTCACCGTTCCATTTGCATTTGATGATGGCGAATTTATTTTTCATTCAACATTAAAAAACAAAACACTGACAAAACCGATTGATAGTGGAGGTCGGGTCGGTAAATCGATATATGGCAGTGCAACATTGCGATATTACTCAACAACTAAACAATATTCAATTGATACTTATCGATATGAACTCTGGCGTCAGCTGTGCATGACAACAAGCTGACTGTCACGAAACGCGACACACATTGCACTCGCATAGAAAGTCGTCTGCATCAAATCGACCCCTTAAATTACAAGTTTTAATGCTTAATAGGCGCTTAGACAAAGTTTACCTTAATAAATTTTTTTATTGAAATATTTGTTATATACAATCGATATTTCTGTACGCAACTCTTGTAGCAGCTGTGAATGACAAGAAGCTGGGATACATAAGACACGCAGAAATAGCTGTCTGCTGCAAAACTACCCCCTATTTTAAAAGTACCATTCAAAGATGAGCAAAAATGCTCTAATTCATTAAGACAAAAATTAATTTTATTTTAAAATATTTTTAATTGAAATATATATTATATTATATATATCCTATTTATGTATATATTATATGATAAATAGTAATACTAAAGGATAAAAAACTATAAATAAGCAATTACAAATCAAAATCGTAGTAACAATAATCAGAACAAAACGTGACAACTCAGGCAGCGCTGTCGACGTCACGCCTGCGCAGAAACCAAAATTCGTTTCAACTTTTCGCATTTTAGTAGGTGCTCAAGTCTCTGGCCGTTTAGACGTAGAAAAGAAACGAAAATAAAAATCAAAGTCAAACCGAAATTATGCAGATCAAAACAAAAGCAACAGCAACTGGGAAAATGAGTAGAGTGCTCGTGGCAGCTGTGGTGGCAACTCTGCTGCTCTCCACGACCTTGGATTTCGTAAGCTCAATGCCATCGCCCATGTTATATAAGCGCAATCCTGACGAGAAATTCGAAGCTGGTAAGATATATGATCTCATATTAAGCTGATATCTAAATAATTAAGTAATTCAAATATTAATGGAATAATCATGCTGCTCTTCTTACCCCCACTCTTCTCCCCCCCCCCCCCCCGCCACGGCTTTTCGGTAGATTTGGTGGCCGTCTCCTCGACTGTTATACCGCTGACAGTGCTCGAGGTCAGTTATGGCCTGGGCGGGAAGCCAAGTGATGCCTACAAGTCGGCTTATCTCCGCAAGTTGCGTAAACAGGTCCAGCAACGCACAGAGGCGGCCAATGTTGGTGGGCGTGGCACTGTGCTAGCCACCGGTGAAATCGCTAGTGAAATCGCTAGTGACGAGCTGCTGACAGCGCCAAATGATGCAGATACTCTCATCACAGGTACGTCTGTCTTCCTCACTCTCTCGCGCTCTCTGTCTCCCGCTCTTTCCGCCTCTTTTCAACTATATATAATTTCGATTATTTAAAATGACTTTTAAAAATAAAATAAAATAGATATTGATATTGATATTATCGATTTATTTATTGTCGCAATATCAAGTTAAAGAATTATTTCTTCATGTCGAAATATTTCTTTAACTTTAACAATTTTGAAATTTGTTTTGTAAACCGAAATCATTCCGAATCATTCAGAAACCTAAACATTCTTAAAACCGGTAACCGTTACGCAACCGATACATAAGAATTTGGCGTAACCGATAACCAAAACCTAAATGAAAAGTTAAAAAAAAAAAAACTAATCATTCGAATTAATTCGAAATGTCATCGATGCTGGTATTGTAGTTAAATCCAAACAACTGGTAGCAGCCAAAGTCAAGGCCGTTTAGAAGAACTGGAACTGGAACTGGAACTGGAACTGGAACAATAGAAGGCTTGCCGCAGACTGGAAAGCATTTGTGTTCTGTGATATCATTGCTACAACAACAACAACATCCGTCTGTATTAAGCTAATAAATAAACACAACAAAAAACAAAATAGTACAATAATTACAAATACGCCGAACACCTGATGCCCTTTCTTGCAAATAGCAAATTAATTTTTTAATCAAGCAACTAAACTAAAAAGTCCAATTAGAGCACAATTATTTTCTATAAAAAAGCTAAAATTTTATATTGTTCAGATCAAAAGTTAGAGCTAAAATGATTTTTTGAAGAAAATTAAGAATTTATTAAAAACAAATATGTTAACATTTTTTAATTTAATTGAAAATAAAAGTAAAAATTCATTAAATGATTAGATAATTAAACTATGAACTGATTGATTATAAGAAATAAAAGTTCATCTGACACTTTATCAATTATTTAGAGAAGTTGTTCGAGCAAAATTATGTTGTAGAGTTTGGATACCCTCAATAAGGGTATAGAAAAACTTATGTAAAACAAAAACAAGTCAAGGCAAAACAACTTTGAGACGAACGTCTTGCGAGGTTTTTTCAAGAGTTGCTTTTGCCAAATTGGCCAACTTGCCAAATGGCCAACTCACTTGCCACCAAACGTTGCGTAGGTGGCAACATGGCTCTGTTATTGACTCCATCATCGGTGCTTAACGGTGAGATGGCCAAGAGTGGGAAGATGGGAAGAGACGAAATCCGTTAAGTCCAAAACTTGTAGATCAATAATGGTCAGATTCGATTTCCTCTTCGAGAATAACGAATTTTAGTCACAATTCAATTGACTCACAATTTGAAGCAATCTTCAACGGGCAAGAGCGCAGCTGCTCGACTTCAAGATGCCCAGTATGCGCAACATCTGTGAAATACACTTAAAATAAATTAGAAAGGAATTGATATTTTGGATTTACATCACAAATGAAAACTGTTGTAGACTCTGAGACCTGGATGTTCAACCGAACAAGCCTTGTCACAGATTCATAAGTCTGTGTATCTTTTGGGTACTGGGCTCATGTGTGTGTGTGTGTGTGTGTGTGTGTGTGTGCGTACACAACAAATATGTGTAGAGCCTGAAAAGACTTGTGCAATGTTGACTCGATTTCGATTGTTGTGTCCTGTGTTTGGTGTAGAGAGGGGGAGGGGGAGGGGGAGGAGGTGATGGGAGGGGCGGCGAGGGGCGGTGAGGGGAGGGCTTGAATAGGTTAGGAACAATGTGGTTTTCGTTGCAAGGCATTTTGATGTGCTTTGTCAGAATTATGATTAAATCAAACGAAATCATGCGAAAGTGCTTCAAATCAAAGAGATATCGGCTAAGAGATACCCTGCAATGCTCACTGATAAAATATAAAATATTGTATTCGATTATATTATATTGCATTGAATACTTTAAGTCCAAGTCTGACCTCAACTGTAATTCTTCAAAGTAACTTAGTGTGTTAGTCAGAATACCCATTTCCCGGCAGGTACAGGGTATCACAAAAAAGAAACGAAACGTCAGGAAAGACAAGACATCCGCAACAAAACAAATAATGATAATAATAATAAATTAAATAATAGCAGCAAAAAAGACAGAAAAAACTGAACGGGAAGGAAATTTCATAAACATGTTAGGTTAAGTACGAGTTTGATTGAAATGCGAAAGGACGACAAATGACGTTCATAAAAAATGAACAACACACAATGGCAAAGAACACAGAACATTGTGTTGTTGTAGTGGCTGTAATTACTTTTATTATTATTATTATTATTCTTATTATTATTGATATTGTTAGGCTGCTTGGATGTGTTTAACAGACAGAAAAGCCTGCAAATAAATAAACAGGCATTTATCATCAAGACACTTACTCATTGTGCCTGTTGAAAGTTACGAGCTCATCGATAAATCCATTAAATCAATTCCTTAAATCCTGCTGATCCCAGTGCTATTTTCGAAATGATTTGGTAAACGGCGACAGAGAGACGCACAAGCGCTCGAACGCAGAGGTAACAAAGGGAGAGGAGAGGAGAGGAGAGGAGAGGAGAGGAGAGGAGAGGAGAGGAGAGGAGAGGAGAGGAGAGGAGAGGAGAGGAGAGGAGAGGAGAGGAGAGGAGAGGAGAGGAGAGGAGAGGAGAGGAGAGGAGAGGAGAGGAGAGGAGAGGAGAGGAGAGGAGAGGAGAGGAGAGGAGAGGAGAGGAGAGGAGAGGAGAGGAGAGGAGAGGAGAGGAGAGGAGAGGAGAGGAGAGGAGAGGAGAGGAGAGGAGAGGAGAGGAGAGGAGAGGAGAGGAGAGGAGAGGAGAGGAGAGGAGAGGAGAGGAGAGGAGAGGAGAGGAGAGGAGAGGAGAGGAGAGGAGAGGAGAGGAGAGGAGAGGAGAGGAGAGGAGAGGAGAGGAGAGGAGAGGAGAGGAGAGGAGAGGAGAGGAGAGGAGAGGAGAGGAGAGGAGAGGAGAGGAGAGGAGAGGAGAGGAGAGGAGAGGAGAGGAGAGGAGAGGAGAGGAGAGGAGAGGAGATATGAATTTGTATTTGAAATATATCTCTTATCCGCTTTTTATAGCTTTATGACCTTTCTAGGGTATCCACTAGTTGAGAACTTTTCACGAAAACAGTTCTTTCCCCGCTCTGTTCAGTTCTTTTGTGTGCAAGTTTTTGCATTTTCTAAAATTCTCGCCTTCTCTATCCCTTTATCATTCTATCTATTCAACTCTTCTCTTTCCCTTTCTCTCTCTCTCTCTCTCTCTCTCTCTCTCTCTCTCTCACTCAGTCTGTGATGTACTGAAGTCGGTGTCTTGTCAATGTACTTGTCACACCAAAGACGCTTTTTTGTTGCCTTCCGCATTTCAGTCAAGCTAACGAATACTCGTATCTTAAAAAACACATCCTTACACACCCACACACACACACACACACCCACGCACACACACACACGCATTGTGCACCTTGAAGTATGCAGTGAGTGCTTGAATCGATGCACTATGGGAGCTTGTCCAAATTTTTTGCAATTAATTAATAACTTAAGACGAACCCAGATATATTGGCCTTCTGTTTTGCACGGATCACATTTATAGTGAGTTTGGCACCGCCTTGCTAACTTGCAAATTGGCATTCTCCCATGCACTTGACGTTTATTATTCGAAACAGACAACTATATCAGATATGTAGGTGGCATTGGACCAATCGGTCAAAATTGTGCACGAACAACTTCGTTGTATTCCAAATGTTTAGACCAAACTCCCGAAATATGAGTGATTTTATGTTTTTTAAAATATTGCCCAAAGATAGTCAAGATCGGACTTTGGACATAGCTGACATAGGAATAAATAGTTATTGTATAACAATTTCTATATTTAAATTTATATTAATTTAATTTTTTTTTTTTTAATATAACAAATATTTTAAAATGTCGGTTATAAATTAGCAATTTAAAAAGATTTGGCATGATTGCGAATACTGAAATTATTCCAATGAAAACTGAAAAAGTGCCCATAGTGCGAGGATGTTGTGTGCAAAGTTGGAAATTGTTACAATACGCTTTCCCCATTCCCTTCCCCTTCCTCTTCCTCTTTCCTTTTCCACATTTATATTCTTGAATCTATCATGAAATCAAACTGTTTACTACAAATTCGATTTACATCTGTTCACACTGCAGATTTAGACAAACAAACATGTCTTTCTTTGAATTTCCAAATTCCCAGCACATACACTGAAAAAAGAGACCAGTGTATCAGCTCAGAAATATTCAGTACTATATTTATATTTAAAAAAATGTTGAGAAACTTACGAAGTTTAACTCTAATGCTCTTATGAGTTGTAAAGAAAATTAAATAAAAAAAAAACAAATTAATATAATCAAATAAAATTTGTTGTGTTTTTTTTTGCCAAAAATTAAAAAAGAATAACTCAAGCAATAATAAATAAATTTGAATTTCGTATCGAAAATCAGAGCAAAGTTAGTTTAATGAATAATGAATTGAGATTCCAAGCCATATTCCATTCCGCTAGCAAATCTACTCAGTTTTGTCTAAGCTATAAAAGTCGAGATATTCATGTGTATATTGTATTTCTTTTCTTTTCTTTTTTTTCGATTTTTGTTTGGATTTACATTGCTTATAATAATTACCAAGAACATTGCTTTTGTGCTTTGCCCTCAAAGATACAAAGATACAATGTTTAATTCGCGCATTATGCGTTTGCACGATTCCCTCCGCCGACATCATCTACAATCTGAAGGCGCTCGTCAGTCAGAAACACCAAAACTTTTGCATATGTGTTCGAAAATAACACTGAGGAGGGGGAATACTTCATTTATTCGATGGCGATGGTGTTAAACCTAAGCAAATGAATTCCTTCCTTTTCTTTCATTCTTTCTCCAGCTCTCTCTCTCTCACTCTCTCTCTTTGTGACTGTGGCATACTTATTATGATTTATTCCCTGTTCTTTCCATTCTTAAATCGATTGTGTGTTCTTATCATTACGTCTATTTTATTTAATCACTTTTCAAGCATTTTGGCTCTCAGCTTTTGCCTTCTTCTCGTTAGCTGAAAAGCTCGACGACAATTGTGACAACGGGGCGTATGAGTGACGTAGCGGACTAGGCCCAAAATCAAGGCGCTACATTTTTGGAGTTGTTACCATATAAAATTGGTTTAGGCGAATATAAGAAATTATGCGATTTAAGCACTATTTGTTCGGCGTTCGCTTTAATTTTGCCAGCAACTTTGGCCAAAAGACCCATCGTGCACTAGCCGAGAGTGTTCTCACTGTTGTAATGTTGTTAAGTGGCTTCAAAGCCAAATAAGAAGCCTTCGCGTTCTCCACCTTCGTCCGCTTTGGCAACTAATTATGCTAGTAATTAACTTAGAGCTATATTAAAATGACAGCACATGAATTTGCAAATTGCTTTTTGCGTAGAGATTTCAATTTATCAAATATACATTATAAAATCAAAAATATTTTTGAATACAAATATTAAACGAGAATAAAATCATGAAAGGATAGTCAAATTTCAAATTAAAAACTCTTTACTGACTGATCTTTGTGGAGACCAAACGGGAAGAACTATTATATAAAAATCGTTCACTAACTATTATTATTTTCAATTATAATATTAAAGAAAAATTATAATTTGAAAACAATGTTTATGTAGTTATAGAAAATTCTTCTTTTTTTTTTAATTTCGAGTTGACCGCAACTCCAGGGGGAATCTAAGGACATATTATGGGGAGCAGCAGTTGGTGGGCCGAGAGAGGAGTGGGGGATCGTATATTTAACCTGAGACACGGCCTAATTGTCGCACGTCCTGTGACTTGAGCACAATTCAATGATGTGTAAAATTGTTTTAATCGCCGGGTCCAAAACTCATCCGCATCCGCATCCGCATCCGCATCCGCATTCACAACGACATCCGCATCCTGCTCCTTGGCTTTGAAACTTGTGGCCAGAGATTTGCCAGACCGTATATCTTATTAAGACCCTGCACTAATAAAGCTTAAGGTTAATTAAATGTTCCATAATATTCGTAATATTTTGATTTTTGTTTTTATTTTATTGACAAATTTTTTAAATCTGTATTTCTTACAGAATAAATACAGAGTATGTCACTGTCGAGTTACTTTGGCTTTGGCCTTTCTTACTAGTCATCTCACACACTCATGTGTGTGTGTATGTGATAGTGTGTGAGTGTGTGTGTGTGTGTGTGTGTGTGTGTGTGTGGATGAATGAGGAACAGCTAAAGCAAATGGCCAAAAGAGCCCACAATAAATGGTCTCGGTGCATGCAACGCCCTTATAAATGTGTTTAAAGCTCTTTCAATTTTTGCCCTGATGATAATGATGGTGATGATGATAATAATGATGATTATTATTATCATCTGCCAGCTGTCTTTCCTCCCTCTCCTCCCCTCTCGTCCTTCCTTACGTGTGTGCCCTTTGAAGATATGGGCATATTTCATAGTTCACGATGATACGAATATCCGACGCCTCCTTTTCCCCCTTCCCTTTTCCTTTGAAGTCTCCGAGATGCTCTCAATATACTACTTAAGTCTGACAGCTTTTAGAGTACTCTCAGGGAAAGATTTAAAGTGTTGATTCATATTATTTATGACATAAGAAGTAATATAAAATTTTAAAAAAAATCTGTAGAAGTTATCACATTAGACAGTCTAACTTCCATAACCATTATCTTAGAAAACTATATTTTTAATGAAATTTGTTGTTATCAAATTAATTCAATTACAATTCAGAATAAATTGATCAAATCATGATCAGGATGACATTCCGCTTGGAAATCGGCCCATTTTTGGAAAAGTTAATATATATTTGTCAATTTTGGCATGATTTTTTACAAAAAAATTAAGCTAGTCAGAATCAAATTTAAACGGTTGTTTTATACTAATTTGGGTACCAGGAGTTGATTAAAAAATGTAAAGGGGGGACCCTTAGCTTAAAAATCGATATTTCTGATGAAATTTTTTTTTTGATTTTAATAAATTTAATTTGAATTTAGAATGAATTTAGAGGCTAAACCATGATCAGAATGACATTCCGCTTGGAAATCGGACCATTTTTGGCAAAGCTAACAATGTTTGAAGTTCGTCTATATGTTGACTTAGCAACTTTACAAGTCAAAATTTTTGTTCATTTTGGCATGATTTTTTACAAAAAAATGAAAGGTCTCAGAATCAAATTTAAACGGTTGTTTTATACTAATTTGGGTACCAGGAGTTGATTAAAAATGAAAACTCGATATTTAAAATTTTGAATTTTCGAAAATGTAAAGGGGGGACCCTTAGCTTAAAAATCGATATTTCTGATGAAATTTTTTTTTTGATTTTAATAAATTTAATTTGAATTTAGAATGAATTTAGAGGTCAAACCATGATCAGAATGACATTCCGCTTGGAAATCGGACCATTTTTGGCAAAGCTAACAATGTTTGAAGTTCGTCTATATGTTGACTTAGCAACTTTACAAGTCAAAATTTTTGTTCATTTTGGCATGATTTTTTACAAAAAAATTAAAGGTCTCAGAATCAAATTTAAACGGTTGTTTTATACTAATTTGGGTACCAGGAGTTGATTAAAAATGAAAACTCGATATTTAAAATTTTGAATTTTCGAAAATGTAAAGGGGGGACCCTTAGCTTAAAAATCGATATTTTTGATGAAAATTTTTTGATATCGAAATTAATAAAATTTGAATTTAGAATGAATTTAGAGGCTAAACCATGATCAGAATGACATTCCGCTTGGAAATCGGACCATTTTTGGCAAAGCTAACAATGTTTGAAGTTCGTCTATATGTTGACTTAGCAACTTTACAAGTCAAAATTTTTGTTCATTTTGGCATGATTTTTTACAAAAAAATGAAACGTCTCAGAATCAAATTTAAACGGTTGTTTTATACTAATTTGGGTACCAGGAGTTGATTAAAAATGAAAACTCGATATTTAAAATTTTGAATTTTGGAAAATGTAAAGGGGGGACCCTTAGCTTAAAAATCGATATTTTTGATGAACATTTTTTGATATCGAAATTAATAAAATTTGAATTAAGAATGAATTTAGAGGTCAAATTATGATCAGAATGACATTCCGCTTCGAAATCGGAACATTTTTGGCAAAGTCAATAAAGTTTGAAGTTTGTCTATATTATAACCTAGTACTGATGTAAATCTGTGTGGAAACATCGATGCTTTTAAAATTATAAATTGATGTTGGCTTTCTACGTAGGTTCGAAACTTCGATGCATCGGTTGTTCTAAAAACTGTCCAAGCTTTTTTTAATCAAATATATCGTAACTTTTTTTCCCTAAAATCTGTGACCAATTTAATAAATGTACTTACTTTGGCATTGCTAACGCAGCTCAAAATACTTTAAGCGTATTGAAAGTGCGACCACTAACGCCAAATACATTTATTGTGAAATAAAACAAGAGATGAATGAATTTTCTAGAATATCGATCCATCGCGCAACATCGGTGTTTTTTTTTATAATTATGTATATATTTATTTATTTTGTACTCTTTGTCAATGTCAATTTGAAAAAAGTACCTTAAGTTTTACATGTGAACTAAATACAAAGTCAAAGCCCTTGGATAATAGGGTTATGAGGTGACCTTGAAGCTGTTGCCTCTCCCACTCTCCCACTCTCGCTCTCTGTGTGTGTGTTTCGCTGTCTCCTTCTTTCTCGGCATATCTATCATAGACATGTCAACAGTCATATCTAATCGCTTTTCGCTGCCGCTGCTCGATCAAATTTCGTCAAAAGGACACACAGGGCCACGTTTATACAGGCAATTTATTAATTTACCAACTTGGCAGCCGAGCTCCCAGTTTACAGTTGCCAGCTCCCATTACCCAGCATTATTATTGGAGGCAGAGTGTGAGCCGAAATGCAAAGCCGCAAAAACGTTTACATGCCGAGAACGCATGAAACTCAAACCCAACTCCAAAGAGAGAGCTTGTGAGAGAGAGCGGGAGAGAGAGAGAGAGAATATGAATGACTCAAAACCGAAGTCAAAGTCAAATGGAAAAATCCAAACAGCCTCGACAGTGATGACGACGCACAGTGGTTTGTTAAACCATTTCACGTGGCGAAATATTAATTAATAAAAAGGAACTGCTATTGATATTTATTGATTTGTTCATCTTTTTTTTTGTTTTTGACTGTTATTTACTATTATTAAATTGTATCTCCAGTTCAATGTGAAGGTACATGTAATCATAAAGTAATCTTACGATATACAATTTTGCACAGCGCTATTAAAATATTTAATATGAATAGTCCCAGTATTGACAAAACGAACCACTGTTCGATGCTGAACATGAGCAAAGGCAACAAAGACAACGGGAGCAAAAGAAGCAACAGCAGCAGCGGCAGCAGTCGTGACAGAGACTGAAGCTGAAACTGAGGCAGAGGCAGAGGCCTGGCCGATTCCACAAAGGATTCAATTATGAAAGTTTCAAAAGGCAAAATGCGCATAATCAAAACAAATCAACACGTGGTTTTTGTGTCTCGCCTAAAAAATCGAACAAGCCGAACACCACCGAAGCCAACGAAGCCAACGAAGCCGACCGTGCCTGAACCCAGACGAGGGCAGCTCGTTTGTATTAGATGCTGGATGCTGGCCCAGTCGGCGCAGCAGATTTCTCTCTCTCGCTCACTCTCAAACTCTCTCTTGGCATTGCTTACTTACGCACTGAATTGCCAGACTGAGAGCCCCAAATCCTTTTTGTTATTGGGACGATGTGCGTCGGGTGGGGTCAGCAACATAGAGAGAGCGGCGTTACAAAATGGGTTTGACACGAAGCGACAAAGAGAGTGGCTGAGAGTGAGCGAGAGCGACTGGCGCACGAGCCCTGGCATAATATAACGGCACTTTGTGTGTGTGTGTGTGTGTTCGTTCGTTCTCCTTTGACATTGACAAATGCAAAGAAGCTGAGGAAGAAGCTGCGGCGAAGCAAGAGAGCCTAGAAATATGGGAGCGTTGAAAATGTTGCGAGTACACAAACACGGCTGTACAAATATATGTATGTATGTACACAAATGTAATAACTGTATGCGTATGAATGTGTGTGTCTGCATGTGTGCGCGTGTTGCTTTTGTAAATTTCGTAATCAGCATCCATTTTGCTCTAAACTTGTCGCTGTCTCTGCTGCTGTTGCTGCTGCTGTTGCTGCTCTGCTGCCAGGGGCGTAGTCACGAAAAAAGTATCGCGTCATTTAAACATAAAATGTTGGTTGTAATGGTTTAGAATTGGTATTGAAGATATCTCAAGCAAACTTGCAGATTACGAACTTGATTGATGCAAATTATACGAATTGACCAAATTTGGTTTAAATCGGTTCACGACCGTATATGATTAATATAACTAAACAAATAATCATTATTGTCGAGCAAGTTGTATTTTTTATTTTTTTCATAAACATAAAAGTGTTGTCACCATATATAGTAGCTCTTACTGTTATACCCGAGTTAAAAAAAAATGGACAAACAAATTTGACGCCCGGGCGAGTGCCCCCTTGGCCCCCTTTGCGCACGCCGTTGGCCGCCGCTGCTGCTGCTGCTGCTGCTGCTGCTGCTGGAGATGCTGCTGCTGGTAGTAACGGTAGTGCTTCTGCCCGGGTTGGCAGTGCCACATCGTTGCTCGTCGCATTCACGTCGGCATCGGCATCGTCGCAATTCGTTAACAGTGGCCAACAAACGCGGGACGACAGCGACGACAACAACAACAACGACGATAACGATAACGACCCAGACCCAGACCCGGACCCAGATCGAGACCCAAAACTAGAACATAGCTTGGACCGAACATTGTTAGATCTATGCGTGCAAAAAAGAAGAAGAAGAAGACTAACTAAATTTAATTGTTTAACTGGACAGCTCCTGACGCGACTTACTGTGGACTGTGGACTGTGGACTGTGGACTGAATGACAAACGCCGTGCAGTGTCTGAATTTAAAGAAGTGAAATGTAAGCATGCAAAGAAAATAAACCTCCCGCCCCTCACACACGCTCACTACATTGAATATATTATTTTTAAAAAGAAACAGAAAAATATAGCAGTTGACAAAGCCCAAAAAACAGTTTGCGCAAATCCAGGCCACAAAAATTCAGCTCGCAAAAATACACATATTAACGTGCCTGTGTGTGTGTGTGTGTGTGTGTGTGTATATGTGCCTGTGGCTGCCTCTGTATGTATGTGTGCGCCGACGTCAACATGAAACGACGTCGACGCTGGCGTCGTGCGTGTCTTTGAATTTTTGGGTGTGGACTTGTTTCTTGTTTCATTTCTCTCGCTTCCTCCCGCACACAGCAGTAGCCAAACCTCCACCGCCCCTGCACCACACTCTTCAGCAAAAGCAAACAAAATAATTTGAAAAGAACAACAACAACGACAGCAGCAACTGCTGCAAACTGATCAAAAGTGCAATTGCAATTCTTTTCTCGCTTGTTTGTTTCTCTTTGTGTGCCAAAGTTTTTCTTGAATTCCCCCCCCCCCCCCCCCCACAATCGTTTAATTGCTAGCCGTGAAGAAGTAGGCAACACTTTTTTATACAAGCGCTTAACTTACTTGTTACTGCTCCCAGAGTTGCGTGCGTGCTTAACTATTTTTTTTATAATACATTTTTTTCAAGTGCATCGGCCTTGTGTTCCGATTTACAGTGACAAATGTGAAATAAAAACTAAACTAAATCGATAGAAAAGTAAAATCAAACAAAACACGAGATCTAAGTGTGAATTTCTCTTCGCTAACTCATTAAAAAATCCTATTATTTAATAACTTGAAGCTAACCATGTCAGTAATAAAAATACTGTAAACAGTCTGTGTTGAAACTCTTCACACACACATAAGCATACAAAGTGACAAAATATAAATTCTAAGATCAAAGTGTAAATTTCTCTTCTCTCCCTCAGTGATTTCAACAATGAGTTCAAGTTCCCCATGTCAGAAATATTACGAGTAGCACTGTAAGCAATCTAGCACCTATTGCAACTCTTCTCTTTTCAATTTTTCATGACAACAATATTAAGAGAAAAATTCCTTTGCAGCGTTATTTGAAATGTTCCAATGTGATCACTTGCAGACGGGGAAGAAGCGAGTGATCAAATTGACAAAGAAAAGCTTCATCAAATACTTTGATTTGTAAATGCATGTGTGTGTGTGTGTGTGTGTGTGTGTGTGTGTGTGTGTGCACAGCTGCTCCTTTAACGTTCATTGTTGTTGTTATTGTGATTGTTGTTTGTGTGACACTAACGAATCGCGCATCATCAACGTCAAAAAGATAACACGCCCCATTTTTCTCAGCTGCCAGTTTTTTTTTTGTTTCTGTTTTGATTTATTTTCTTTCTTCGCTTTGTTGTTGTTATTGTCGACACGTCTCAGAGCAAAGGAGGCAAAAATGTAACAAAATGGCCAAAAACTAATAAGCAGCTGCCTCCCTTCCCCTCCGAATCCCCCCGCATCAACATCCGCACACAATCAGAATAATAGGATAAAAGCAACAGCAACAAAAGGAGAAAATTCGTAACAAAACGCACGTTGACAGCGCTTGACGCACTGTCGATTTACGACTGAATTAGGAGAAGAGAATGAAAGAATGTGCGAGTGTGAGACAGAAAGAGCAAAAGGAAAGGGAAGGGGAATATAGTTGAAGCAGTAAGAGAATCAGTAAAATAAGCTAGATTTCGATTTAGCTAGACGGATAGAAGTCTGGTAGTCTAACAGTTTTTGAGCTTTAAATTGTAAAAATTAAATAAGAAAATAAGTAAAAAAAAATTTAATTTATTTAATTTGATCGTATTTCTTTTATATTGTTCAATTTAAAAATTCAATTTAACTTAAGTTAAACAAAATCAACAATTAAAATGTATTTTATAAATTGTATTTTAAAATTTTGAAAATGTTATAATCGTTACGGTTACTGAGGAAAACAGAGCAAACGAACAAAAATAACAACAACATTATAACAGCGACCTTAGCACATTACATATGTATACCGGACCCGCCTACCACCCCATCCCTAGTGGGCGTGGCAGGGTGAATATCAAAGAAACTGTCACACGACCAAAAAAGGCCCACAAGTTGGCCGAAAAAGAGCTAACCTCTTTTTTTAATATACATGCATATACATACATACATACATACATACATACATACACATGTACATATAGATATGTTTATGTATTTGTCCTTCTGAAAATGTTTGTCTGTGTGTGTGTGTGCATATATGTATAGGACAAGCTCTAGCCAAACAGGCGAATGTAAGAATGGGGGAGGGGGCCGCTCACATGTTGGCCGAAAGTCATAAAAGTGGCAACGAAGGCTCTGCTAAAGGACAGTTGATGATAATGCCATTGAAATAACAACAACAACAACAACAACTTAAACTATAGAGATATGCGCTGCTCTGAACGAAATAATTGATTGACTAGCAGATACTCTGTACACATTCAACAAAACATGAATAGATAAAGACTTAAATATTTTATGTTTTCTTTTTTAGTTTTTATAAAATTGTTCCGAAATCTGAAGATTCATAGGACGGCATTTAATTTACATTTAACTTAACAAAATAATTGATTGACTAGCAGATACTCTGTACACATTCAACAAAACATGAATAGATAAAGACTTAAATATTTTATGTTTTCTTTTTTAGTTTTTATAAAATTGTTCCGAAATCTGAAGATTCATAGGACGGCATTTAATTTACATTTAACTTAACAATTTTTTAAATTAATTTTTGTATTTTTTTTATTTTATTTTTATTATTTATTTAGCAACATTTAATTTGCATAAACCATTGCAATTAAAATCAATTAAATATAATCTTAAATTAACATCTAAAAACATTAATAAAATTAAAGATTCATACCAATACTTTTTGATCTGATTTAATTTTGTTTATCTTTTCAATTTATTTGAAAACTTTTTTAGTTTAAATCAATATATTTCATTTTTTTATTATTAAATCTCAACATCGAGTGCTTGCCTTGCTCCTTTTTCAGAGTGTGTGTTTGCTCGGCATTACAGGGTATCGAAGCAGGCATAACAATTTCTGGAACTACATAGTTCAAAACAACCTAACAAACCTGTCCCAGTGTGCTGACTTGGGGAAGGGAGGGGAGGCGGTGGGGGAGGAGGGTTGAAGAGCTTGAAGGGTGTGGGGAAGGGAGTGGACGAGGGGGAGAAGAAACAGCTACCTGCCAGCTTAGATAGTTCGCCGGCTGTTAACTTTTTGCGCAGACAACGATGCGTATACGCAATGCCCGCACAGCGAAGCCAATGAGAGTGCGACAAGGAGAGAGGAGGAAAGAAGAGAAAGAGGGAGGCGGGTGGGTCGGGGAAGGGAGAGAAAGAGTAAGGAAGTGAGAGAGGGCAGTGCCGGCGTTTTATTTGGTTTTCATAAGATAAAACTTATTGCATGTACAAACATGTACATAAATATGTATGTATATATGTACATAAATATATGATGATGGTCTCAAGCCCATGTACAAATATGTATGGACATACACTCAGAGAAATATGCGCTGAAATATTTATACTTATTTAAAAAAATTTAGGACTACACAAAATCATGTAACCTTCAATTGCAAGAATGAGATGCTCTTGAAATAATTGAGGCAATAATCCTGTAAAGAATAGTTTTTGATTGAGAATTCAATATTACAAAGTAACAAAAATGACTCGACTGTAATATTCTTAACGAAAATTTAAATAAATTTAAATTTAAATTAAAGTAAACAAATATGATATGAAACGTATTTAATTTGAATGCAATTCAATTAACTCTTGCGTATTTTTAATACGATCAATTTGCCCCTAGTATATGCATATAAAATATTTAATTTAAGCACATTCTCTATTTAAATGTAATATGGTCAAATCAAATATAACGCTTTGTGGGTGTTTTCCACATTTGCATCTGTAAGTGTACATATAAATGTGGCCTCTGCTGTAGATACACTCAGATACACGCATGCATGTGGATGAGTGTAGTATAAATACTTAGCCTGTTGTGTGTGTGTGTGCATGTGTGTGTGTGTGTGTGTATGTCGCTTGGGCTCAGACACAGACAGCAACATCAACAACAACAACAACACCAGCAACAACAACAATAAGTTAAAAGGCATCGACTTATAGAAGACAAGACATTTTATTGCTTTCACCATGCGAGAAACTTTGTGTGAGTATGTGTGTGTGACCTTCTGTGTCTTTGTAGCGACTGCTGTTGTTGTGGTTGTTGTGACTCAAGCCCGCAAAATGTAATCACTGCGTTGTCTCCTTAGCTTAGGGTCAACAACAGTACAATACAACACCACACGCATACCCACACACACACACACACATACACACACACACACACACACACACAAACACACACACACGCATACCAAAAACACTGACAGCAGTCAAACGTGACTTAATCATATAACATGTAATTAGAAAACGTGTTTGAATAAAAGTATTTTTAGTATTTTCAGCCCAAAAAAAAAATATTATTATTATTACTATAATTATTATTAAAATAATTCTCTTCAGCAACAAAGTGTTGAAAGCATTTAGTTGAAGAGACTGAACAAATTGCGGGGCAAGGCAAAGAGACTTTCAAAATCCCGCAGCTCTTCGCTGTATTCCAGTTACCGTATTCCGTATTCCGTGTTCCGTATTCCGTAACCGGATACGCCCATAGCTTCAATTTCAACGCGAATGAATACGAGGCAAGAAGGCGACAAAAGCCGAGAGAGATAACAACAACAACACCGATGACGTGCTGACGTCGAAGCTTTGATAGAAACACAGAGAGAGAAAAACAACACAACAATATTATCAATAATTGCAGTAATCATAACAGTAATAATAATAATAGGTATTATAATAATAAGAGTAGCAATAAACGGCATATTGACTGCCATTACTTGGCTTACACGCCCCCTTCCACAATGGACCGCCCAACTCCTAATTCACAACTCAGGCAAATTGCAGAGTGAAAAAGAAATGACATTCGGTAAATAATATCTATAATAGGAATACCAAAAACTTAAAACTAAAGTAAGGATAACACAACTAGGAAAAAAAGGTAATATTATTAGGAAATTAGACGCCGGAAAAAAAAATTCAAAGTTTTAAAATTGAAAGAAAAAAAAACGAAACCAAAACAATTTTATTAAAATCGTTCGATTTTTCAATCCTTTAGTATGTGTTCTGAATGTTCTGAATTGATAGATGGACAGACTCATCGAAGCATTTGGAATTTCCCAAACTGACAATTAAATGTTCTTTATTTTGTGACTTTTATTGCAAATGGGGTCCAAAATGATACGACTGTAGGTTCGAGGCTCCCAACTGCAATATTCTGAGTTGATAAATAGAGGAGCATTCTCGCAAGTATATTAAATTCCACGGAATAGAACTCGCTTTTTGCCTTTGCCTTTGCCTTTGCCTCAGATCAGCTGACACACAACAAGAACAACAAGAACAACAACAACATCAACAGCACCAACAACACGAAAACCCACACTGCACATTTGTTGCACAGTGGAACAAAACTAGCAATCATTGCCGGCGGACAGCAATATTCACTATAGAAGAAAAATATGTCCACAATAATAATCTATATAAATAAGAAAGACTCACTGACTGATGCTGAAGTTTTAACACAACATAGTTCAGATAAAGTTAAGATAAAGGTTGAAAGTCTATTTTATTTAGAAAAATTGACGTTTTTCCCACAGTGCAATGGTGCAACATGCAACGAATTATTAACGGAAACGGAAGGCGTCAAAAATGCCATGTGTGTGTGTGTTTGTGGGTATCTCTGTGAGTGTGTGAGTGTGTGTGAAATAACTTAAGCCCGTTTTATGTTTCATGGCAGCAATTTCAATAGCTTAGCCTACGGACTCAAGGGGCAACGAAGGCGTGAAATTGAAGACAAGTTGCAACACTTGCAACCGCAGCACGTACAGCAACAGCAACAGCAACAGCAATAACAACAACAGCAACTGCAACAAACAGCAGGAAAATATTGAAACAGACAATGCAACTGTTTTTGAACCCAATCCATCCACCAAAAAATAAAACATAATAACAAAATACACACATAATTAAAAAAAGAAATAAATACAAAAATCTACAAAATAAGGCAGATAATCAGGTATTAATTAATTATGAATCAACTGGATAAAGCATTCAATGAGAGCACACGAGTTGCCGCAGAGAAATCGAATTAGTCAAGAGAACAACAGCAACAGCAGCAGCAGCAGCAGCAGCAGCAGCGACAGCAACAACAATCGAAAATAAATGAATGCAATTGAATTAAATTACATATAAATTATTGTGGCAGCGTGACGAAGCAGAAGAAGGAGACGGAGACGGAGAAGGAGAAGGAGAAGACGAAGCAGAGGGCAGAAGAATTCTATAGGTAATGGTCGAGTTAATGGCACATGCTGTGCAGCAGCAACACAACGGCAACAACAGCAGCAACGGCAGCAACAGCAGCAACAGTAACAGCGGCCACAACAGCAACAGCGGCATCAACAACAGCGGCAACAACAATTGCTGCAAGTGGACAAAACGAAAGCTGACGACAAAAAAAGTGAAACTGAAATGTGGCGCATCAACAGTACCAACAGCAGCAGCAACAACAACAACAACAATAGCAACCATTGCTGGCACAACAACAACAACAACATGCAATATTGCCGCCGACAACAGCAACAAAAACAACAACAAAAACAACAACAACAGCAACTGCAACTGCAACACTGCCAATAGCAATATAAGAATTCTAGCAACAACAACAGCTGCCAACACAAACAACAACAACAACAACAACAACAACAACAGCAACAATAACAACGACAACGACAACAACAATTACTCTAAATGCATTCGAAAATCAACAATGCTGTCGCTGTTAGTGCCTATGTTGCTGCTGTGCATCTGTCCAGCAACAACACATGCATTGCGACTGACGAACGGGGGCAACAGTCTGAGCAAAGGAGTCGGCGCCAACAAGGAACAACTCAACATCGGATTAATCGCACCCCACACGAACTTCGGCAAGCGTGAATATCTGAGGAGCATCAACAACGCCGTCGCCGGCTTGACGAAGACTCGGGGAGCCAAGCTCACATTCCTCAAGGACTATTCCTTTGAGCAGAAGAACATTCACTTCGACATGATGTCCCTAACGCCCAGTCCCACTGGTAAGTCTCAATTTTCACTATTCTATAATCTAGTAGCTAAATATCCATATACATATGACTGAGTGATCATTGTGATGCTTCGATCGTATATATATCTATTTTTTTTTTCGATATTTCTCGATGTTTTCCGATGATTTTGTTGGTACAAGTACTTTTTTATAGTCCAAGGTATACAAATATCGTGTACTAAAAATCATGGATCTTTAAAGGTCAACATTTTGATATTTTTGGCTTAAATCTTCAAGAAACAAATCGAAATTTAGTTCAAAAGTACTTTTTTACCCTAATTTTATCCCCTCCAGTCGATTAAAAGAATAAATTAAAGATTTAAAATTTTTGAAAATTTTCGAAAAATGTAAAGGGGTAACTATGTAAAAATCGACAAATTTTAGAAAAAAAAAATTTGTCTCAAAAGCATAAAGTTTAAATGCAAAGCCAAAGTAGGGTTAATATTGTAAAAAATAAGACATTTTTCGTGGAAATTGGCTGAGCTTTGACAAAGTTATGCTGGTTTGAAGTCCAAAGAGTCAACTTTTCTTATATAAAGCTCATTTATTTTGGTTACCAGAAATAAGGTACATCCTTTTATTCATCATCTTTATAAATACATAGCAGAATATTTTCTTGCTTTGTTTACATATAATTTACAGTTTGTAACAAGTATTTATTTTCTATACTTTTAGAAAATCTACGATAGTCCAAGGTATACAAATATCGTGTACTAAAAATCAGGGATCTTTAAAGGTCAACATTTTGATATATTTGGCTTAAATCTTCAAGAAACAAATCGAAATTTAGTTCAAAAGTACTTTTTATACTATAATAATTCATTTAATAGTTCAAGGTATACAAATATCGTGTACTAAAAATAAGGGATCTTTAAAGGTCAACATTTTGATATTTTTGGCTTAAATCTTCAAGAAACAAATCGAAATTTAGTTCAAAAGTACTTTTTTTACTATAATAATTCATTTAATAGTCCAAGGTATACAAATATCGTGTACTAAAAATCAGGGATCTTTAAAGGTCAACATTTTGATATATTTGGCTTAAATCTTCAAGAAACAAATCGAAATTTAGTTCAAAAGTACTTTTTTTACTATAATAATTCATTTAATAGTTCTTTAATAGTCCAAGATATACAAATATCGTGTACTAGAAATAAGGGATCTTTAAAGGTCAACATTTTGATATTTTTGGCTTAAATCTTCAAGAAACAAATCGAAATTTAGTTCAAAAGTACTTTTATACCCTAATTTTATCCCCTCCAGTCGATTAAAAGAATAAATTAAAGATTTAAAATTTTTGAAAATTTTCGAAAAATGTAAAGGGGTAACTATGTAAAAATCGACAAATTTTAGAAAAAAAAATTTGTCTCGAAAGCATAAAATTTAAATGCAAAGCTGAAGTAGGGTTAATATTGTAAAAAATTAGACATTCCCCGTGAAAATCGGCTGAGCTTTGACAAAGTTGTGCTAGTTTAAAGTCCAAAGAGTCAACATTTCTCATTTAAAGAGAATTTATTTTGTTAATTTGTAATCTTATTTTTCTAACTTTGCAGTGGAGTTTGCTCGACTGTTAGATATTTGCAATTACAAATATTTATTCGAGGTACTCGAACTTAGGGATGTAAAAAAAAACATCGATGCAACGAACATCGATCTCAGAGACTATAAGCGCTAGAGAAATCAAATTTGGTAAGAATTCCTGGATACCGAGCTCAGATCAAGGTTATTCTAAATTTCGTTCGGACTATATCATAGTGCTTCCATAGGAACGCAATCAAACTCACAGGTTGGCAATTTTCTATTGTCTCTTGTTTGGTTCAATTTCTGCAAAGGCATCAGGCATATAGGCTATCGGAGTGCAGGGCATCCTCAAGTCGAGTACACTCGATGCCTAGTGTCTTTATAAAAATCCACAAACATTATGTACATATATTCTTAATTGTTTTGTATATTAAAATTAGATTCTAAGGAACGTAAACCCTAAACTCTTTATTCGCTTAGTCAAGACTTAAGTGACTTATTCGCAGGTTGAGCTCTTAAGCTCATCACATAGAACCAAGCTACAAAGAGAAGTATGTATAAAGGACCAGGAGGTCCTTGACAGCACTCACCATAGTCAGGAGAGTTGCTGCTATTTGTGCTAAGGTTTAATTGCCAACTAAATTTCTTTTATTAACTTATTTTATGAATACTTTCAAGCAAAGTACTTTAGTAAATATAAATACAACTTGATTAAGTAACTGGATGGAATATTATAAGAATCACAATAATCGCAACCATAATATTTATTTCAAGTTTTATTTGTTATTTCTATTCGTAGTCTTATAATGCAAATAAATGCAATTAAAAAAAATTAATGAAAAATATTATGAAGGCAAAACAAAACAAATAATTTATTAGTTATTAATTTTCAAGAACAATGAAGTCTAAATTAATTGAAATAAAATATTAGTGAAGAAGGAAATAATATAAAGTACTTATGTGAACATGAACTACTGGTATATGCATATGTATGTATGTATATGAGTACTGTTACATATGTATGTATATGTACTCTTAACTGAAAAATTAATCTTGTTATGTTCGCTGACAGTCATAATGAATGATTGGCCCTCTCTCTCTCCTTTTCTTTATTTAACATTATGTTTTTTCTCTCAATATAAGGGCAAAAAGTTGGCCGAAAGCAAAGAACAAAGTCCAATGAATACTAAAAGAAGAAAAAGAATTCCTGAATAAATTGATAAAAATAAAGTCATGAGCAGAAATGCAGGCAAACCAAATTTACACGATGTTTAATGTTTGTCGTCTCTCTCTCTGTCTCTCTCTCTCTCGCTCTCTGTTTCATAGCAATTCTCTGTCTGTATTCTCTTCCTCTCAATCCCTTTGTCTTTCTCTCCCTTTTCAGCCTGTTTATGGATACGCAAATTACAACACATAACAAATGTCTGACGACTGATTGCCAAACATGTTTACTTTCCCTCTCATTCACCCTCCCCCTCACTCTCTCTCTCTCTCTCTCCCCCAATATGCACATATATGCCAGTTGGGAATTTATAATGGCTTTCTATTCTATTCACACACATATTTCCACACACACAATTTGTATTTCAAACAATAGACGCATATGTGTTGGCTTGATTTGTATTTTGAGCTGTTCTCATTTCCATTTGCCCAGTACTCAAAGGATACACAGACTTATCGACTTCCGACAAAGTCTGTCTGTTTGATCGCAGAGTCTATTTTAATTAGAGCAATCATATTAGGTGACAGAACTTGTATAGTCTGCACACAGATCAGCTTTGTTTCAGAATTTAATATTTAGCAAATGTTTCCTAAAATTTGTATTAAGATCGCTTAATTAAAAGAAAGGGTGATTGAGTTTGGCTCAAATTCGAATTCCTGGGCTAAATAATTTTAAGGATTCGGTTAATGATCCGGTACTAACCGTACCAATAACTCGAACCACACCAGTAAGGTTTACTGCTTTAATTAATATATATTTTTTGGTATTTATTTTAATTTTTTGTTTTTAATTAGACATCATTTATTGGATGAAATGGAATGGTACTGGGCATCTAAAAGTCGCGCATCTCGACTTTAGCGTTACTAGTTCTCCTTTTTATTGTTGTTTAGTCTCTGGCACTTGGTTCAGATTCTCCATTGATTGCTTATATCACTTGCCGTTTGTTGTTGAAGGTAAAAACTCCTCCAAACGCCTATTTCCATTGAGAGCTGAGCATTTTCAACCCAAATCAAATCTATGCCACCTTTTTAGCACTCGCCCCTCTCTTCATTCGTCTCTCTTCTCCACTTCTCTGGCAGAGGATTTCAGAGAGCTTGCGGCAAAAGTTTGCAGATTTTCATGTGGTTCATTTGAAAGGAAATTGTAAAATAATTGTATGGAAATTGAATTCAATTTTGCAGCCAACGCCCTGTGTCCTCTTTCTACTCTTTCTACTCTTTCTACTCTTTCAGCTCTTGCCGTTCTTCTTCCCCTTGTTAACCATTGTTATGAGTAACTGTCTGGCACTCTGGGCAATTTCAATAGGCCTCATCATCGTCAGAGTAGCAACTTGGCCTAGTCAAGCAATTGACTTGCTTCGATCTGGCTTCATCACTTGTTTGGCTTTGATTGGCTGCCAATTGCAATGAGTTGGCCATATGACCAGATGGCCAGATGACCAACTGCCACTTGAAAAGTACGAGTAATGTGAGTCCAAATCGAATATCGATTTTTTTGAGCATCGCACTTCGGCATCGCCCATTGAAAAATCAATAAAATCAAGGATTTTATTTGTTAAATCTTAAGATTATACATTTTTTATTTTTGGGAAAATTAAAAGTCCATATCTTGTGGCAATCAAATATTTAAACAAAATGAATTTTGGCATGATTTTATACAAAAAATTTGATCGCCTCAGAATCAAGCTTAAAGTATTGTTTCTGATGCTAATAATGTCAAAAGAAGTTGATTGCAAGTTGAAGCTTGAGACTTAACATTTTGAAATTAAAAATAAGTTCTTGCACTATATTAATAAAACTTAAAAGCAAAATAAATTCAAAGGCCAAACCATAATTAAAATGACATTTCGCTTTGGTTTCAGTTTTGGCAAGGCTATGATAGTTAAAGCTGGTCGAAATTTGTAATTATATCACCACTTTAATGTAAGATTACTTATTGTAATGCTTTGAATTTGTTTTTGTATATTTTTCTTAAAATTGTCTTACTTTATAAAAGTAAGTTTTTAAAGAAAATACCCTGAGTTTTATTAGTTTTATTATAGTAATAATAATGATAATCTCTCCACATTTGCATTTATATAACATGTTTCCGCCCCACTGTGCGCAATGCAAATCTCCAAAATGCGACGCCAACGAGGCGGCTCTCTAAATGACTCTTTATGTGAATGGTCTGGTATCTGTTTGTGTGTGTGTGTGCGTGTGTGTGTGTGTGTGTGTGTGTGTGTATTTGATGACTACCTCATTGTGGCTGTCAATAAATGATTGAATGACCGAACCGCAAATCGCTCTTTACGCTCAATACGAACATTCGATGCTTTCGTTGTCGCTTTGCTAAATGATTTTTCATTAAATTTCTCCCTTACATATATTTTTGGACTCTCCTATTTTTGAATTTGGCTGGTGGTGGCGTTTCAATAAATCACTTTATTGTGTAAGAGCTGCGTTGTTTCCAGCAGGAATCGCAAAGCCATTTTTCTTGTCATCGAGTGCTTGGCCCAAGGGCAGCACCTGTGCCACATGCCACATGCCACATGCTGCAGGTTGCACATTGCATACACTGAGCGAAAAAGTCAACTGTTCGTACTTCAAATTTGGGGACAAAGAAAAAACACTTTTCGTACTCATTTCTAGCAAGTCTACTTGATCTTATATCGAATTTATTAGCAGTTTTTTAAAGAACTTTTTCGGCTATTTTCTCTTTGTGTACAACATGTTTCAGTTATAGTTAGATGTCGGTATAATTACTCGCCTAGTTATCATTTGCTGTGATTATCCACGTCAGCCTGACAGTCTTCTCTACCTTTCTTTCACTCTCTCTCTCTCTCTCTCACTCACTCTTCCTATTCCTGTCGCTCTCTTTCATTCCACACCTCTCATCATGGTACCAATTACTTTTCATCACATCAGCTAAAACGTTGTTAGCCTTGTTTACACATTGTCTACATCCGACATTACAAATACGTCGAGTGCTCCTCAATTGTGTTGGTATTTTAGCTATTTTATAACTAAAGCTAGAATATTTTGAGATAAGCTTTAGCTAGAAATCTAGTATTTGTTAAAAATTACTTGTCTACTTTTCAATTGGTCCCGCTTACGAATTTCGAACTATATTTTAAGATTAACAAAAGCAAAAGAAATTGCAATATATAAAATTTAAGGAAGTAAAGATGGTAAAAAGAGGAAATAAAAATGAATAAAATTAGCAAAGAAAAGCATTCAGAGTACAACAATTGAGAGTCAAAAATTTAAAAAATATTCGACACAGAAAATCGGACGAAAATCATCATCATTTATGGAATTTCATAAAATACTTTCTGGAAAAAAAATTGCTCGGCGTGCCTTGGAAAATCTTTTGTCTAATTTATAGCTTTTTTAGTCCTTGAAGATCTGGCAACACTGACTCTAACCCACGAACACACACATAACGCCCCATCGATTGACCACAACAACATGAACAACAACAACCACAAAGTGCACATTAATATGCTCTTGAAGTAGATGATGTTGTTGCTGTCGTTAAGCGGCAAGCAGTTTAAACACCTGAGTGTCAATCCCTCTTATCGATGGAGGAGCTGATAAGTCTCATCCGATTGAGCACCCCCTCTCAGACACACACCCCCATGCCTTATATCAACCTGAAGAGCACTTGGGATGCAATGTGGATCCAAGTTGAACAGAGCACTTGAAAGCTGCTTAGAATGAATAGTCGACATCGTATTTAAGTTCAAGTGAATAATGGACTCTTCTCCTTCTACTTATGCCCATTAGCATTGCCACAGATACAGATACAGATACAGATACAGATACAGATACAGATACAGATACAGATACAGATACAGATACAGATACAGATACAGATACAGATACAGATACAGATACAGATACAGATACAGATACAGATACAGATACAGATACAGATACAGATACAGATACAGATACAGATACAGATACAGATACAGATACAGATACAGATACAGATACAGATACAGATACAGATACAGATACAGATACAGATACAGATACAGATACAGATACAGATACAGATACAGATACAGATACAGATACAGATACAGATACAGATACAGATACAGATACAGATACAGATACAGATACAGATACAGATACAATACAGATACAGATACAGATACAGATACAGATACAGATACGATACAGATACAGATACAGATACAGATACAGATACAGATACAGATACAGATACAGATACAGATACAGATACAGATACAGATACAGATACAGATACAGATACAGATACAGATACAGATACAGATACAGATACAGATACAGATACAGATACAGATACAGATACAGATACAGATACAGATACAGATACAGATACAGATACAGATACAGATACAGATACAGATACAGATACAGATACAGATACAGATACAGATACAGATACAGATACAGATACAATACAGATACAGATACAGATACAGATACAGATACAGATACAGATACAGATACAATACAATAGATACAGATACAGATACAGATACAGATACAGATACAGATACAGATACAGATACAGATACAGATACAGATACAGATACAGATACAGATACAGATACAGATACAGATACAGATACAGATACAGATACAGATACAGATACAGATACAGATACAGATACAGATACAGATACAGATACAGATACAATACAGATACAGATACAGATACAATACAGATACAGATACAATACAGATACAGATACAGATACAATACAGATACAGATAGAATACGATACAATACAGATACAATACAGATACAGATACAATACAGATACAAATACAATACAGATACAGATACAGATACAGATACAGATACAGATACAGATACAGATACAGATACAATACAGATACAGATACAGATACAGATACAGATACAGATACAGATACAGATACAGATACAGATACAGATACAATACAATACAGATACAGATACAGATACAGATACAGATACAGATACAATACAGATACAATACAATACAGATACAATACAGATACAATACAATACAGATACAGATACAGATACAATACAGATACAATACAATACAGATACAGATACAGATACAGATACAGATACAGATACAGATACAGATACAGATACAGATACAGATACAGATACAGATACAGATACAGATACAGATACAGATACAGATACAGATACAGATACAGATACAATACAGATACAGATACAGATACAGATACAGATACAGATACAATAGATACAGATACAGATACAGATACAGATACAGATACAGATACAGATACAGATACAGATACAGATACAGATACAGATACAGATACAGATACAGATACAGATACAGATACAGATACAGATACAGATACAGATACAGATACAGATACAGATACAGATACAGATACAGATACAGATACAGATACAGATACAGATACAGATACAGATACAGATACAGATACAGATACAGATACAGATACAGATACAGATACAGATACAGATACAGATACAGATACAGATACAGATACAGATACAGATACAGATACAGATACAGATACAGATACAGATACAGATACAGATACAGATACAGATACAGATACAGATACAGATACAGATACAGATACAGATACAGATACAGATACAGATACAGATACAGATACAGATACAGATACAGATACAGATACAGATACAGATACAGATACAGATACAGATACAGATACAGATACAGATACAGATACAGATACAGATACAGATACAGATACAGATACAGATACAGATACAGATACAGATACAGATACAGATACAGATACAGATACAGATATAGATGCTTAGTCGTTACTAAGTTACTACTACTACTATTTTCCTGCTCAACAACTTTTATGATTGCGAATCCACAAGTTTGTCTGATACATTTGCTTGGGCAGTTAAGATGTAAAGCTCAGTCGACTGAATGTGAATAGCAAACTGAAAGCCAAAAGCGAGTAAAGAGTCCTTGCCCTTGTCCCTTTCCCCCTTCATGCTCTTCTCCACTCCCTGCTCTTCCTGCAGACTGTAGTCTGTCGACAGACAATGGGAATTCATTCAACTTATGCCTCGTTTTGTGGTGGCAAAGTCAGCGGGTTGCCTTGGGACACAACAAAATAGACTCGAAACGAGGCTAAAATAAATGGAAAGCAATGTTCCCAAAGAGAAGGAGAGGGAGTAGAAGTCGAAAAAGCAAAATAAAAAGGATGGACTCAAAGTAGAACCTGAAAACAGAGGCAGTGAAATGAAAATGAAAAAGGATGGCCAAGGATACACTGAAGTCAAACGAAGCAAGAAAACGCAAAAAAAAAATACATAGCGCACAATTCACTTAAATAAGAAAGATATAAAGAAAAGCAGGTAAAGTGAATGAGAGAGAAAAAAGAAGCTGATTTCTTTTCGTGTGCCTCACATACATAAATAGTCGTCGATAGTGTTGCCATTTTAGCTATTTTGTAGCATAGGAACATTAACGAAATGCTTTGTAGAACATCAGTTGAGGACAAATAAATGTTGGGTTCATAAAATTGATTGAATTAAATGATAGTTAAGCATTGTAGTGTTTAGTATTAATATTGATATAATTGTAAGTATATTGAAATAAAAAAATAATAATAGTCTATCAAGCACATTAAATAATAGTTTAGCTTTTTCTAGGCAACGTTTTCTAATAAATAAGAAGATTTCGGTTTTGAAATTATGGCAACACTGGTTGACTGAGAAACAGACTTTTGGACTCGGAGCAGCATTGACTTACAGCCACCTAATTGGGCCACAAGGCCACAGTCAGTTTCAGGTCAAATGCTGGTCAACTGTCCCTGGCCCCTGGCCCCTTGACCCACTGTGCTTGTATTTGACCCACTGTGCCTCTGGTCCATTGGCCCACTGGTCCTAACATACTTTTTTCTACCGGCACCATCGCATCAAGGCTTTTGAACTTGAGCCGTGTTCATATTTCTCTATTGTTGTATACCATTTAACCCTTCACACGGGGTATGTTTGACTATGCTCATTCTGTTTATTTGTTTCGGTTTCTGTCTAATTTCCTGTCTCTAAAAATACTTATATAATTTTAGTCGAGCACCCACTGTACTTGACATCTCTCTCATCTTACGACTTTAACGGGCTGACTGTCATTTCTGAATTTATAAAATATAATCTCAATATTGCCGGGTATCTTTTAGTTAACCCTTCTTGTTTTTTACACAATTTATGCCTCGTTTTGCTCTTTTTCTGGGACTGGCTCTTGAAACTTGTGAAACTGGAGCAACAAACAAGTCTCTTATTTTTGTGTAAAGGTTTGAAAAGGCTAGAAAAAATGTCTTGAGTCAAGTTGTTTAAAAAAATTTAAATCTGCCATAGCCACATTTATATTTCAACAATATTGATGGGATATCGTACCTCAGATGATTAAAAGATATTATTTTGATTTTCAAAAATTAGATTACATTTTATTTTGGATCTAAATAACAACCAATATAAATAAATCAAAGATTGTATTGGATTTATAAAACAATATTCAGTTATTAATATTGACAAAAACATATTGTCTTCTTAAATAATTTGCATGATATTTAATTTTAAAATTTATTTGCCTACTTATATGAGCATGATTGTCTATTTAAAAAAATAAAAGTGAACTTAGATTTTAATTTTATAATTTTTGTCAGTGCAGCACATAAATTTGTCAGCTTAAGGCATTCTCGGAATCCGCTTGGCATCCGACTGCACAGGTATATAAATTGTGTGTAACAACAACTGCCAATCGAGTACTAAGTATTGTATTATGAAACGCACCTGCGAGTTAAAGGAAGTTTTCTATGACAAGCGGAAGGATGCGCTAAAGAAAACTTTTCATTCCAAAGCAAAAGTGAAATTTCAAGAATTTTCTGTCGCATTGACAGAGGTTCAACTTGTCATCGATTGATTGCCACACACAACTTGATAACGAATGTGAACAGGAATGTGAATCTGAATGGGAATGTGAGAGATTTCTCTTTGAGTTTCTTTGAGTTGAACTTGGACTCATTAGAGTGTCCTTGCGGAATGAATTACGAGTTGTTCTGTTCTGTCCAAGGTATGCGCAAAAAACTGCACTCAGAACAAAAAGTGGGCAGGCCTTTTGTCCTGCTGCTCCCAATCCGATATAATTAGGTAAGTGGCGCCAGAGTGACGCACAAGCTTTCCAGAGAACAGGTGCCTCACAGACACACAAGCGAAATTCTGTAATAACAAAATATCCGCAGTGCGTTCTTGATCAAAGCTTGCGGCGACTTTTCAGCAGATACTTAATTTCAATTTTCAAATTCAATTAAAACACATTAGGTATATTACCATTTTATTTTTTAAACACAAATCATTTTCACTCTAAATATGTATTGTATTTTGACTTCATATTGATTTAAAATTTATACAGGAGACATTTTACTTCCGTTTTGAGCGGAAGCAGGCAAAAGTTTTTTTATTTTAATTGAAAATTCAAACTCAGCATATTTTCATATTTGCTCAGTTCAATATATAATTCATTAAATTCAGTTGGTGATGACGAGGTTTTCTCATTATATCAGGCGATTTTCCATTGATAATGCATTTGTAAAAGTGTTGGTAAATCTATTTATTTATTTTCATTTATGCAAATTTATTTTACTCAAACAAAGTGATTTATAACTTTAAATTACAAAATTGAAATGATTTTCTGACAATATTGAATTTTTTTTAGTTATTTAAAATGCATATTGATATTAAAAAATAACATTTTATTTTTTTTTAACATTTAAAATAATAAACACTGAAATGACACAAAGCAATATAGAATTGAAAAAGTTGTTAAAGTCTCTAAGCTGACAACAGCAATAAAGTGAAAACAAAAAGGCAAGAAAAAGCAAAATCATCTTAACAACACTTTGATATTCGATAAGGCGGCGGGTGGCAAAGTCAAAGGAAAAACCAAAGGAAAAGCCAGAGACAAAGACAAATGGGGCGTCGTCATCGGTGCCATTATCACGGTATCACTGTGTGCGTGTGTGTGTGTGTGTATTTTTGTTTGTTTGTTTGTTTGTTTGTTTGTTTGTGTCATAATGTCAGCTGAGCGTGTGACGTCAACAACAAGTTCTAAAATATGCGCCAAGTTTGACGCCCAAACCAAGTGAACTTTAGTTTTCCTTATTTTCCATCTATATTTTTATTATTTTGACATCTCCATTTCTCTCTGAATGCCACGCCCTGTCATACATTAGTATACACATGTGTGTGTGTGTGTGTGTGCTTAGATTATATTTATAAGCTCACAACTCCCGATACTCGTATGTCGCACAGCATCAAAACCTAAACCTAAACCTAAACCTCATCCTCACACCTCACACCTCAGTCAGCAGCTTTTTCCATTCCGGCGGATTGTTGGTTTGCCTCCGCTGTGAGTTGTGCTCTTTTTGGTGGTGGTGTCTAGCCCAGTACCTCAATGTGTACACAGGCTATTGAGTTTACGACAATGTGTGTCCAAAAATGTTTTCTGTTTTCTTTGAATAGTTTATTTAATTTGTACATCATTTATAGCGGTTGAATGCAACGACTGCTAAGATTCGATTACTGGGCATCCAAAAGTCGATGCGTTCTTACATGTTTTGGTTTTGGGTTATGCTGATGTTGCTGGTTAAGTGTATTCGGTTGGAATTATCTTCATTTTGATTAATTGTGTGTGACACTATGCAAAAAAATAGAAGAAATACAATTGAATGTTGAATTTTGATGGGCGCATATGGCGTATACTTAACTTTCACCCCGCAATCGTATTTTCCACATGAGCGCTCACAACCGAGCCTAATTATTTGAACTTTTATTAATTATTCTATCCCTGAGAAGATAGAAATATATATTTAAATTATGTATATTATTATTTTGAAAAAAAAAATGTAGTTTTTATTATGATTTGGATATATTGTATCCCATCATATATTATATCACTTAATATATGTACATTTTTCAAATAAAACTAAATAAGTAAAAACTTAATTATAATCAATATTTGTATACATTGTACATTATATTCCAATTGAGCATCAATTCTGTTCTATATATATTTAAATACCTTCATCCTTTTTTATTTAGCTTATTACTATGCTATCCATTTATATATATTTATTCCTGTTCACACACATTCGCGATAAGCAATGAACGACTCTTGACTAATTGTGTTTTATGGCACTTGACACTATCATCTGAGTCCTTCCCTTCTCCCTTCTGCATCCTGTTCGGTTGGCACTCAATTCGGCGTGTCCTTGTACTCATTTACTGCTCTATACTCATTCTCCTGTTCCTTTTCGTCGACCACGTACTGGCATAATGCGTGTATAAAAATATTATTGTGCTTTTATGTCGCTTCGGGCTTTTTCGGCCATTTTAGCACTTCAAATAGCTCGCCGACAACGCCAACATCGAATTGTGTCGTTAACAGAAAGTCACACTCACACACACACACATCTATATATGTATGTATATGTATAGGTATATGTATGCATATACATATTCGATATCACAAATCGAAATGTTGGTGGCACGCCAAAGATGAATACAAAATTGTATATAGGCTTGAAGTCATCCCTTTGCACAGTGCTCAATTTATTTCGCATTAATACAAGTTTATGTTAAACAAGTATTTATTTTCTATACTTTTAGTAAATCTATGAAGTTCAAAGTGTTTTAAAAATATCGTGTACTAAAACTCAGGGATCTTTAAAGGTTACATTTTTTCCATTTTTGGCTTAAATCTTCAAGAAACAAAGCGAAATTTAGTTCAAAAGTACTTTTTTACCCTAATTTTATCCCCTCCAGTCGAATAAACGACTAAATTAAAGATTTAAAATTTTTGAAAATTTTCGAAAAATGTAAAGGGGTAACTATGTAAAAATCGACTAATTTTAGAAAAAAAAAATTGTTCTCAAAAGCATAAAATTTAAATGCAAAGTCAAAGTAGGGTTAATATTGTTGAAAATAAGACATTTTTCGTGGAAATTGGCTGAGCTTTGACAAAGTTATGCTGGTTTGAAGTCCAAAGAGTCAAAATTTCTCATGTAAAGAGAATTTATTTTGTTAATTTGTAATCTTATGTTTTTAACTTTTTAACTTGCTTGCTCGCGGAGAGGTGCGGCTAGAGTCGAGTAAGATACCCTAAGATACCCTCGACTGTAAGAGAAGCTGTGTTTTTCGTACTAAGACTGGATTTTCGACAGTTCGTTCCTATGGCAGCTATATGACATAGTGGCCAGATTCAAATTAAGCGGATTTTTGCCCACTGTGCATTGGCCAGACTCTCGTAGCTTGTGGCATGTGGCATGTGGCATGTGGCATGCTCACATGTATGTAGCTGCTATGTTGTAGTCTGGCTGTCAGCAATGTTTCTGTTTCGGTTTCCAGTTGCCAGTTTCTCTACGTGAAGCACAATGCAAAAAGTTTTCACCAAGTCTGTAGAACACGGCCGGGGGCAAACACTTTGAGACTCTAGCAAAGCTGTGGCAAGACGCTGGTGGCATGTGACAGGTGGCATGTGGCATGTGGCATGTGGCATGTAGAAGGTGGCATTGTGTGGCACACAACTCTTGATAACTTGTCATTAAAAGTGAAAGCAATTGAATGATGCTTAAATGAAATTAATGGATGTCCTAATAAGTTAACAGACTTGCCAGCTTAATCGGATCACAACCCAAGCACCTTTCTCTCTCTCTCTCTCTCTCTCTCTCTCTCTCACACAGACTGGTCTCTGTCTCTCTTTTTCTCTCTCTCTCCCTGAACTCTTGTCTTGAATGCAATATTTTATACATTTTTTTTTATTAACCTATTGATTAGGATACAATGTAATCAGTCATCAAATACTTGACATTAGGGGCGAGCCATATTTAAAGAGCTGCAATTTATCGTCCTAAATAAATAAATTATTGTAGGAACCGTATATTTATGAACATTTTCCAAAACTCCACCACACCAACGGATTTCCAATAGAATACTTATTTTTGGGTACAGTACTTTTCGTTTTATCACTAGCCATCAACTCACCTAAAATAACCATAGCTAAATGTAGGCAGTGAATTTCATACTGTTCTCGTTAAAAAATCGCAGATAGCATTAATATGTATATATTTAAGTTAACTAACCGGGATCTTATTGTCAAAAGCTTGTATTTGTTTATCTTTTGAAAAATATATATATTTTGGAGGCAAAAATGTAAATTGTAAAGCAGTCGCGTTGAATGTCTCAACTGGAAGACAGCCAAGTTGTGAGGACGTCGTTACATCGCGGACAAAATCAACAAGAAGAGCAAAGGAAAAGCTGACAGCCAAAGTCAGTGGATGACTGTTGTGACTGACTTTGTGACTGGTTGACTAAATGACTCTTTGATGGCTTGACTGCCTGACTAAATTATGCCCTGACTGAATGACTGTCAGAATTTTTGAAAAACGACACCTTCTCACCCGCTGTTAGCCAAGTTGTAACAACGGCATCGGCAACGGCAACAGCAGCTGAAGCTGAAGCTGAAACGGTGTCAAAATTCAATTTTCGCATTATTATGCGTTCATAAATGAGGCAGCCAAAACACCAACCCCACCCATCACCACCCATCACCACCCATCACCACCCTCTTTCACCACTCTTCTTAACCCTGTACCTAAAAGATACGAAGGCCTATACATAAGAGTGATAATGTTCGCATAAACAACTAAATCTCTGAGACTTTCAGAGTAAGAGCAACCGAATTTGGAGAAAATACTAATAGTATAAAATCGAGTAATCAGAGCAATTTTAAAGATACAGATTTGATATTGAGCGGACGTTTGCTTCATTTTTAATAATCTATTAAATGTTAACTTTTATTATTTGTTGTTGTTTTTTTCCTGCAAATATTGCAAAGATTTAAGGAAATGACCTGGGATCCGATCGAACAAAGTTTGAATTCAGGAAACGTGTCTAAAAATATACAATACTTTTTTTATTTTTTATATCATTTATGTTAATTGAACTATTTTCTTTACACTTCTATTACCACTTTCAACCTGCGACTCGTCACTCCCGAATGTAACATGCAGTTGCGCACTTTCGCTTTCTCGACTTGCTCCCTTCTCAGCCTCCGTTTCGCTTGCCACTTGCCACTTGCCACTTGCCACATGAAACTGGGAAAAAGGAGCCGCAGCCTTGAAAGGGCCAGAAACTTGTCGCTGGTCGCGGCTTTCGTAGATCCTTTCGCTAATGAATTATTGGCATAGCAAACGCTTTCTAAGGCGACGTTACGTAAAACGTGTAACTAGCGGGTTTTGCCTCTGGGCTAATCAATCGGAGAGAATAAGCGGAGCTGAGAGTGGGAGAAAGTGGGAGAGAGACAGACTGGGAAAAACAAACTATTCAGTTGCAGCTTTCACTTACATTTCTATCATAAGCGTATCGACTATTATTATCATTATTAAATATAAATTATTTCCTAATTTCTATCAAAAAATTAAAGCTGAAAGTCCAAGCCTTTTAGTTCTTACCGTTTTGGCTTTGAAAAAAAACCCCTAGCACTATGTCTAAATGCACTGAGACGAAGATCTTTAAGATTTAATAACAACAAGTATTTATTTTCTATAGTTTAAGTATATCTATGATAGTTCAAAGTATAAAAATATCGTGTACTAAAACTCAGGGATCTTTAAAGGTTACATTTTTTCCATTTTTGGCTTAAATCTTCAAGAAACAAATCGAAATTTAGTTCAAAAGTACTTTTTTACCCTAATTTTATCCCCTCCAGTCGATTAAAAGAATAAATTTAAGATTTAAAATTTTTGAAAATTTTCGAAAAATGTAAAGGGGTAACTATGTAAAAATCGACAAATTTTAGAAAAAAAAAATTTGTCTCGAAAGCATAAAGATTAAATGCAAAGTTAAAGAAGGGTAAATTTTAAGACAAAAAAGACATTTCTCGAGACAATCGGCTGAGCTTTGATAAAGTTATGCTGGTTTGAAGTCCAAGGAGTCACCATTTCTCATATAAAGCTCATTTATTTTGGTTATCAGAAATAAGGTATATCCTTTTATGCATCATCTTTATAACTACATAGCAGAAAATTTTCTTGCTTTGTTTAAATATAATTTGCAATTATCAGCAAGTATTTATTTTCTATACTTTTAGAAAATCTACGATAGTCCAAGGTATACAAATATCGTGTACTAAAAATCAGGGATCTTTAAAGGTCAACATTTTGATATATTTGGCTTAAATCTTCAAGAAACAAATCGAAGTTTAGTTCAAAAGTACTTTTTTACCCTAATTTTATCCCCTCCAGTCGAATAAACGACTAAATTAAAGATTTGAAATTTTTGAAAATTTTCGAAAAATGTAAAGGGGTAACTATGTAAAAATCGACAAATTTTAGAAAAAAAAAATTTGTCTCGAAAGCGTAAAATTTAAATGCAAAGCTAAAGTAGGGTTAATATTGTAAAAAATTAGACATTCCCCGTGAAAATCGGCCGAGCTTTGTTGAAGTTGTGCCTGTTTACAACTTAAGAAGTCAACATTTCTCAAATAAAGATAATTTATTTTGGGGTGATGCGGCTGCAGTCCAGTGTTCTCGACTGTAAGATACCAAGTGTTTTTCGTACTAAGACTTAATATTCAACTAATCGTTCCTATGGCAGCTATATGATATAGTGGGCTGATCCAAATTTAAAAACAAACTTGATCTGCGCCCGGTATCTATTATCCTACATACTAAATTTGAAGTCTCTAGCTCTTATAGTCTCTGAGATCCTTTAACTCAAACAGACGAACGGACAGACAGACGGACAAGGCGCAATCGACTCAGCTGTTGATACTGATCAAAAAAATATACACTTTATAGAGTCGGAGATTTTTTCTTAAGCCTGTTACATACATTTCACAAACCCATTATACCGTTTTTAACCCACTTTCAATAGACACAGGGTATAAATATTGAAATACATTAAACCCGAGGTTTGTTTCCAAACAGGGTGTAACTATCAGCCAGAACGAGATTGAGGAAGGGAAAACTTAATTACTTTGATTACAGACATGGTCGCATTTTGAGGACATTGTAAAATGTTGGAAAAACCATTTCACGCCCGATAACTGGGCTACAATACAACTATTTCATATTATAGTGTGCGTTTTTTATTATTATGCCTCGCACAAGCAGCGGAAACGAACACGGAAACAGAAACAGAAGCGGAAACGACAAAAGGGACAAGCGAAAAGGGAAACGAAAAAAGGAAACCGAGACAGGAGCGCATTTGAAAAGCAATTAAAAATGTTTAATACATACAATTAAAGTTTAAATGGACAGCCGAGTGCTGGCAGTAGGAGAGAGTGAGAGAAGGGGAGAGAGAGAGAGAGGTTTTGGGGGCGAGTCACAAGGAAGCTGTCAAAAATCAAACATTTTTCGCCTCGTAATTAAATCAAATTTAATTCAGTCCCAAAATTAAATTCGACAACTGTAAAATTTCATAGTCGAAAAGGGTCATTAGAAAATGTTGGCCAGAGACCAATGCGCATTCATAAGCCTATGTCTAACTCTCTGCTTCTCTCTTTCTCCTTCTCTCTCTCTCTCTCTCTCTCTCTCTATCTGTTCCCCTGTTATTGACTCTAAGACTTTGTCAATCGCCGAGAAATGAAGAGCTAGAGACAACAAAATTGCTATATACTCAAATATTTAAGTATTGCCTTTCAATAAACATTTTTGTAATATTGTTGATTAAATTGAATTCGATATTAAGTTACGACTATATTTCGACTTTTTCTGGACTTTAACAATATCAGAGATTTAAAGAGCTAGAGGCAACAAAATTGCAAGTATTTCAAATAATACTCTAGGGTTGACACTTTAATTTATTATCAGCTTGAAGTGATTTTCTATTGTCGATTTATGAAAAGTGCTTAATTCCAGGTATCGGGTATCTAAGAGTCGTCAATACGCAATTGTTGACATTTGTTATAAGTTCGCATTGATTTGCTGTCGTCAATTCCAGAAGGAGCAACACTACAATCAGGTCCGAGATATTTTTTTCCTTATCGCTGTTCCCATTGTTGTATCTCTGTTTTTGTCGCCATGCTTTGTCTTGGTCTACTAAGTGGTCACATTCTGGTTGCTCACTTTGATGGTCTATCCATCAATGCGACCCTTGTATCCATCTATCTTTCGCCCTGTCTGTTCTCTTTGTCTCTCTTTTAGTTTTCCATCTCGTGTCTATCTCTCTGTCTCTCTTTCTATCAATGCATGCTGTCATCTTCAACTCAAATCACTCTCTCTGTCTCTCTTACTGACTGACTCACTGCCTGACTGGCGACAAGAGGCGATGATTATTGAATGCATGACTGTTTTGGCAGTGCGTACACTGAGAGAAAAAGGCCGTGCTAAAATTAAGTACGATGCTTTCAAAAGTGCAAAATCGATGTAGGCTTTTTACATCGGGTCGAAACTTCAATGCATCGATTGTTCTAAAATCTTCCATTTTTTTTAAGCTTATTTTTTAATATTTTTTTTCAACCTATTGTAAAATTTTGCCCCAGTGTATAAAAAGTGTTTGATAAAATTAGAAGCTGCTCTAGCAAACCAACTGCAAATACCAGAAATAAACTGATGAAAAAGTTAATTAAACTTTTTGATGAGATTTCAAATTTCAGATTTCAGATTTCAGATTTTAGCATCTGCCTCCCTCTCATTTACCCAAATACCAATGCCATTTCAGGTTTCATGTTCCGAAAAACTTCGACATGTCTGTCTTTTTTTAGTTGTTGCAGTTGTTGTTGTTGTTGCTGTTGTTGTTGTTGTTGTTGTTGTTGTTGTTGTTGTTGTTGTTGTTGTTGTTGTCATCTTGTCGTCACTCTCCCAGTCATTTTGGCCTGGGCCAAGCCATGTTTGTTCAAGTGACGCTCTCGGCTTTCAAGTTTCAACTTTGACATGTCATCCACATCGTCGCGTGTCGCCTAAAGCCGATTCTTTGCCAAGGCAAAGAGGCGACGAGAGGACGACGCCTCCTCTTTACAAAACTTTCTAAATTATCGCTGGTCATTGTTTTCCAAAATTGAACAAGCCGTGTAAAACACGAGGACAAGCGGCAGGACGAACGCCAGGACTGGCATGAAAATGAGAATTCCATGACAGCAGCATCCTTTGTGAGCATCCCATTTCAGCATCCCTCTTAACCTCTATTCTTTATTCTCTATCTCTATCTCTATCTCTATCTCTATCTCTATCTCTATCTCTATCTCTATCTCTATCTCTATCTCTATCTCTATCTCTATCTCTATCTCTATCTCTATCTCTATCTCTATCTCTATCTCTATCTCTATCTCTATCTCTATCTCTATCTCTATCTCTATCTCTATCTCTATCTCTATCTCTATCTCTATCTCTATCTCTATCTCTATCTCTATCTCTATCTCTATCTCTATCTCTATCTCTATCTCTATCTCTATCTCTATCTCTATCTCTATCTCTATCTCTATCTCTATCTCTATCTCTATCTCTATCTCTATCTCTATCTCTATCTCTATCTCTATCTCTATCTCTATCTCTATCTCTATCTCTATCTCTATCTCTATCTCTATCTCTATCTCTATCTCTATCTCTATCTCTATCTCTATCTCTATCTCTATCTCTATCTCTATCTCTATCTCTATCTCTATCTCTATCTCTATCTCTATCTCTATCTCTATCTCTATCTCTATCTCTATCTCTATCTCTATCTCTATCTCTATCTCTATCTCTATCTCTATCTCTATCTCTATCTCTATCTCTATCTCTATCTTTATCTCTATCTCTATCTCTATCCCCATCCCCATCCCATACCATACCAAACTAAATTAGGTAAGAACACCACCGTCGAACTGCTCGAATATTTGCAGCCCAGTTATCGTTTGATTCAATCAACGTAAATGTGAAAAAAGTAGTTGAAGTACTTGAAAATCGCTTCCGTATAAATCGAGTTGCCAACAACAAATTTAGTTGTTCATGCGGACAGACAGACATTGTCACATAACTGTTGGGCTACTGGGCTTAAGGCCATCAAGCATTATTGCAAAGCGAAAACCAGAAGCGCTTACAAATCGATAAGATTGCCGCCTCTGTCGACGCTGTCGATGCTGTCGACGCTGTTGCCACTAGTAATGCCGTTAATAGAATCAAAACCACAGGAGTCTAACGTCGCCTCCTATTCGCAGTTGAGGAAACGCTTGAATTCATTCAAATGTGGCTGCACTTCATCATGAAAAATGCCTTTCGGTTCGACGGCTTACCCGCTACCCTCCCCCCATTCACCCCGCCGCGTTTACCGCCCTTCCTCTGTTTTGACACTTTCTACACCTTTAAATAGGTCAATTAGCGGCAATATGCGGTTTCTATGGCGGCTGGGGGCTGCTTTCCATTCGCATGTGAGTGGAAAAGCAAAGCGGCCTCCGGTAAATGAAGTAAAGTATTTAAAAGTGGCTAAAGTCACCGCCTCCACGGCTTACCACCAATTGAGTTCGAGCCCCAACTTCCGCACAGTGGGATACAATAGATCAATTGGCTTTTATTAATTGATATTCCTGGAAGTTAACCTTATGTGTTTTATGAATATTAATCATTTTAAAAACAATAAATTTCGAACTAAAAAAAATTACATTCTGATATGTAAATGATGTGCTTACTATAAATCTCTAACAGGGCAAAATAAAAACAGAAACAAAGCCAACCAAAGCTTTTACATAAAGAAAATTATTGAGATTTATATTTTAATATTTTTGTAATGAAAATAATTTTGAACTAAATAAAATGACTGAAGAAAATATATATTTGAGATTAGAAAATTTGAATGAACATAAGATAATCTGGTTGTTTTCCCCACTGTGCGATACATGATAACCTAATAAAACAAAATGTTGCCCCATCTCCACTCTGCCACCACTCGCAGCACTCTGGCATCACCATTAACACGCTCAGACGGTGGCTAATCTGTAATTAATTGCCACACATCTGTAAACAAGACACGCACAGAGAGAGAGAGAGAGAGAGAGAGAGAGAGTGGGGAGTAACGGGAGAAAGAGAGAAAAAGAAAGAGGCTGATAGGGAGATTTCATAGCTGAGGGCGTTACGGTCAATTGGGTAACCAAAGCAGGCCAAATTTACACTCCACAATCCACACTGTCCACATTTGTCGCCAGAGGGCGTTATTCGCGCTTAAATGAGAGCACGTAGGACAAACTGTGCTTTGTTGGGTGATGGAGGGAGTTACGACGATTAGGCCTTTTCCTTTGATTACCCGCATGTTAATGCTCTATTCCCCACTTACTATCGGTCAATTGGATAACCGAAGCAGGCCAAATATACAGTCCACAATTCACACTGTCCACATTATCGCTGTTGAATTAGAGCATGTAGGACCAATTGAGGTCTGTGGGATAGAGATCTGGGAAGGGAGTTAGGGGGAACCATTTATTCATTTCATATTATAGAGTAGCACTAACACAAGTTCTAAACGAAATATATCGTCAAATTAACGAGCTTTTGACTTAAAAAGTCGCCGGCAACGCGAGCTTGAATAGAGAACGCATTTCTCGTATTTCGTGTTTCGTATTTCGTATTTCGTATTTCGTATTTCGTACTCATCGCTGTTTTACAACACTATTTGTAAGCCATTTTCCCGCCTCTTTTTCACTTACAGCGATCCTGAGCACACTATGCAAGGAGTTCCTGCGTGTGAATGTCTCGGCAATTCTGTACATGATGAACAACGAGCAGTTTGGACACAGCACAGCCTCGGCACAGTACTTCCTGCAATTGGCCGGATATCTGGGCATACCGGTGATCTCGTGGAATGCGGACAATTCGGGCTTGGAGCGGCGAGCTTCGCAGTCGACACTGCAGCTCCAATTGGCGCCAAGCATTGAGCATCAGAGTGCGGCGATGCTGAGCATCTTGGAGAGATACAAGTGGCATCAGTTCTCGGTGGTGACCTCACAGATCGCCGGACACGATGACTTTGTGCAGGCGGTGCGGGAGCGAGTGGCCGAAATGCAGGAGCACTTCAAATTCACCATACTCAACTCGATTGTGGTGACACGGACGAGCGACCTGATGGAACTAGTGAATAGCGAGGCACGTGTGATGCTTCTCTACGCCACACAGACGGAGGCCATCACCATCCTCCGAGCTGCCGAGGAGATGAAACTCACGGGCGAGAACTATGTCTGGGTGGTCAGTCAGTCGGTGATCGAGAAGAAGGATGCCCACTCACAGTTCCCAGTTGGCATGCTCGGTGTTCACTTCGATACCAGCAGCGGCGCGTTGATGAACGAAATTTCGAATGCCATCAAGATCTACAGCTATGGCGTGGAGGCCTATCTGACAGATCCGGCCAATCGGGACCGACGCCTCACCACTCAGTCGCTCTCCTGCGAGGACGAGGGTCGCGGTCGCTGGGACAATGGAGAAATGTGAGTGAATTGCCTTACACATTTCTCGAATTCAGGAATCACATCTAATATTTAAAATACATTTTTGGTAAATTTCTTAAAACTATGTAATTTCACTTAAACACATTTTGTTTTAGCTTGGTAATATTTAGGTTTATACTATTACCTTAAAAATACAGGTTTTTCATAAAACCCGCTTTCCGTATATTTACTGTTTTGTCAGTTTTGCTACTTAAAATTCTCAACTGGTTTTAACGTTTTTCAGTCCACCTCTTGATTGCCGCATGCCATAGCAAACAAAAATCATAAAATTTTGATAATAACCTAGAATCAAAGATTGTCTATATATATAATTAAAATCTTGGTCGGCCTCTTTAGTGGAATTCCTTTTCGTATCCTTATTGGCGTGTCTTGAAATTTCATTTGTTTTTTTCTCTATATATTTGCTTGCTAATCCAACATCTTCTGTATTTATTGTCCTCAGCTTTTTCAAGTACTTGCGCAACGTGTCCATCGAGGGGGATCTGAACAAGCCCAATATTGAGTTCACTGCCGACGGGGATCTTAAGTCGGCGGAACTCAAGATCATGAATCTTCGTCCCAGTGCGAACAATAAGAATCTCGTTTGGGAGGAGGTAAGTTCAAGTATTTCTGCATGCAACAATCACCTGCTGACTTTCTCAATTTCTTGAACAAAATAAACACAAGAAAAAATACAAAAATATATATAGTATATATTTCTCTGGCACATCACGATCATGATCACTTTCCATCGACCACTTAAGATATAACATACTATTTGAATATTTATTAAATCAAGTCTTACTCTGGCACTTTGGAACGCTTTGTATAATTGCAACAATTTGGCTTTGTTTTTTTTTTTCTTTTAATTTTCGTTTATTTTTGCAATGGCCTTGCGGCCTTGGCCACTCAGATTGGGGTGTGGAAGTCGTGGGAGACACAGAGACTGGACATACGCGATATAGCGTGGCCAGGTAACTCGCACGCTCCGCCGCAAGGTGTGCCCGAGAAATTCCATTTAAAGATCACATTCCTCGAGGAGGCACCCTATATCAATCTGTCACCCGCCGATCCAGTCAGTGGCAAGTGTTTGATGGACCGCGGTGTGCTCTGCCGTGTCGCCGCCGATCACGAGATGGCCGCCGACATTGATGTGGGTCAAGCACACCGCAACGAGTCCTTTTATCAGTGCTGCAGTGGCTTCTGCATTGATCTGCTCGAGAAATTTGCCGAGGAGCTCGGCTTCACCTACGAACTGGTTCGGGTTGAAGATGGTAAATGGGGTACACTTGAGAATGGTAAATGGAATGGTTTAATTGCCGACTTGGTGAACCGCAAGACCGACATGGTACTCACATCTCTCATGATCAACACCGAGCGCGAAGCGGTCGTCGATTTCAGCGAGCCCTTCATGGAAACGGGCATCGCCATCGTCGTCGCCAAGCGAACGGGCATCATTTCGCCCACCGCCTTCCTGGAACCCTTCGACACCGCCTCCTGGATGCTGGTAAGTAGCAGTCATTAGTAGTTTAGTACCCAGTTGTCAGTACCTATGACACAGTACCCAGTAATCAGTAAACTGTACCCAGCAGTCAGTACCCAGTAATCAATACCCAGTAATCAGTACCCAGTAATCAATACCCAGTAATCAGTACCCAGTAATTAATACCCAGTAATCAGTACCCAGTTGTCAGTACACAGCAGTGAATACCCAGTACCCAGAATCAGTAAACTGTACCCAGAATCAGTACCCAGTTACTGTACCCAGCAGTCAGTACCCAGTTACTGTACCCAGCAGTCAGTACCCAGTAATCAATACCCAGTACCCAGTTGTCAGTACACAGCAGTGAATACCCAGTACCCAGTAATCTGTAAACTGTACCCAGAATCAGTACCCAGTTACTGTACCCAGCAGTCAGTACCCAGTAATCAATACCCAGTAATCAGTACCCAGTTGTCAGTACACAGCAGTGAATACCCAGTACCCAGAATCAGTAAACTGTACCCAGAATCAGTACCCAGTTACTGTACCCAGCAGTCAGTACCCAGTTACTGTACCCAGCAGTCAGTACCCAGTAATCAATACCCAGTACCCAGTAATCAGTAAACTGTACCCAGAATCAGTACCCAGTTACTGAACCCAGTTACTGTACCCAGCAGTCAGTACCCAGTAATCAGTACCAGCAGTCACTACCCAGTACCCAGTAATCAGTAAACTGTACCCAGTTACTGTACCCAGTTACTGTACCCAGTTACTGTACCCAGTTACTGTACCCAGTTACTGTACCCAGTTACTGTACCCAGTTACTGTACCCAGTTACTGTACCCAGTATGTCACTACCCAGCAGTCAATACCCAGTACCCAGTAATCAGTAAACTGTACCCAGAATCTGTACCCAGTTACTGTACCCAGTTACTGTACCCAGTTACTGTACCCAGTTACTGTACCCAGTTACTGTACCCAGTACTCAGTACCCAGTTGTCACTACCCAGCAGTCAATACCCAGTACCCAGTAATCAGTAAACTGTACCCAGAATCTGTACCCAGTTACTGTACCCAGTTACTGTACCCAGTTACTGTACCCAGTTACTGTACCCAGTTACTGTACCCAGTTACTGTACCCAGTACTCAGTACCCAGTTGTCACTACCCAGCAGTCAATACCCAGTACCCAGTAATCAGTAAACTGTACCCAGAATCTGTACCCAGTTACTGTACCCAGTTACTGTACCCAGTTACTGTACCCAGTTACTGTACCCAGTTACTGTACCCAGTTACTGTACCCAGTTACTGTACCCAGTTACTGTACCCAGTTACTGTACCCAGTTACTGTACCCAGTTACTGTACCCAGTTACTGTACCCAGTAATCAATACCCAGTACTCAGTACTCAGTACCCTGTACCCAGTACCGAGTACCCAATGGGACTATTATAAAATGTTGCTTGAATTTTTCTATAAAATGGCATTTTTAGACTACAGTCCTGAAATTGCGACACACGAATGCTTCAATGTAAACTTTAATCTAAATCAGTTAATGTCCAGAGAAGGTAATGAAGATATAGCAATTAATAGTTTAATGCAGGTCCAAACACAAATAATTACAAACACTTCAATAATTTATATTTGTACTAATTTGATTGTTATATTTTTATTAATCATGACAATATTATACTTTTCTTATTATTAGTGATTTCGCTGAAATGTTGCTTAAGAGAAAGTGCGAAGCTAAAAAATTAAAAATATAATATTGTAGATACTACACAACAACACGCGCTAATCAAAAAGAAAAATAATTGTTTATTGTGTGCATAATTAAATACATTAAATAATAGGTAATACCTTATTATTGAACGAAACTTTTGTTTTTACTATTTTTTCTTTCTTATTTGCTTATTTTAGTTATTTTCATTTTTATTTGTATTTCATATATAATTTTCTTGGATACGAATACTGGGTACCTAACAGTCGAGCAACTCGACTGTAGCGTTCTTGCTTGTCTTGGTCATGAGCTACCTCTCAACCGGTAAGTGCCATATTCTTACATTATTTCTCTCTCCATCTCTGCTTCTCCACATCCCAATTCCTTCTGCTTCCTGCTGCCTGCTGCCTGCTGCCTGGTGAATCCAACAGGTTGGTATCGTCGCCATCCAGGCAGCTACTTTCATGATCTTTCTCTTCGAGTGGCTCTCGCCCAGCGGCTACGACATGAAGCTGTATCTGCAGAACACCAACGTCACCCCCTATCGCTTCTCCCTCTTCCGCACCTATTGGCTCGTCTGGGCGGTCCTCTTCCAAGCCGCCGTTCATGTGGATTCTCCGCGTGGCTTCACCTCGCGCTTCATGACCAATGTCTGGGCTCTATTCGCCGTCGTCTTCCTTGCCATCTACACTGCCAACCTGGCGGCCTTCATGATAACCAGGTTAGTAAGATCTCTTCAAGTCTATCATTACTTTTTCTTACTTGAACTAGCATGGGAAAAAGGAGTGCGAATTAAATAATTTGTAATTATAATTGAACATTTTGCGATATTAAAATTCTACTTTTGGCGCAAAATAATTATAATGAAACCTGAAATACATTTTTAGACATTCAAAAATTGATTTATAGAAGTTATTGAGAACTTTGTACTATGCATTTCTTACAAAATTGACCAAATTTTAATGAATAATTAAATGATTTAAAAAAAAAAGCACTCTGCATAGCAATCGGTATCAGAATCAGTGAAAGTAAAAGTCTTTGAAAACCTTGTTAAAAGTATCTGTAAACTTTGACAAGAAAAGTTGTTTGACTTTCAGTGATAAATAAAATTGACAAAGGCATTCGAAAGCATTGCTTACTGGTACCGCCTCTGTTACTAAGCTCGACTCACCAACATATATATATATATTTCTTCACAGAGAGGAGTTCCACGAGTTCAGTGGACTCAACGACAGCCGTTTGGTTCATCCGTATTCGCACAAGCCTTCCTTCAAATACGGCACAATTCCGTACAGTCACACGGACTCGACGATTCACAAGTACTTTAAGGACATGCACTACTACATGAAGCAGTGAGTAGCGATTGCACTAACGATCGAGGAATCTTTAGCTCTTTTTTCTGTTGTTGATGTCTTCCGCTTGGCAGATATAATAAGACGAGTGTCGCTGATGGCGTTGCCGCTGTGCTGAATGGAAATCTGGATTCCTTCATCTATGACGGCACCGTGTTGGACTATTTGGTTGCCCAGGATGAGGACTGTCGACTGATGACCGTGGGCAGCTGGTATGCCATGACTGGTAAGCTCAGACCAGAGGTTTTATATATACATGAATTACATAAATGAATGAATCAATACTCCTCCCAAATGAGAACCCTCTTTTATAAGAAGGAAAGGAAAGGAAAGATATATTCTCGCTTCTCTCCTTTCAGGCTATGGACTCGCATTTAGTCGCAACTCCAAGTACGTGCAGATGTTCAACAAGCGACTGCTCGAGTTTCGGGCCAATGGAGATTTGGAGAGACTGCGTCGCTATTGGATGACGGGCACTTGTCGACCTGGTAAGCAGGAGCACAAATCATCAGATCCCCTGGCTTTGGAGCAGTTCTTGTCGGCCTTTCTCCTGCTCATGGCCGGAATTCTGCTGGCCGCTCTATTGCTGCTGCTGGAACACGTCTATTTCAAGTACATTCGCAAAAGATTGGCCAAAAAAGATGGCGGACATTGCTGTGCCCTCATCTCCCTGTCCATGGGCAAGTCGCTGACATTTCGCGGCGCCGTCTTCGAGGCTACGGAGATCTTGAAAAAGCATCGCTGCAACGATCCCATTTGCGACACGCACCTGTGGAAGGTCAAACACGAGCTGGACATGTCCCGGCTGCGTGTGCGTCAACTGGAGAAGGTCATGGACAAGCACGGCATCAAAGCACCGCAATTGAGGTGAGTGCGCCAAAATGAGACCAAGAGACTTGCACACTTATTTAAGAACAAAAAACAAAACACCTCTTCAATTCATCGACACCAAGGGAAGAGTAGGGAAAAAGGAATAAAAACTATTAATTCATATAAGAAACTCATAAGAAAAACATTCAGACTACAATTTGTCATTTCAAATATTACAGAAATGTTACAGAAGTGTTACAGAAAAAAGAAATTCAAATTAAAGAGCATAAGTCAAGTACAAAAAGGCGGTAAAAAATGATAATAAATCTGGGAAGTTCATATTAGAAACACATTTCGAGTAAACAAATTACGAGACTCAAAGACTTCAAATTACAATTTTAAATATTTTTGTAGAAATTAAAAAAAAAATGTTATTACAATTTTAAGAGACCTAGCTAAATAAAATATAAATTTCAAATTTAAAACGAATATGCATAATTGATAATTGGTCATCTTTTTGACAGGCTGGCCTCATCGTCCGATCTGCTGAATCATCACCATCTCAAGGAGCGTCCGCCGTTGCTCGGAAATCTCAGTTTGGCTGCCAGCGCTCAAGACTTATACAGGTGGTAAGTTTTCTACTAATGTGTGACCACCTACAACACCCCACCCCACCCCGCCTTACCCTACCCTACACTACACTACACTACACAACTTTCCCTTACCCCACCAAGTCAGCCTTGCATGCTTTTCCCACCTCGTTACATCGTTAAGCATGTTCCCCCTCCTCTAAGCACAGTGGTGAAAAAGGCGAAATTCGTCTTTATAAATTTATTTAAATCTTGTTAATCGATTTTAAGTACTTTAACTCGATACATTTTTTGACGGTATAAAGACAACTCGATTTTTATTTTGCCCATTTTAACATTTCAATTTGAAACTTGATTAAGAATTTGGTTTTACATCACTAGTGACTAGTGACTAGTATCTTGAAATCATCGATAAGATCCTTATGGACTTGAAATAAATACAAATAGCTAATCGAGTCGTTTTATTCCCACAGTGCTTTGTGGTAATTCAATTAGGCAATTGATTAGGATAACATTTTAATGTTGTTATTTCAGTCCTGTCCAGTCCTGTCCTGTCCTGTCCAGTCCAGTCGAGTCCAGTTGAGTCTAGTCCAGAATCCCGCCAGGCATTGTTACAGCTACTTTCCCTTGTCGTCCTGCTTCCTCAGTTAGTTCTCTAATAAAAATATATGGAAATTACTTTATTAAATTAGCTTATCTCGCTTCCTGATTTGATGGCTCTCGTCTTGTCTCGACTTGTCCTGCCCAGTCGCACAATTTCCGACACATTTTCCTGTTGTCATTCATTTGGGTTTTTGTTCTGCATCCGAGCTGAGAAGAAAACTGTGAAGTGGTGGCTAAGGGTTGAGGGGAAAGCGTGCGTGCGTGTGTGTGTGTGTGTGTGTGTGTGTGTGCCCATTTACATACAATTTGGTCCGCTTTCGACACACTCTCTATATTACATAATCTGGAACCCAAACCATGCCATTTTTCCCTACCTGACTAAGCCCAGTAGTCAAAGCTTAAGCAGGCTTATCGATTTGTGACCCTATTCGTTCATATAACCAACTAGATCTCAGAAACTATAAGAATTGGAGGCAATACTTAATCAAGTTGGAAAATTTAGCGGAAACAATGTGTATCTTATACATAGTTACTAATATTTTAATGCAGAGCCCACGAGCAATTGTTTGAATCTAGTGGACTGTTTTTTTTTATGTTTTTATAGTGATATTATCGATTCGAAGACTTTTTGACTCTGATATACATAAATTGCACAATTCTGTATGTCAGAGTTCAGAGTTCAGTAGTTCACAGATTGTTCTGCTTTCTGTTCTGCCATCTTTTTGTAGCCTTCTTTGGTGAGTTATGGAATTACTTAAATATATATCACCAAGATTCTATACATATATCTAATGGGGTCTTTCAAGCCTCCATTTATGCGTTACACAATTCATGACAAAACTACTTTTCACATTTCATTAATTTCTTTGCACTTTTTGCACTGGCTGTCAAAGTGCAATTACTGGGCATTTAACAGTCGAGCAGCTCGACTGTAGAGCTCTTACTTGTTCTTACCCCTTTTGAAAGTTCTCCTCGTCGACCAGAAGACCAGGTTCCCATTTAGGATATCATTGAACCAGACCAGTTGTCCATTTACTGGAACCACTCGACCTCAAATTATTCCATCAATTTCCTACCCGCTGGAGAAAAACTCCAAAGTGAAATTCTATCTCCAAGCGTAGAAAACGTTTAAAATAATATTATTGAAAAAACGCAACTTATGTTTCAACATTTTGGGAAAAATTACACCCTTCTGGGCGGACATTTTAAAGTGGAATAAAAGCCCCAATGGTGGAAAGTACATGCCAAACTTTTGTTACATGTTCATCAACGTATCTGCCAAAAAAAATGAAAAGACACATTTTTCAGTGATTTGGGAAAATGCACCCCTCCTGTGTGGAAAGTTGGAGTTTCCCAGAAGAAGGAAATTTGCATATTTCTAGTTCTTTGATCTCGGTTCTCTGTTTTCCGAGTATTTCTTAGTTTCGCTTTGAACGAAGCTGACGGATTTTTGTATGAGTAACACGCGCTTTGTATTAGTGTATGTGCATATGTGTGTGTGTGTGTGTGTATGTGAGGCATAACACGTATCATTCCACACACACTCACAAAGATTTTGTAAACTTTTCAACAAATTGTGCAATTTAAGCGCATGAATAAAGCCACCAAAAAGTTCTCGATACTAAAAAATATGCAAAATAAAACAACAAAAAAACAAGTTAGAAGACTTTAGTCGAGAATGTTCGACTTCGAAATCCCCTGGTGGCCGATGTATTTTTACATCACCATTGTCAAATCTTTAGCTTAAGAATTGCCCTGGTAATTTTGTTATCTTTTTCCGATTTGTAAGTGTGGCGTTCAAAATTTAAAATTAACTCGATCTACGTACCAAATTTGGTGCATCTAGCTCTTACCATCCCTTAGACTTACCTAGCACAAACTTTGTTTACCCTCGAGCAGGGCATTAAAAAAAAAGAAATAAATAACAAAGAGCTATGAATGAAAATGAATATGAATATGAGTGCCCATCTACCTACTCATACTTTTGAGTACTTTCATATTCGTATCCATATCAGATACACGAGTATTTGCATTCATACCACGTCAAACAATAAAAAAAACACTTTGAAGCTTCGAAAAGTGTTTGAAAAAACGGTTAGGCGTCGATTGACTTTCGTTAAGCTGTAGAAGTTTTCGATAGAGGCTGATGCCTTTAAAAATCAAACTTATTTTTAAAATACTCTCAAACAAAAATTGAAATGAATAAGAAAATCTCAGGTGAAATTGTTGGTTTCTTTTATTATATTTCAAATGTTTGGTTTAAATAAAAAAAATCAACTTGAATTTTGTATGACAATGGAAACAAATAAGTCAATAGCTAGTTTAAAACCATATAAAATGTAGATAAATCGAATTCAAAAAGTACAAATTAATTTAAGCTGTACAGTCGCCATTCAGTTCATTTTGAATATAATATAATTTCAATTAGTAAATATTAGCGTTAATTTTTGGATATAACTATGAACAATAATTTTGTTTTAATTATTTCTATTAATTCATACATTAACTACAATTTGTAAATATTATTATGAATATTATATTTTTGGATATAACTATGAACAATAATTTTGTTTTAATTATTTCTATTAATTCATACATTAGCTACAATTTGTAAATATTATTATGAATATTATATTTTTGGATATAACTATGAACAATAATTTTGTTTTAATTATTTCTATTAATTCATACATTAACTACAATTTGTAAATATTATTATGAATATTATATTTTTGGATATAACTATGAACAATAATTTTGTTTTAATTATTTCTATTAATTCATACATTAACTACAATTTGTAAATATTATTATGAATATTATATTTTCTGCTTTTCATATTTTTTTTTTAAATAAATAAATTAAGACTATTTTTTGAGAAATTTATCTGATCTGAATAAGCTGTAAAACGAGATTGAAATGTCAATTATTTTAATTCGTTAAAACACTTGTTATAAAAATTGAATTTGATTTAAAAGTGCTCAAGTGTTCTTTGTCCATGCTAAGCATTAAATAGTCGAGCACACTCAACTTTTGTGCTGAACACTTTATTTGATGAACATCTATTTGGGGGCTGGTTTGGGAGAGACTGGCTATCCTAGCAAATCATAAGTAAATACATAAGTAATGATTTATTTTGAAATATTTTTATTAACTTCTCAGCTTACTCACTCTCACTCTCACACACCCAGATATGTTTGTAGCAGTGACGTCACAACATTTTCACAACAATAGTTTGCAGTTGTTTTTTCTTCTCTTTTTTCGAACTCAACGTTGGGTTTACTTTGCGGCTTGGGGAATTTGTTTTTGTAGCTATTGATTGATGGATGATGCTGAGATCCATATTCTGGTCCAGGCTCGAATTACTTAAAAAAGGTAGGGAAAGGATGTGCAGAGGATGTTTGAATTGTAATAACCAATGCCAACGATTTGCTTAGAAGTGTACTACAAATGAATTGTAGTCGGGATTGTTGGGGACTTATCTTAACCATCGATTTTTTGAGAAATTTATCCTTTTAAATATGGCTTTAAATTCACCTTCTTTGATTTATAGATAAGAATAAATATTAACCTTTTTCATATCGTCTTGATGTTAGTTTGCATGATTTATTCGATTCGTATGTTCAAGTGCTGATTTCTCTCTGCATCTAAATTGACTAACGTTTTCGAATTTGATTTATATTCCCCAATCGACCACTGCTGCAACCGCTGCTGCCCACGTGCTGAACCAATGAAATCACCGCTGAATTCACCGACTGAAATCACCGCTGAATTCACCTACTGAAATCATCGCTGAATTCACCTACTGAAATCACGGCTGAATTCACCTACTGAAATCACCGCTGAATTCACAAAAAAAAAGGTCTTACAAAACGGAAATTGCCGAAATGGAGACGGTGCTCTGAATCGATTGGAATGAATCACATATGGTTGGCATTGCCATCAATCCTAATCTTAAATATCTAAGTCTTACCAATAGTTGAAATCCCAATCAACAACAAAAATAACAGTGAAACAACAACAACAACAGCAACAACAACAAGTATTATGCATTTTAATCAACAAACAATTGAGCAATGTTTTTTATCGGTTGTCTATTTTTTTTTTAATTAAGGCTACGATTAAAAATTGACGAAGCAGAAAAACTAAACGGACTGCAATTGCAAATTTACACCAAATAAAAAGCATGAGGAATTAATGTAAAAAAAAAAACAAAAAAATAAATAAAAATTTAAAAAAAAAAGTCTCCAAACTCTTCGTATATATACAAAATATAGGTGTATATTTAATCAAAATGATGCCCAATGGCAGATAAAGAGATGTTTCAAATAAATGTAAACTGAAAGCTTTTTAAAAGTTAAAGAACAATTTAAAAAGTAAAACTAAAAAACTAAAAATATTAAAGCAAAGCCCAAAGCGCCTCACACAGATACTAACACACACACACACATGCACACAAACTCACACAGACAGACAAAACGAGAGAACAGAGTTCAGTAAAATGTCGAATAATATTCACACATTACGCCAAATAAATCAGAAAGAAAAGCCAAATTAATAAAAATGTGCATAAAAGAATTTTTACATTTTAACATACAAAATGCAAATCAATTGTTATATTCAGGGAGCCCAATTAAGAGTTATGAGTTGAGGAAAAAAAATCCAACCCGCGATATAGAAATAACTCTACTTTTCAAGTTTTATCATAAGAATTAATTTGAGCTCGATCTTAATTTCAAACAAAAATGCGAAACAATAATTAAATTTCAATATTTCATTATGCAATGAATGACTCTCAGAATATATCTTTTAATTTGTTTAACAAAAATTTAATCTCAAAAAAGTACTAAAAATAAGCAAAGTGGAAAAATTAGTCCATGGTTTTGAAGTAAAAATAAAAATATTATTATTTCATTCTGTAATTGTTTTTCTCCAAATTATCAAAAAATATTTAGTTCCACTTTATAATTTATATTTGAAAGGTTATAATCGTTACGGTCCCTGGGTATTTTTACTCAAATGAAATGCGAAAAATTCACAAAATATGAACAAAAATGAGTTTAACTGTTATATTATACATACACACGGACACACACACACTTAACAAATTGATTGTGAAATGATAAATGATAAAAAGAACAGTTTGGAAATGAACTGGAACTGGAACTGGAACTGGAACTAGTTCCAAATGCCAAAACAGCTTTTGGGCAATTTCTAAAGAAAGAGTTTTCATGAAAATGAAAATGCAAATGAAAATGAAAATGAAAAAAACTAAATGAATTAATTGCTAAAGATATACACATTAATATATTTATATGTATGTACTTACTTAATTATTATTATGATTACGATATGAATGTTATTGCATATACACGTACATATTTATACATTTATTGATATTTATATATACATATACATACATATATACACATACGTTTTTCTCCTGATTTTTGAGAAACAAGTGAAACAACCACAAACAATTTTAAAACAAATGGCGACAAAGTACAAGCAAAATATTAACTAAAAAAAACTCTTAATCAATTCAATTAAATTCCATTTATTTCAATTCAATCGCAATCCCAGAAACTAGCTAAAACAATTTTCATTTCTCAAACGAAAATAAATACATTTTTAATTTATTTACATTTCTTTAAAAACGCTTCTCAAACTTCTCTCCCTCTCTCTCACACTTTGCCTCTCTGGGTGCAAGATAGAGACAGGATAACAAACAAAAATTGTTTCTGGATTTACGAAACGAACTAAAAATAATTTATACACTTAGAACGTTAAATGAAAAAACTAACTAAAACTGAAATTTGTGTAAAAGAATAAAAGATATAAATATAAAAGTTGTAAACTAAACAAAACCAATGCTAAATAAAAATACCAAAAAATCAATATTTAAAGAGAAAACGAAACGAAAGGTAATGAAAAGAATCAAATTGAAAATTTAAATGTTTGTGTTCAAATTTGTTTGTGTGTCTTCTAAATGTTTAGAGTGTCAAATGGAAAAGAATATTTTAAGTGAATTGAAAAAAAGGAAACTAAATCAAGCAATGTGTAAGCCACGTCACTATTTCCCGTATGCAGGGATCCCGAATACGGGAGTTATGAGTTCCAAAATTTCAAGCTTGAGAAATGTTCTAGTCGAATAATTGAATATTTTCACAAATTATCATTAATTTTGATTATAATTCTTAACTTTTATGTACCGAAATAAAAATTATGAACTGATAGCTATTTAACATTTTTATTTAAAAATGATCGAACAACTCGAAATTCAACAAAAAAGTAACTCTCCAATGTCTATAATAAGAATTGCAAATACAAATGTTATACGCATACCAAGAGAACAGAAAAATCAGAAATGTGTCAAGTTACTTAAGTAATTTGTTTTCTAATTTATGATAATGTTTGCTATTTTTATTTGATGTGTCCATTAAAAGAAGGCTAAGAAGGGCACAGTGGTTTTGTGAAATGAATGTTGCAGGTATATACTTTATATATATATTCTTGATCAGTGTCAACAGTCGAGTCAATTTAGCCCTCTTCGTCTATCCGTCCGTCCGTCCGTCCGTCCTGTCCGTCCGTCCGTCCGTCTTTGTGAATGTGTTGGTCTTAAATTCTATAGAAGATAGAGTTTTAAAATTTGATATGTAGGTTCCTGAATGCCGGGCGAAGATCAAGTTTGTTTTTCGAATTGAATCAGACCACCATATCATATATCTGCCATATGAACGATTGGTCGATAGTCGAGCTTTAGTATGATAAATTATTTTGTTTTTGAGATACCTCGACCAATCTGGGTAGTCTTAAACATCCTGATCAAATTCGGTTGAAATCTATTCCCTATATCATATAGCTGCCAAAGGAACGATCGGTCAATATTTGATTTTCAGATCAAGAAATAATTTCTTTTTACGGTCCCTGCATACTCATACATATACACACATACGTACACACACACACACACACACACACACACACACACACGCGTACTACTTGCATACTATATTTAATTGGATTGTTGGTCTATATATTTACTGAATGTAATCGCTTTAAGCTTGTTATCTCAACAAATCAAAACAAACAAACAAAAAAAACTATTAAAAAAAATGAAAATGAGAAAAGCAAACAAATGTTAACAGTGAAAACAAAAACAAAAATATGCATTGAGTTTTATTTGCAAAGAGTGATTTTTTGTAGTAAAAATATTTTATACACAATTAAGTGCAGAAATAGAAAGAAAAACAAAAATGAGAAAACTGCGAAAAAAACAAAAAGTAGTGAAATGTTAATTATTACGTATATATTTTTTAAGAAAAATTGTTCACATTTAAAACGCAGGAGCGTAAAGAGCGGGATGGAAGATGCACGACGGCAGCGAGTAAAGAAAGAAAGAAAGAGAAGGCAACACAAAATTAAGTGAGAGACGCGAAAAAATGTTGCAAATAAAGCAACAACAACAACAACAACAACAATTTAGTATTTAAGCAAGAAAAACTTTACGGACAAATTAAAAAAAGTAAAACAAGTTAACATTACATTGTATAAGTAGTTAGTAATTTAACAGAAAAACATCAAGGACAAAAAAGGAGCATAATAAAATGAAACTTAAGCTAAGTCTTGTGAAAAACTCAAAATGTTTTATGTACAAGCACTGTACTGTATATGTATATATATATATATATGTGTGTATATATATATATATGTATATATATGTATACATATAAAACATGTTGTTTTTTTTTTAATTATTATTATTATTATTAATGTTGTTAAGTCACGAATGATGAGTACGTAATAAATGGGCGAATAGACACACACATACACACACACACACACACACACACTTACACACACATTGCATATACACATAAATAAAAAAATATACATATGTATAATGAGGGCATTTTGTTAAATGTTTAATAAATAAGTATACAAATTAAATCAGAGCTAATAACAAACATTGAAAACGACAAAAATAAAGAATGTATAAAGCAAACAAAAGTGTCAACAATATGGAACTTAAATAAATTGCATAATTGCATGCATACACTCAGAGAAAATGCGCAAAATAAACATAAATGCAGTCATATTTAATTTACATTTAAATGGAAAACGATTAAATTTAAATAAAAGCAAACACTTTGATTTCACTACAAATCTGCTAATTATCAAAGTTAATATGAATGTAATAAAATTTAAATATTTTTTTTTTAATTCCCAACGTTTTTGTTTTAATAAAGATTTTTCAAATTATTTTTTTATATTTTATTTATTTTTATTTTAAATATTATATTTAGAACTCTCAAAATCTTCTATAAAATAATATCGAAAACCTAAAACAAAGTGTACATTTTTAAATGTCGAAGCATATTTCTCTGAGTGCATTTATGCACACTCACGTACACACACATACATACACTCACGCTCGAAAGTATGTACATACTTAAATTCCTTTTAAACTAATGCACGTGACGAAAGAAAAACTTAATGAATAAACAAATAAATAAAAATAATATAATGACACGTATTATTGAAATATACAATACGAAAGTATTTCGATTTACCACAAAAAGAGGAATACCATTTTTTTAACCAAACAAATGAACAACAACAGCAAATACGAGTACATTCACATAGGACTACATACATATATTGGCATCGCAAAATCAAAAAAAAAATAAAAAACAAAACCAAACCCACACCACACAAAAAAAAAATGTAAGCGAAAAAAAAGAAAAACAAGTGAATCAATATTATCGAATATGCATTGATGTGGTAGTTACACGGTGGTTAAAAACAGAAATGGAAACATGGATTACGAATATAAACAAAACAAACTTGCAATAAATGTGTACACAAAAACAGAAAACTTCATGTGTTTTATTTTTTCAAATTCCAATTCAAATTTAAAATACTGGGAAACGAACAGTGTCAAACGACTATAGCAGACAGCTTACTGTCATGGAACATCATGCATAGCATTTAGCTTTCTAGCGCATAAAAGTGCTGCAAAATACTTATTTACAGGCACAACGCAACACTCTATTTTGGTTAGCCGAATTCACGCTGCCCGTCACTCGTCCATTTTGTCAACGCTCCCAGCGGCATCCACAACGTGAGTTTTTCCCGAAATTATTTTCAACGCCTCAATTGACACAAAACGATGAAAATGTGCTTAAAAATATTTAAATTTAAAATTAAATAAATTGAAATATTAGAAGCACTGGTGAACTAATTACCTTTTGCATTTTCGCTGTTTCATGTGTGTGTGTGTATGAGCACGTGTACATTTTTGTGCCTAAAGTGAGGTTATGTACGATTTTAATATTGTTATAATTTTAATTTTTATCTCTAGGTTTCGTAACTCTTTCACGTTAACATGTCGGGAGGCTTAGATATTTTGTCCCTCAAGGAGGATGACATTACCAAAATGTTGGTCGCTACCACCCATTTGGGCTCGGAAAACGTCAACTTCCAGATGGAACAGTACGTTTTCAAGCGTCGCGCCGATGGCGTCAACATCATCAATTTGGGCAAGACCTGGGAGAAACTGGTGCTGGCTGCCCGCGCCATCGTCGCCATTGAGAACGCATCTGATGTGAGTTTACAGTTGGTCATGTAAGTCTTTTGACAAGTTGAAAAAAAACGCACTAACTTTTATTTATTGTCATATTTTGAAAAAGTTTAACTATTTTTAAAGATCAAATATGTGCATTTTTTTAATTGTCAAAATAATTACTTGTTAAGAACGCGTTGCACTTTAGAGCTGGCAAACTATCGATATTGAATCCATAGAATTTGTTTAGAATCTGAGTTACTCGGATAAACTCGACTCATATCCTCTGAAAATGCTGTTAACGATTGATAATTTTTGATATGCGATTTATCGCTAGTTTGTTGGCTCTATTGCACATGATGATTTTTATATTATCTTTCGGGTATGAAATTCAATGATTTCAACTTCACCGCTGACTTTGCAACGTGTTCAAATTAACTGAAATTCGAATACAAACGTTTTTGTTGCCACTGTTTAATACTGTTGAATCCCTTTCAGGTGTTCGTCATCTCGTCGCGTCCCATTGGTCAGCGTGCTGTGCTGAAGTTCGCCAAGTACACGGACACCACACCTATTGCTGGTCGTTTCACTCCTGGTGCGTTCACCAATCAGATTCAGCCCGCTTTCCGTGAGCCACGTCTGTTGGTTGTCACCGATCCCAATACCGATCATCAGCCCATTATGGAGGCATCGTATGTGAACATTCCCGTTATTGCGTTCACCAACACGGATTCGCCACTGCGTTATATTGATATTGCAATTCCATGCAATAACAAGTCGCCCCATTCGATTGGTCTGATGTGGTGGCTGTTGGCACGTGAGGTCCTCCGTCTGCGCGGTACCATTTCTCGCACCACCGAATGGCCCGTTGTTGTCGATCTCTTCTTCTACCGCGATCCCGAGGAGGCGGAGAAGGAGGAGGCTGCCGCAGCCAAGGAGTTGCTGCCACCACCGAAAATCGAGGAGGTCGTCGATCATCCCGTCGAGGAGACCACCAACTGGGCCGATGAGGTCGCTGCCGAAACAGTCGGCGGTGTTGAGGACTGGAATGAGGATGCCGTCAAGACCTCCTGGGGTAGCGATGGCCAGTTCTAAATGCCAATTTACGAGGCGACGCAAACCTAAAGGTTCTTAAGCGATCACTGTACAACATAAATAAATACCATCTTTTTATGTATCTGAAAAAATCAAACGTGTATTTCTATCAATTGCATCAGTTTGGGTTTTCTATGGGAGCAGTCTTCACATTGTAATTCCAGCATTCGCGTGGGTGCGAGCAGCAACAACAAAGAGCGGTTGCATGAGTATGAGCAGTGCGGCATGATAAGTAATGTACACAAGTAGTTCTGTCTCATCGATCTGTGTGTGTATCGCTAACTAATGAGTTCGAGCAGGAGAGCTATTCAGCTCTTGCAGTCAGATTAGAAAATGCATTAGAAAACTTTTTATATATACATGTCTTACATAGTTGTTTATGCTTCCAGAAACAAGTAATAAACAAATTATAAGCTCCATTGGGTTTTAAGCCGGCGACCGTGCAGCTGTAAAAAAAGAATAAATCTGTTGCACTCTTTTATAATGAAAATTAATATGTAATAACTAATTAAGTCATAGCTAATTACATTTAAAACAATTTAAATCAATATATCAGAAAATAAGCAGAGAAATTATATGCTAATGTTATTCTTAAGGCTAGGATTTTAAGAATCAAAAATCTCCAAATTGGAAATTTAACGGCGTTTTTTTTGTGTACTTAAATGGTTTTATTTACAGATGGCGCGTATAAAATGTAAACAAACATACCGAACTAACAGCTCACTGTTACTAAAGGGTCTGTAAAAATAGCAGCCGAACAGATATCAACAGCAAGTGAGAGAGAGAGAGAGAAACTCAACGACAAATTTTCGTTAAATATTAAAATGGGTTGCTTTCTGCTGATTTCTGTTCGCCTGGTATTTCAGCTGTAATTTTGACTGTTTTTGTCGTTTTGCGCTCCAGGTTGGTATGTGTGGATGTATGTACAAATGTATATATGTTTGTAAATATGTGTGTGTGTGTGTATGTACACCGTTCGTGATGCTTTCGTTACTTGTGCGGACTGCCGTCCCAGCGATTTATGAAAGTCCAGCTGAATTACCAGGCGAACAGAAATCAGCATGGAGTTGAAAACCTTTAAACTGGATTTTCAACTATTGGATAATGTCCACTAGACCAGTGGATAATATGCATTTTAATACAAAAATAAAATGAGAACATCAGCTTAACTCTTGTCCCACCAAATAAGAATTGTTGAAAATTAATAATTGTTTTTTTTTATTTCACTTTATACAAATAGAAAACAGTTAATTATTGCTTAGAGTTAAAGATACTTTAAAACCTTTTATTCCATCGATCGGTCTCATCAAAAATCAAATATATATACTACTGTTAGTTGGACAATATTATTATTGTTATAAAAAAGGTTGATAATGGTATAGCAGTACTCGTATGTGTTTTGTTTATTTAACAGTACAACTGTATATGTATATAGATGATCATTGATCATGCCGTAACCCCGAATTGAATGAAATCTTGTTTCGATAGAATTGTGTAACATTTTCTTTTCCGTTTGTTTTTCATTTCGTTCGCTCTCCTTTCTTTAATATTAATAACATTTACAAAAATATTGAGCGACCTGCTCCAAATTTAATTTTAATCACAATTAACGCATGCGTTGAAATTGCAAAAAAAAAAAAAAAGCATAAATTAAAATCGAGTACAATAAGGCAAAAATCCTAAATCTTTTTCGATTTCGATTCCACACGCACATTATACAATACATGATTTCATGACAATTACATAAATACAAAGAAAATAACTATAGATAAATTAAACAATTGGAAAAATGAAAAGTATATGTCTAATTATTATTGTTGTGTTATTGTAAAAGTATCTATGCATGTATGTAGATTGTATTAATAGTTATTTAAATGGGTTTGGACGAGCCTTAAACTCCGTCCTCTTTCGTAGTTCCCTTTGTTGTTCCAGCTCCTGTTGCTTGCGTTGTTCGTCCTTCTGCAAAACATAAGAACGGAAAAAGCGCATTAGTCGTAATAAATATATTTTACGATAATATAATGTACAAATAGTTAAGCTGCTTTTATTTATATACTACGAGTGTGGCACTTTAAGTGTTAAATATTTATTTATTTTTCTTTGTCCATTTAATGTGCAGCTGCCTTTTTAATTAACCAACCAGCTGTGTTTTAACTATTGGTTCTCAAGAGAGTATGAAACATAGAATACATCAAGTTGAAATTTTCAGTACATTCCAGAAGAATTATTAAAAGCAAATCTTTAATGAAAATGAAATGAAAACAATTTTAAACAAATAAAGCAGATAATATTTAAAAAATTTATGTCACAAGTACATTTGGAAAATAATAAAGATTGTAGGTAAGACAAAATAAATCCCAAAAGACGGAATTTCTAATTCAGCAATTCAATTAGCAATGACAATTAAGAGTTTAGAAAAATTAAAAGATAAAATTTAAAAAATATGGAAGAAAATGTAGCCAAAAACCTAAAACATTAGCCATTTGATGTATATATAAAACTTAAGAAAAATAGTCTTAGTTTATAGAAACGTATTAAGCTGAATCTGCACTCTCATCTCAAGTATAAACTACTTTAATCTGTTGCGAATGAGTCATATTATTATTACTGTTTAATATGTGTTGAAATTCAATAATAGCGTCGAGTTCTTAAAATTTTGCATGCGATAAGCCGGGATAACTTTATATATATACTTGTATGTAAATACTATAAAATGCACATGTATAGTATATATATAGTTTCTCAACATTGGGAATTCACAAGTCATTCTCTGCCAAGAACGAAACCACAACGATAATCACAACAAAAGCAGACGTCAAGTAGCAACAAAGCAAGAACAAGATCAGAGTAAACCAGCTCGTTATCAATTTAGATTGCAATCAACTTTTTGATTTTAATCTTTAATTCAAACAAAATTTCCAATTTTAATATAAATAAATATAATAATAAGAAAAAAAAGTTAAAATATTAAATAAGTTTGATTGATATGAAAATATTCTGTTTCCGCAAATCGAATGGGTTTCAAAATTTACCCTTGTAGTTAAGAAATCATGTTTTAAATAATTATGTTTTACCGCTGCCAATTATATCGTTCGTACTTGCTTTTAATGTCTCATTAAACCATGTTTAATAAAAAAACTAAACTGCCAATGTTGTGTGCAAATTTATGTTCTACTTAAAGACTTCTATGCCGTAATTGTCTTGACAAATCTAATTATTGACATATTTGTATTTTATTTGGGACAAAGAAATATAAATAAATTCAATATTTATATTTTTTCTTATTTTAAATGAAATGTGTGACATGTTTGCTTTGTCAAGCCAATTACTTTCTTTTGATTGAGTAAAAAAAAGTAAAAAAAATAAAAGCCCAGAATTGCCGCACATTATATAGTATAAAGCCAGATTTGGCGCTAGTTAGAAGTACCAAAAATAATCCAATTTCGCATTCGCCATCTCCTCAGCAGTTATTGGATGCGGATGCCACTGCAGTTGTAGGTGTTTGATTGGCGGCTGAATTCCCCGTTGCCATCGTCGTGGAATCGTCGTGTGTGGACAGCGTGCTGTTATCGCCGTAGAAACGCGGCTCGTCGTGCTGCGTGTCGGCAGCCGGTGAGGCGGTGTCTTCGTCAGTGTCATCGTCGTTGGAACTGTCGCCATTTAATTTGTTTCCACTGCGCAACGATGCATCCACGTCTGCATCAACATCCGCATCTGCATCCGCATCCGCATCCGAAACGGATGCAAATCGCAAACGTTCGTAGCATCCGTCACAGACGCGTTGCGCCTTGTTGCTTTGTTGGGGCAACAGGAACTTTTTGGTGGAGCATGCGGCACAAACAACGGAACCACAATTGCGACAATGATGACGCCGTTGCACGAACGTAAACTGCGTCTTCTTACAGTGCATGCAAATTGATGCTTCAGCATCGGGTACCCAAACAGCTGCATGATTCTCCACCGGTTTCTTGCCACTCTTGCGTAACAAATCCTCCACACACTTGTTGATATGCGCCATCCATTCCTGTTTCTCTGTTGAGGTCGCAGCATAAACTACAAATGATTTTGTGGTAGTGCGTATATACCAGCCATTATGATATTGTTGATTATCGGCTATCGATTCTAAAGATACCTCCTCCAATGGCATTATGTGCTGTTTATTATACTTCTTTTTGCCAATCACAATATTGCCATAGACAAGTATATCGTTGAATAAAAAGAATTGTCGCGATTTTGGACGCTTGCGGCACATTTTTGTCAAGACGCCCTCACCGACGAGCACACGACCAGGGATGGCGAGTGGCACGCCAGAGCTGCCAAAGCAACTCTCGACGGAGGCAATGCGTCTCGTATTAAGCTCCGAGTTGACAAGACGATCAACCATTTTGTTATATGCTGCTGCTTGTTGTTGTTGTTGTTGTTGTGTTTGTGTTGTGCTTGTTGCAGCGAAAGCGAGCTTTTATTACAGTTATTTACAGACTGAGACTCTGCTGCTTGCGTACTTCAACTGTGACGACGGCAGTGCTGCCACTGCCACTGCTGCTTACTGCTCTCCTTACACTTGTTGTTTTTGTTGTCGTCGCTGCTGCTCCCACACCAACACTTTGTTGTTCTTGTAACGAGAGGTTTTGTCAAACTCGCTCTTGGTATAGTAAGTCCTTACTAAGCGATGCCTGAGCTACTTGCGGAGATTCAAGTGTGACGGTAGCGCTGCTGTTGTTTTTGTTGTCTTTTTTGCTCCCACTTGATACTTTTGTTCTTGCTGTCGTTGTCGTTGCAGTGAGATCGTTTGCGTGTGTGTGTGTGTGGTAAAATCCTTAGGCTTACTATAATTTCCAGCTTGTGCTCTTCGAGAAATTTATTATTGTTTTTTTTATTTATACGAGTCACGCGTTGTGCCCTTTATGCAATGCACAATATTACTGTTTTCTACGCCGTCCGTTTACCGAAACGTCATGACTCACACCACACTAGCACAACACAAGCAAAATGTACGTGTATGGCATAAATACATATATGTAAGTGATATGCACTGCATGCGTGTGTGTATTTGACGGCCGTTTTTAATAGATATTTTATATGCGTTATTTCTTTACTTTGCACAGCCTACTAAGCCAAAATTTGCGTTTGCTTTGCGTGTACTTAACACTGATCTAATAAAAGTAAATACGCCTAAGGTTTAACTTTTAATTTAACCATCTGCTAAATTGCAGCTGCTAACGCAAAAACGAGTCGCTAGCGCAATTTTGTGCGCCTGACTATCGATAACGCTATTTACAACTGTGTGCATAGTGTGACCATAGTTTATGTTGGAATAAATACTCTGAAAATGCACACGATATCGCAAAACTGTATCGATATTAGTATTAAAACAATCATATCGATATATTATTAATTTATCAATTTTAATTTTATGCGAATATGAGACGCTCGCACTATTTAAAATTTGCCTATCGATAATGCACGGTGCGATTTGATTGAATTATTTGGCAGCAAATAAAAATTTACCTCTTTCATTTTTTGGGCCATATTGTGCTGAACAGAAGCATCATATTCACGTCGTTCACGCACTCGCTGATCGGTACGCAGGTGAAAAGGCCGCACCTCCAATTTGTTTATTTTGCGCGGCAATTTGGCAACATTGTCGGTTTGTTCGTTCTGATATTCCTGCATAAACTTGAATCTCCCGACTTTTGTATTTAACTGCTTTGATTTATATACACTAACCTGTTGCTGCTCCTTGCGCTTGCGCCGTTCTCGATCTGCAATTGAATGCTTAACGGTTTCTGGCGTTATGGGCACTGTGATCTTATGCACGACTTTCATTTCCTCCAAATGTTTATGCAGTGCCTTAAAATTTGGCACCGGTCTGCTGTGAAATTCACGCGCTTTACGCTCTTCCTCCGCCTTCTGTTGAAGCGCTTTTTCCTTGCGGTTCTGATAAACTTCCTGATAGGTGTAGGCTTTTGGTGCCAAGGCAATCAAAGCATCATTTCTATCGCCGTCTTTGCTGCCGCAAACCGACCAACACATTTTGAGTTGCGGTTTTAAATCAAAGTCATCATTATCTGCATATTTATCGTCATCTTCATCAGCTCCATTATTCCAGTTTAAAGGTATGGCATCGTTTTGTATGCTATCCTTGTTGACATCTAAAATTGTGCAATTTTTAGTTTTGTTTTTTTTTTTTTGTTTACTAAGAATCATACCAAATATATCTTCACATTTATTTACATTTTCATCAGTAAAAATAATGCCTTCCTTTTCCAGTTGCACAGATTCATCTTTCAGTTGGGGCTTGAATGGAATGCTGGCCTCGAATTTCGGTTCCTGCGCTGCCGCTGAGCTATTCCAATTGAGTGGCTTGGCTTCACTTTTAATGTTTTCCTTGTTGGCTGCTGATGTTGCTAAAATGGCGAATTCTTTATTTTGTTTGTTTGTCAACTCAAAAACAAGTTACATACCAAATATGTCTGGACAATTATTTAATTTATCATTGCAAATATTCATGTCGTCCACATTTAGTTGATTTAGATCCTTGTAATTAAATATATCCATATTTCTATTAAACTAAAGTCGCGTCGCCACAAAATTCAAACAACGGGAAAACAAAGACACGCTTCTACTTCACAGGGTTGCACTCAGTATATGGATCGGTGTGAAAAGGCTACTAGAAGCCGTGTTGCCAATTTAGCTATTTCCCCGCTAGATCTAGCGGGTTGCAATTGGCAAATGCGGGATTAATTGTAAAATAGCGGCTAGCGTGAATTATAGATATTTTTCAAACAAAGTGAAACTAACCATTTTTCAATATATATTGAGGAGATTCTGTTCCAATACTCGAACGTCCACCTTATTAAGTGGTCCAATCCACTTCGTGGATGCAGCAGGAAATAAAAGATTTTCGGCACTGGCATCATTTGCGCTAAGCCTTTTATCGCTGCCATGGTCGAGTGCAGAGGTGTAAAAAGCCTTCGGTCAAATGAACAATGTCCAAACTAAACATCGAAATAGAATGGCCGTTCAAACATTTCTCTAAATTCTACACACTTATTTTTAACAAAAAACATCGATATTATCAATATCAATTGGCGCGACTTCAAATTATTTATAATTCCACGATTTATCTATTTTATTGAAAAATGTTCACATATATTGGAAAAAGACTGCACGTTAAATAACGATTTTAAATAGTGCACTATATTTTCGTTATTATGTGCAGTATAACTGTCGCAAAAAAATGTTTTAATTTCAAAATATTTTTCTATTGCTGATAAGCAGATCAAGATTATAGCGATATTCCAATATTCTGTGGTTTTATTTCTGTAACACTTATGAATCTAAAAATATTACATATTTATATTGTAATATGTAAAAACAAAGGTGTTATTTGTATATATGTAAATCGTATATATAAACATTACAACTCGGTATCTATCAAAAGTACATCAGTCTTGATGAGGGCAGAGATTTGCCAATTATGTATGTACAATTGTATGTTTGTACAATAACATGGTATAAATATAATGATATAAATGGAAAATTTAGCTAATGTTGAAATTCGAAGTTCGATTGGTATCGCCTAGAAACGCATACTGCGTTTCGAGTTCTTATATGGGTCCTTTTTATGCTGTCGCTTGCGCGGAGTTAGCACTGGCTCGTAATTGGGAGAGTTGTTAACATCCGATTGGAGTACACTTTCAATATTTCCAATTGTTCCAGCTGGTTCCTCAGTCGCTTCGCAGTCGGCGTCACTCACAAAGAGTGCCCGACGCACGGTGCGCGCCGCCACCGCTAGCTCTTCGCACTCCTCATCATCGGTGTGGACATGGCGGCCTGGAGGGATGCGCCATATTTGTGGGCGTCCTCTGTTGTTGGTTGGAAACTTCTCATAGATGATTAGACAAATATCTGAAGTCGTCGAACGATAACCCAATATCAGCTTTACTTTGCATGGAGATTCAATAGAGATGCCACCATCATCGCTATGCTCATTTTGTGCCACAAGCACGCCAACCGATTCAATATACTGAATCGATGCTTTTATTGTTGAACTGGAATGCTTTGTAGGTGTTGCCAACTCTTTCGGATTTGTCACATTTCCAGCGTCAGCGTCGTCGTCGCTTTCTGCGCGTAGATTAAGCCTTGTAACGACTCCAGGGCTTCGTTTTACGTTTAGGCGACGCCGCAGTACTTCAAAGCTGCGTCCATAACGATTATTGAGCGTCATCTGCTGCGTTGTATCACATACGTTCGCATTTTTTAAGTCTAGATGTTTATACCGGCCTGTAATCTGCGTCCGCATATAACCTGTAATGGCTGCGACTCCCTTAACACATCGCGCAAATATAGTGAGAATACAATCCTCAGCCAGCTCCCTGCGCACATCTCCATCGTCGACGGACTCCACAAAGCGACGCATCACTTTCGATGGCGACGCCGCTGCTACAAATTGCAGCTTGTTATTGTTGCCAGCCAATTGAAAAGTGATCTCATTTGGTACTTACTTTTTGTATCAGTGCTACGCTCAAATTCCATTTTCAATGATTATATGCACATATAAAAAATATTATCAAAATAAATAAATGCACGCTTTATTTTTGACCTCTTTACTTGAATTGTATACAGTGTTGCCAAGTTAGCTATTTCCACGCTAGATCTAGCGGGTTGCAGTTGGCAAATGCGGGATATATTGTAAAATAGCGGCTAGCGGGTTTTATAGCTTTTTTCCAAGGATGAGCACTTCAAGGTGAAATCAACCAATATTATAAAGTGGTCCAAAGTGTCCAACTACGTGGATGCAGCAGGAAAAACAGATTTTTTTTAAAAATATCAATTTTATGGAGACGGAATGCAGTAACAAGTGTGCCCAGACACAAAATGTCAAACAAACTTAATAATACTAAAACAAAGCTGGCGCGCATTTCAACTATATTTAAGCAATTGTTTATTTTATGCATAAGGAATTATTATTAAATTACACAATTTCAATTATTTATATTAGGTAAGGCAACTTGTCAACCCGAAGGGTGGTGAATTATAAACAAATTTATATTGATTTTACTTTGTGAACACCTTTTTCGAATTATCACAGACCATAGTGATATATTGGACGCAATCTGTTTCTAGACATTACAGAATTAAATTAGAGTTGTCAGGCTATATATATTCAACTTTATGAAACAACCAAAAAATTATACGAATCTCGAACGATATTAACTTCTTATTTTTATAGACTTCGACATGGGCGCAAGCAACAGCAAGCCTCAAACTGTGCAAATGTCCAATTCTGCGCCATTTCAAATAAGCCGCGAAGTTTTGGAGCGCGTCGAGAGTGTGGCCAAGCCAGAGAAAGCAACTAATCCCTCTCCCATTGTCTGTGAGAATTGTAGCCGTACAACAACAACGGCAGCAGCAGCATCAACAAAAAAAGCTGAGAACTCACCACAGTTACAGCAGTTCTATCAACAACCGGTAGATGTCGCCTCATCATGGGCACGACGCTCCACGGAAATTGAAGAGATGCAATTTAGCAAGACATTGGATCGTGTGCACAATTTATTTGGTCAGCCAGTTAAATGGGCTAAGGCTAATGAGTGCTCAGCAGATATTGAGCTAATGGAACAACAGTTGATAACCTGTTATCGACAGTACGGCAGTGAGCCGCTTAAGTGTGCAGCATTGGCCAATACGTATCACACATTTGTATTTAATAAGCAAGTTGCCGCTGTCCAAAATACCAAAAAAGACGGCCAGGACTTTAAGGGAACTGCTACTGGTGAAAAGTGATACCTTGCAAATAATATGCATATTATACATATGGATATTCAATAGCTCACGTCTCAAACACAATTTAAATATAACGGTCAGAGTTGCCATCACCAACAGACTGCCGTCACTTATGCACGCACACACACACACACACACTGAAGGCCACCTATGGAATATATCATACGAAATACACAACACATTAAACAGCTAAAACAAGTAACATAACATCTTTTAGGCCATAACTTTATTACAATTATATTATTTAAATAAATATAACCCCTGTATTGATGTGTACTGTAAATTGGAAAATAAAAGCTCGCGAAGCTTTTTGCTACATCTGGCGCGCATGATGAATATATTAACAAGGTGACGTATGTACTGTAAGAGAACACATTTTAATATCGATAACTATCGCTCATAAATATATTACCATAACAAAAGACTATCGATGAGCAATATTTTATCAACAATATTGATGAATGAGTGTTACCTTGTTAATTATTTCGTCGTGATGTGGCGCATGTCGTCAACAGCTGACAATCAATTAATTGAATTTAGTTCACAACAATTCGCAACAGTAGCGGGGACTGTGCGTCCCGTAGACACGCATTCTTATGCACCCACATACATACATAGTACAAAATAGCATAACTATAAGTTACGTATTTCGCTAGCTTACAAGAAAATATACTAGTATTTTAACAAAAAAAATACATAAGATATAACAAACACAAACGTACGTACACACGTGTATGTGTATGTTAGAACTTTAATACATATGCACATATGTAAGTAGGCGAATAAAAAATAATGCCGCAACGGCGACGACAAAGGCAAATGGCGAAGGCGACGGCGAAATTCAAAGAATTCTTTTTTGGTGAATATGCGAGTTGACCAGCAAGTATTTATCTCTTCATCTCTCTTATCTTGAATCAAGCAGCGAAAAGCGTAAAATTTAAATCACATGATATTTCGCATAAGTTTTCCATAACACAATTACATAAACACATTTTCCACACATTCATATCTATGTTTGTTTGAATACGTGTGTGTGTGTGTGTGTGTGTGCGTAACATTTTCATTCACTTTTCTCCGAACACATAATTTGATTGAAAACAATTGTAAATAAGTGTTTTTTTATCCAGGATACCCAATTCAGAACTTGGTTATGATTTGTTCAGTTCTTAACTTTTTCAAATCAACTATTAATGGCAATCCGTGGTCAAAACAATTATTTGACACACTATATTTAGGTATTTCATAAGTTTATGGCCATCACTTGTAATTTTTGTTTGCATTTATCAACCACTCTGCCACCCTGCCGTCTCCCCACTTCCTTCTCCGATGACACCGCACGTGTCACCAGCCACAAATTGAGCGACACGGAAACGGAAAAGCTTTTCATGATCGTGCATCAATTACAATTACACTTGCAATTGCATGAGTCAAATGTTTTTTTATTTTGCCTCTTCTAATGCTCGAAACTAGAAAATTATTTAAAACTTTTAGTATTTGTTCAACCATTGTGAGATTTAGATGTTAATGCATCCGATTCAGTGACGATCCAAAAAAAAAGCAACTGCTTCTTAAAAAATAATAAACAAAGCAAGTACAATTTATATTACTAGTGTCACTCCAATTTGTTCAAGCCCAATTCAAAGCTATTTTTGACTGGATAAGGTCGAAAAGAAATGTATTCAACAATTAAATCTGAAAAAAAAAAACAAAATATTTATTCATGCTTTTCAAAAATGTTTTATAAATGACAAGCAACTCAAAATCAACGGAAATATGTCTGAATAATGAAATCTGTAACATTTCTGAATCGCCTATAAGTCAAAAGCAAGTTTCACCAAAATCTCTGCATATTTTTGGAAATCATCGCCAATGAATTTTGTTTTTAAAATTTGAATATTATCCAATATTTTCTTAAAGTTCATTTGAAAAGTGTGGAGAAGAAATGTTTTTTATAATGATCAATTCTTCATGTTCATTCTGCATTTAATTTTCTGATTTTGACCCATTTTTATTTTTTGTAAGTCAGTTTTCACATGTGCAAACATTTATACAGTTTGTCAAGTACTTGCTTTGACAAAGTAAAAAATGCACATATTTGGTATTGGCATTTATTATAATCCTTTTCGTGGTTTTCTGCTTTTAATAAAAGTAATAAAATAATAATAATTTTAACAAATAAAAAATACGTTTATTTTGTGTTTGTCAAAACAATTACTTGACATACTATTGTATTCATGTATGATCTGTGTGTGTAGTGACAATGACCTTGTATCTCAGGGTTTTTGGGCATCTTTGATTTCGCCGTCGTTGTTGTTTTCGCCGTTGCCTCCGTTGCCAAGTGATTTTTGTAAATATGATTAAACAAGAAAGAGAAAGTGTGATAGAAAGAGAGAGAGAGCGCGAAGACATATTTGTGAAATGCAATTTCGTGTGCTTAATAGTTTTTTTTAAGGAAATTGTTATTTGTTGCCGCTAACTCAAAATGCCGCCCCAAGTTGTTAGACAGCTAATTGGCTTGCAGCGCCATCTGTCGGCCAAGGGCAAGTTGCATCCCATGGTGAAGGGAGCGGTGACATATGCATTATTGTGGCCCACGGGCAGTTTGATTCAACAAACCCTCGAGGGACGTAATCTAAGTAAGTCTGTTGAAATTTCTTTAAATTTAGCTAACATTAAATGTTATCGTTTATCGACAGAGACCTACGATTGGGCGCGCGCCTTGCGTTTCAGTCTCTTTGGCGCCCTCTATGTGGCGCCGACGCTCTACGGTTGGGTTCGTCTCTCCAGCGCCATGTGGCCACAGACAAGCCTGCGCATTGGCATTGTCAAGGTGAGTGTGCGAAAGAGTCCGAGAATATACGTACATTTATGTTGCAATAAGCACAAATGGAAAAATATCGATTTATCGACTTTTCAAAATTTAAAATCATCGATCTTGATGCAAGGGATGTAAATTCAAACCGATCATCTGATATCGCTCATTTACTACAACTAACTTCACTAGCTCAAAAACGTCATTTGGAGTAAAACGACTTTTCAATTTTTTTTTTTAATTCAGTTCGACCTTGCAGTAAGAAAGAACAAGAATTCTTTTGATTCTCACATGTTCAGTATAAGGGATAAAAATAAACAGGACATGAAGAATATTTCTGCATTATTAACATAAGAATCCTGTTATTTGAGCTATAACAGTCTTTCAGGAAATTAGCTATATATGTGTACACAATTAAAATGGAAAATAAACTTATCAACTTTCAGGCTATAACCGAACAAGTTTCATACGGTCCTTTTGCCTGCATTAGTTTCTTTATGGGCATGAGCCTGTTGGAACTCAAGACATTTTCCGAGGCCGTTGAGGAAACCAAGCAGAAAGCATTGCCCACTTATAAGGTTGATTTATATGCACACAGTATATAGACTAACTAGTTACTGATGGATTGCTTTATCCTTTATCTAGGTCGGTCTCTGCGTTTGGCCCTTTGTCCAGACCATCAACTTCTCCCTCGTTCCCGAACACAATCGCGTTGTATTCGTGAGCATTTGCAGTCTAATGTGGATTATATTCTTGGCCTACACGAAAATGCAGCAAGTGGAAAACCTTGAGGAGGTGGAAAATCCAACATCATGAATAATATATGTTGTCGTATCTGTTGTCTGTTTTGTAAATAATTGTTGATATATGTATTCTAGATCAATTTTTTAGGCCAATAAATGCATTTAAGCAGGGATCGCAAATAACAATCGAGGTAAACACTTTCTAAGGCTGACAAAAACTATCTGGATGTCTGAATGACAAAGTCTTAGATATACTACTCTTGGATAGGGTATCCTGGAAACCGGATAAACTTTTGAAATTTGTAATCATAAACAATTTAATTTAATAATTGATATTTTGAAAAACTTATCGTTGGGGTCGCTGGACATAAGTAGAGTTGATACGCTTAAAGTGGAGGTGGAACACGCGCCACAATAAGTTGTCCAATCCAAAGCTGGGATGTGAGAGGATCAGCGGTCGGATGTGAGGCCACAGTTTCTACAATCCAATCCACATAGGCGGAGACTTCGGTGAAGACGCCAGGATAAGGCGGACGGGTGCAGGGCTTAACACTCCACGAGACGATGCCAATTTGCGTGTCCATTCCGGAGATCAACAATGGCCCGCCCGAGTCCCCGCTGCACTGTCCCTTGCCGCCCTCAGGAACACCTGCACAGATCTGGCTGGAATGCAGCTGCACCTGATGACGATTGCTGCACTCCTCATCGCTGAACACTTGCAGCTGCACCTTCATTAGTTTCTGCTGAACAACGCCACCAGTCTACAAGGAATGGAAATTTAATTAGGTTGTCAATGCGAACAAAAGAACCAAGAATAAAAACAAATTTCAGAAAAAAGATTCCAAAATAACAATGAAATAAAGGGAAGCATAAATTATTCCTAATTCTTTCAACTAGAAAAAGTAGGTAAATATTTGTTTTAATGAAAACTTGTTCTGGGAAATCATGAATGGAAATACACACCGCATTTAAGCCCCACCCCGCGAGGACGGCGCTGCTGTTGGCCAACGTATCCTGCAGCGGATCCGGCAAATGCACGGGCCGCACGGCATCATTAAAGCTGATGGATTCTGTCAGCTGCAGCAGCGCAATATCATTGATGTGTTTATCCTTTGGCTCATAGCCAGGATGCACATAAATGGCATTTACATTGACCACTTGACTGGCATTCCGTGATATTAAATTGCTGCCGTATTGCACATTTAAATTCACCGGCTTTGCACCACGCACACAATGAGCTGCCGTCAGTAACCATCCAGAATTCAACAATGTTCCACCACACGAATGGTGTCCACTTTTGGAGCGACGCAGCGATACCTATAGATTTAAAATTAAATAAAAACTTTAAGATATTGATACGACCCGTCAAAAATTATCTTGATGATTGCATAAAAACTCTGATAAAAAACTTATTTTGCGTAAATCTTTTTTGTCTTAACACAATGAATTTGAAATAATAATAAAATTTAACATTTTTGTTCAGAATCTATCTGCAGTATAATGATTGAAAATTTTAAATAGATTAACACCCAGGGAAAATAAAATTATACTTAAATAGAATTTGAAATTGAATATTGAAATATAATTTGATATCTTTTTCATATATACTAAATACATATGTAGGAAAACCGGTCTAATTTATTAACAAAAGTCAATAGAATTTGTATATAATATTTGAATATATTTGGGGACTTACCGCATAGGGAAACTCGCCCTTAGCGGCTAAAGATCCATTGACAATTTTTCCATCCTGTTGCAACACTTGTGACGTGCTGCACGTTAAAAAGAAGCACAAAATAAATCCAATTCCACACAATAGACAATGCATGTTGTTTGTTACATATTTGCGAAGTTTCGTTGCATTTTATGCGAACTGTTGGATTGTTTTTCTCTGATAAAAAGTCGACTCGACCCGTATCCCGTATTTCGTATCATATTAAGAGGCCCCGAAATACCTTTCGAGCTGGCCATGTTGTTCTCTAATCTATGGGAACGGCATCAATTAACATAAATTACAATATTATTAACTAAATCAACTAAGTATACAATAAATATTTACAATATGTAGAGCATGGCTTCTTCAGTGCTGGGGCAACAGTTACGGACGCTCGTCACCAGATTCCCCATAGCGCGTGGCATGATATCATACAGCTTGATCTGGCCGACAGGGAGCCTCATACAGCAGACCTTTGAGGGAAAGAGCTGGGGTAAGTTCATTGTAATGATCATTTAAATTAGTCGAGCGAGCCTGACTGTGACAGACCCTGTATTTATTGTATAAAAGACCAATTTAAAATTTGCCTTACAAATATATTACAAGTATTTTTGAAAGCTATTAAAAAGGGCTACAGTCGAGTGAGCCCAACTACGAGAGACCCTGTACTTATTGTGTGTGAAAAACTATACAACTATACTGTATATTATCACTTTTATTATTAAATAACATTAATTGAGCAAACCCGACTGTGAGAGACTTTACTTTTGATCGATTCAATCACCTCATAGTAAATTGATCTTGGTGTAGTGAGTAAAAAGACCGCCCTATAGTAATAACACTATGCCCTACACTTTCAGGCAACTACGACTGGTGGCGTGTCTTCCGCTTTAGCATGTACGGCGGACTGTTTGTTGCGCCCACGCTTTACGGCTGGGTAAAGGTAATTGGAATTACCTTGTTAATTAGTTGTTGGCCATGATTGTTGGTAACTTCTTTATCGGCAGATATCGAGTGCTATGTGGCCCCAAACATCACTGCGCCATGGCGTTATTAAGGCCGCCGTGGAGAGCATATCTTACACGCCTGGAGCAATGACTTGTTTCTATTTCATAATGAGTCTGCTGGAGTCCAAGACAATACAGGAAGCAGTCGCTGAAGTTGGCAAAAAGTTCATTCCCACATACAAGGTAAACATGAAATACATTGTCAAATATATCAATAAATATTTCACTACGATTCCATACATACAGGTTGCTCTATCGGTGTGGCCCCTTGTGGCCACCATTAACTTCACCCTGATTCCGGAGCGCAACCGCGTTCCATTCATTAGTGTGTGTAGTCTTTGCTGGACTTGCTTTCTCGCATATATGAAACACTTGGAGCACCATGAGGTCGATGAAGTCATATAGTTTACACTTGTCTAGTTATTGCGTGTATTGTTATTAGTAATTTAAATAAATTTGTTGCTTTATACTTTTAAAGTTACCACCTTACACTTTGCGCGCAGAGTGGCAATACCGCTGTCGTTTTAAATGTTGCCAGTCTATGTGAAAGTTATCGCAAAACAAGCTGATATCGCATTAAATATGCTATTCGATACTCGTGCCATCGGCAGTGCTGGCGATATTTGTATCAACAATGCCACGATCTTGCAGTGGAGTGTGTGTATATAATTTTATACAATATTTGTCGCATGATCCGTTCATTTCAGTTATAAATAAGTAGTTATAGCATCAAATAGCATATAAGAGTATTCGATAATCGTGCCAAATCGTGCTATCGCACTCAATACTTTTGACGACTAATCGATTAATTTGTGCCATCGCCAGCCCCACCTTGCAGTTGGGTGTGTGCATTTCATTTAGTTTGAGTTTCAATTGTTTATATCACAATATTTGTAGCATTTGCTTTTCAACTGAATTGCAAACCAAGTATTTTCGTCCAAAATGCGTAATTTGGGCAAACAGCAGTCGCAGGATACCACCGATAACGGTGCGGAAAAGGGCGACTATCCGCGTGCGACAAGTAAGTGACGCAGACCAATGTTTGTTTGTAAGATAAATATATACAGTGGGTCCACTAAATCTTTTGACAAAATACAAAATGGACTTGTTTGATTTGTATTAAAAAGATAAATTCAAACTCGCTCATGATTGTTAATTTAATTATTTTGTCAGAACAATTACTTGACTAACTATATGTTTAATTAAATTATATGTGTATGCATAATTGTTCACCTGCTTTATAGATGGAGTCGTATTCGGTTCGATTGTGACGTATGCCAGCTTTTTTGTAATGATCATGTCCTTCTGCTCGCCTTACTGGATCGAATCGTATGAGGAGACTCACACCAGTTTCAAGAATATGGGTCTCTGGCAATATTGTTTCAAGGATTTCGTTTATCCGAAATATCATAATCCAAAGCAATTTACCGGTTGCCATAACATATTTTCCCATGTAAGTAAACTGAATCATGAGCTACAGTATGTCAAGTAATTGCCTTGCCAACAGGCAACAACTAGTAAAGTTTTAGTTGAGAGTGCCTGACTCAGAGATACCTAATTTTTAATGACTTTTATGATTATTGTTGTTTATAGGAGTATTATGTTATACGTGAATATCTGCTGCCTGGTTGGTTGATGGCTGTGCAGGGCTTTGTCACCATGTCCTTTATCATCGTGTTCTTTGTGCTATCACTGTTGTCGCTCACCATCATTCGTCTGCCCTTAAAGGCTGTGCTGCAATACGAATGGCTTCTCGTTCGCCTCTCCTACATTGGCACAGCCATCTCATGTATGTATGCAAATCAGAGGTCGCAAACTCAAGTCAACACACATTTACTTTGAACGCTGTCTGCTCACCTTCAAAATAGACAGCAAAACATTAAATCGACTTTGGCTTGGAATGACTACTCCAATTCAAAAAATGTGAGGATCAGCATTTGCGACTTCTGTATATATACGAGTCAATAGCTTACTTTCATTAATATTTCATACTAATTATATTGAATTTAATTTGCACAGCTCTGTTCATGTTCTTGGCCGTGTGCATATTTGGTGGCTGTGCGTATCGTCGGGATTGGCTAATGTATCCAAAATTCAATGTTCTTGGCTGGTCATACGCCTTGGCTGTTGTCACATTTATGCTGCTCGGATTGGCTGCCCTAATCTTGCAGCGTGAGGCTCGACAGGCTTACGAGGCACGTGGCGAGCAGAAGAATCTAGTTATGCAGATGGAAATGCAGGAGCCAGGCTATCAGCCACCGCGTCATCATCACAGTCAATCGCGCAGTCTGCAGGGCTATATATAATTCGATCGGGAGCACAATTCCCATTTGAATTAATTCCATTTTTATACCACACAATCTTTAATTACCTATTATGCCGTCCTTTTTATAATTTGGCACTTTATTTCACTTTTGAAATCGATTTTTTTAAGTGCCTTGGAATTTGCAGTGCAAATTTTCATTCCCTATAAGATATTCGGAATCCGTATGAGGTAGCAACATTTTTCGGAATCTCATTTTTTAAGTAAATAGTGCCTTGGAATTTGTAGTGCAAATTTTTTTATATAGTTACGTTCTGTAACATAGATCTATTAATCTATGCTCTCCGTCCAAAAAAAAAAGAAGACAAACTAAAGCATTTTGCATATCGATTATATACATATTTATAAAAACATATACAATATTTACAACTTAACTCGAATAACGAACAATGTTCACAAAAACATGAATTCTTTTCTCTATCAATAAGTGCATTATATACAAAAATCTGTATTGTATTTTATATTAAAACGAATTGTACAAAACTATGCCTATGAAAACATTCGTAAAATGTATTTGTTTGTTTCTGTCTCTGTCTCTTGTGTCTTCTCTTATCTATCTGCTCTTATCTATTACCAACTGATTGCCAATTGCAACAGTTTGATGTCTTGTCGATTCTTTTCTTTTTTTTTTTTTGGAATTTTAGTTGGTGAAATACGCTGTCTGAATTCGGTTGTGAAAACAATTCAATCACATGAATTTTGGATTTTTTTTTTTTTATTCGTAAAATATATTATGAAGAGTGCGTATTTCTTGTGCATATGGCTTTTAATATGGGCCAAAACGTGTAAGAGACAAATAGTTTAAAATATCGATAAGATGTTTTTTTTATTTTTGTTAGATTGATGTTTAGACAGAGATGGCCCCATCTTAGTGTAATAATTGATAGCACGTTTTTATCAAACAGCCCATTGTTTTAGGCTGTCTCTTTCCCCTCTGCTATTGGTTTCTAATCATTCGAGTCTTCTGGCGGAAATTGCCGTAAAACATACAGAATACAGTCATCAAAAAGAGATACCGCGGCAAGGCCAACGGTTAGACAGTTTTAATGAGGCGGCTCTCGTTACAAAAATTGCAACTGAAATCTCTTATCTTCTATCTCTATCTTACTTCTTATATTTTGTTATGTTTTTTGCTTGGGACTCTTCGGTATTTGTTTTTAAAACATAAATGAACATTGAGACAAGTCCAAAGCAATTTATATATTTAAAAAAAAAAAAACAAAATCAAGTCCAGTCCACTTGGCCTTGTCCCGTGCAACTGCTTGCCGAAGATTTTAAATCCAACAGTCATACTGCTTGCCAGTCGGCAAGCGAAAGCAGTGTAATTGCCTTTCGAGCTTTAAGCTGCTTATAAAGGGAATTCTTTGTTGCCGCGTTATTCAAGTTGTTTCGAATTAATGCCATAGCTAGATTCCTCCCTGACAGTCGCCGATCAATCAGACGCCAACAGAAAGAGGCAACAAGCGCCGGAGTCACGCATCATCAATGGCACTCTGGCGAGAGTGAATGAAACAAAGCATCTCGTCTCGATTCGCCTGAGGAAGCACGACCGAAACTTTGGCAGTGGACACATCTGTGGTGGATCTCTGATTGCACCCAACAAGGTCCTTACTGCGGCCCATTGCCTGTACAAGTGAGTAGAGACTGGCCAAAAAAAAAAATGAATAAGTTCTTCTCGATATATATGTATGTACATATGTACATACATATATCTCCGAATAATACCGATATAACGCAAATGTTCAGCTCTGAGCTGCTAGGGCCAAAAATTTGAATTTTGATTTTGATTCATTCTGCATTCAAATTTTTATAATTTTATGCCTTAAGCATAACTTTCTCAAAAATGAAAATTTCAAAATTGATAGCAGAACTTTAGCCGTGAACTTAACTTGGTGGTCCCAGCGACTTGGGTACGAATTCTGCAATTATTGTTCAAAAATTCATTTTTTAATATATAACATTTCTGTTTTCTGTCTTCTGTTTTCTCAGCTCGGGCAGAAAGCGCTATCGCCAGCCCAGCGAGTTTGTCGTGGTGATGGGAACTCTAAATCGCTACGAGCGCAACAATGCCACCATCGTTTCGGAGGTCAGCTCCATAGCGTATTTGAACAGTTTCAGTCCGGACAGCATGCGTGACGATGTCGGCGTTATCTTCCTGAGGAGCGGCCTGCCCAATAATCGGACTCATTCCACCGTCACGCCCATTGAACTTGCCACACGGCCAACGGCCGTGGGTGCCACATGCCTCGTCGCCGGCTGGGGACGCACCGAGCAGGTGAGTTTCAACGATATTTAAAAATATCTTAAAATTATGGAGACGTTATTTTCGGATAGGGCATCCGGGAGCAGGAAAATATTTTATTTCGATTTAATTAATTGCCAATTGTTTAATAAAATTTGAATTTAGAATGAATTTAGAGGCCAAACCAAGATCAGAATGACATTCCGCTTCGAAATCGGAACATTTTTGGCAAAGCTAACAAAGTTTGAAGTTCGTCTATATGTTGACTTAGCAACTTTACAAGTCAAAATATTTGTTCATTTTGGCATGATTTTTTACAAAAAAATTAAAGGTCTCAGAATCAAATTTAAACGGTTGTTTTACACTAATTTGGGTACCAGGAGTTGATTAAAAATGAAAACTCGGTATTTAAAATTTTGAATTTTCGAAAAAGCACAGGGGGGACCCTTAGCTTAAAAATCGATATTTTTGATGAAATTTTTTTTTGATTTTTATCGATTAAATTTGAATTTAGAATGAATCTAGAGGTCAAACCATGATCAGAATGACATTCCGCTTGGAAATCGGACCATTTTTGGCGAAGCTAACAAAGTTTGAAGTTGGTCTATGTGATAACCTAGCAACTTTACAAGTCAAAATATTTGTTCATTTTGGCATGATTTTTTACAAAAAAATGAAAGGTCTCAGAATCAAATTTAAACGGTTGTTTTATACTAATTTGGGTACCAGGAGTTGATTAAAAATGAAAACTCGTTATTTAAAATTTTGAATTTTCGAAAAAGCACAGGGGGGACCCTTAGCTTAAAAATCGATATTTTTGAAGAAAAGATTTTTTGATCGAAATAAATTAAATTTGAATTTAGAATGAATCTAGAGGTCAAACCATGATCAGAATGACATTCCGCTTCGAAATCGGAACATTTTTGGCGAAGCTAAACAAGTTTGAAGTTCGTCTATATGTTGACTTAGCAACTTTACAAGTCAAAATATTTGTTCATTTTGACATGATTTTTTACAAAAAAATTAAAGGTCTCAGAATCAAATTTAAACGGTTGTTTTATACTAATTTGGGTACCAGGAGTTGATTAAAAATGAAAACTCGTTATTTAAAATTTTGAATTTTCGAAAAAGCACAGGGGGGACCCTTAGCTTAAAAATCGATATTTTTGAAGAAAAGATTTTTTGATCGAAATAAATTAAATTTGAATTTAGAATGAATCTAGAGGTCAAACCATGATCAGAATGACATTCCGCTTCGAAATCGGAACATTTTTGGCGAAGCTAAACAAGTTTGAAGTTCGTCTATATGTTGACTTAGCAACTTTACAAGTCAAAATTTTTGTTCATTTTGGCATGATTTTTTACAAAAAAATTAAAGGTCTCAGAATCAAATTTAAACGGTTGTTTTATACTAATTTGGGTACCAGGAGTTGATTAAAAATGAAAACTCGTTATTTAAAATTTTGAATTTTCGAAAATGTAAAGGGGGGACCCTTAGCTTAAAAATCGATATTTTTGATGAAATTTTTTTTTGATTTTTATCGATTAAATTGGAATTTAGAATGAATTTAGAGGTCAAACCATGATCAGAATGACATTCCGCTTGGAAATCGGACCATTTTTGGCAAAGCTAACAAAGTTTGAAGTTGGTCTATGTGATAACCTAGCAACTTTACAAGTCAAAATTTTTGTTCATTTTGGCATGATTTTTTACAAAAAAATTAAAGGTCTCAGAATCAAATTTAAACGGTTGTTTTACACTAATTTGGGTACCAGGAGTTGATTAAAAATGAAAACTCGATATTTAAAATTTTGAATTTTCGAAAATGTAAAGGGGGGACCCTTAGCTTAAAAATCGATATTTTTGGATGAAATTTTTTTTTGATTTTTATCGATTAAATTTGAATTTAGAATGAATTTAGAGGCCAAACCAAGATCAGAATGACATTCCGCTTGGAAATCGGACCATTTTTGGCGAAGCTAACAAAGTTTGAAGTTGGTCTATGTGATAACCTAGCAACTTTACAAGTCAAAATTTTTGTTCATTTTGACATGATTTTTTACAAAAAAATGAAAGGTCTCAGAATCAAATTTAAACGGTTGTTTTATACTAATTTGGGTACCAGGAGTTGATTAAAAATGAAAACTCGTTATTTAAAATTTTGAATTTTCAAAAATGTAAAGGGGGGACCCTTAGCTTAAAAATCGATATTTTTGAAGAAAAGATTTTTTGATCGAAATAAATTAAATTTGAATTTAGAATGAATCTAGAGGTCAAACCATGATCAGAATGACATTCCGCTTCGAAATCGGAACATTTTTGGCAAAGCTAAACAAGTTTGAAGTTCGTCTATATGTTGACTTAGCAACTTTACAAGTCAAAATATTTGTTCATTTTGACATGATTTTTTACAAAAAAATTAAAGGTCTCAGAATCAAATTTAAACGGTTGTTTTATACTAATTTGGGTACCAGGAGTTGATTAAAAATGAAAACTCGTTATTTAAAATTTTGAATTTTCGAAAAAGCACAGGGGGGACCCTTAGCTTAAAAATCGATATTTTTGAAGAAAAGATTTTTTGATCGAAATAAATTAAATTTGAATTTAGAATGAATCTAGAGGTCAAACCATGATCAGAATGACATTCCGCTTCGAAATCGGAACATTTTTGGCGAAGCTAAACAAGTTTGAAGTTCGTCTATATGTTGACTTAGCAACTTTACAAGTCAAAATTTTTGTTCATTTTGGCATGATTTTTTACAAAAAAATTAAAGGTCTCAGAATCAAATTTAAACGGTTGTTTTATACTAATTTGGGTACCAGGAGTTGATTAAAAATGAAAACTCGATATTTAATTTTTGGCAAAGCTAACAAAGTTTGAAGTTGGTCTATGTGATAACCTAGTACTGATGTAAATTTGTGTGGAATCATCGATGTCGATGCTCATCGATACTTTCAAAATGAAAAATCAGTGTTGCCATTTTACATCGGGTCGAAACTTCGATGCATTAATTTTTGTAAACCTTTCCACATTAAAAAAAAAATGTATCGTAGCTTTTTTTTTTTTCGGAGACATGCTTACATATAGTATATCTGAGCAATTTGAATAAATTAACTTTGGTATTGGAAATACCGCTCTAATTACTATAAACCCACTGTCCGTGTGGCGAATAGAGCGTATTGAAAGTGCGGAAACTAATGACAAACACGTAACATATTGTGAAATGAAATAGGCGTAATTGAAAATAAAACGGACTTTACCTTACATATTTTGAAGGGCATCAAATTTTCCGCTCGTCAGGCACGGAGTATTCTTACTGTCTAGTTATACAATATTCCGCTTGTTTTTCTTCCTCTTTCAATGCATTCGAACATCGCTTTTGGCATCTTAAAGAACTCGCTCTCGAATGTGGTGCTGATGGCAAATGTGAGCACGATTCGACGACAGACCTGCGGCAGCATCTACGGCACGGGGATGCTGCCGGGCATGTTGTGCGCCGGACGCCTCCAGGGAGGCACCGACTCCTGCCAGGGCGATTCGGGCGGACCTCTGGTGCACGAGGGCCGTGTCATTGGCGTCGTCTCCTGGGGCTATGGCTGCGCCGAGCCGGGATTGCCCGGCGTCTATGCGGATGTCCAGTACTATCATCAATGGATTCTCGAGCGTAGTTCCGGCTCTAGACTGCTGTCGAGACTCTGGCTCTGTCTAGGATTATGTACCTTTTATCAATTATATTAAGTGGATGCTACAACTGAATAAACTATTATATAGGAGGAACGTTTCTTTGTGATCCGGCGGAATTTATCTCTTTCCACGCTAGTGACGAAATTTTTATTATTGAAATTCAAATAAAAACTGTCGTATAATACACTGATCATTCCAATCCGTCAACTTGTTCAATAAATATTGAAAATATTCCAATGATGAACTTTCTGAAATTTTGAGTGAGCTCATTCTCTTAATATCGCTGGAAAGGTGATTGAAAGAGCTCCTAATAAAGTTCGCTAAAACGATGCAGGTAAAATAAAATGTTGTATTGCAGCTCCTCCAGTTTAACAAGCAACAAACATTTATTTACAGTCAACAACGCACATATAGAAACGGTAATAAAATTTGGCGAAAATTGGGAAAAATTGCATCAAATCTGTTGCGTTTTGTTCCGTTCCGTTCCGTTCCGGAATTGCGGGGATTAACAGTTGCAATTGCGACGCGCCGAATTGTTGGGCTTCGTCTGGTGTAGACGCACCAGATCCGGACCGTAGGCGATGTTGGGCAGTCGACGGTTTTGAGCCATCAACAAAGAGAAATCGCGATTGCCGACGGCGTTCTCGATTCGCTCCATGACGCGACCGACGAGCAGCTCCACGGCCTGTAAGAAGGATTTTCGATAAGAGACATCGATAGATCGATACATCGATCGATATTTGCTGCGATCATAAATTTGTGTGTGCCAGTGTTGCCAGATGTTGAGCGCCCGCATGAGCCAGATTCGAAATAAAAATAAGCTTAAGCATTTCAAGTAAGTTTTTGAGTGCATCATCTGACAACTGCTAGATCTAGCCTGAAATAAGCTAGTCTGGCAACACTGGGAAAGAGATGTTTCGGCGATAGTTCATTTTGAATGCGTTAATATCATAGATATTGAATATCTTTGACAATATATGAACACTCCCACCTGCTGAATATTGGCCCCCGTGCAGGCGGATGTCTCGATGTAGGGCAATCGATAGCGTTGCGCCAAGGCGGCCACCTGCTCCCGACTGACGACCCGGAGTTGCAACAGGTCGCACTTGTTGCCACAGAGCACCACATCGGGATCCTCGGTGTAGGCGTGCGTCCGCAGCTGTTCCAGCCAATTGCTGATCTCGAGGAACGATTTCTGGCTGGTCAAGTCAAAGATAAGCAAAAATCCCATCGCATCCCGATAAAACGCCGTTGTCAGCGATCGGAAACGCTCCTGTCCGGCCGTATCCCAGATCTGCAAGTGGATCCGATGACGACGACCGCGTGAGCTGTACATCTGCGAGGGAAAAGCGATCATCATATACAAGAAGAGATTTAAACAAACATTTAAAATGGAGAACTTTAGTTTTTGTGTTTTGAATACAATACTAAAAATACAAAAAACTAATCATCACATGGAAAAAGGGACTTCAAATCTGATCTCAATTTTTGTATATTTGATTAAGTATAAAGAAAAATTCAAAAAAAAAAAAGAAGAAAGTTTTTAAAGAAGCCCATCCCATTGGAGAAGTGCGCGATTTTGGAGACATTTAGAAAAGAATTCATGATGAAACTAGGATATAGCCAAATATCATGAATATAGAAAAAGGGACTTGAATCATTTTCATATATAAGCCGAGTGTGCGACTCCGTAACGCCGCTGGGCCAAAAATAACGGAGAGAGCATTTGCTGCTCCCAGAGCCACTGCGTGCCGTATCAAAAGGGGATTTTAATGATGAAAGGGAATTGGGTTAAAATCATCATCAAATAAAAAGCAAATAAGCTAAGAAATGTTACAATCTGATAAATAGAACTGTCTGTGGATCTTCGTCTTACCAGTCGCTTCTCACGGAAGTCGATGCCCACCGTAGATATGAATTGAGTGTGAAATCTGCCATCCGTATATTGATAGAGCAGACAAGTTTTGCCCACGCCGGAGTCGCCGAGCACCAGGAACTTGAGCAAATAATCGTAGTCAATGTTAGCGGTCGTCATTGTGGCCGTAGCAGAATTCGGACAGTACGATGTGTGCTGTCAGTAACATCCACTTGAACTTGAGTTGGGTCATCTGCTGTCCAATTCGAAAAATAATAAAATAACTATCTGAATTCTAACCGAACTGCATACAAGCTATATTCCATACACCCACACACACACACACACACACACACACACACACATGTTCCATAATTGTATTGCAAGAGGTTTTGCAAGCAGTTTTCTATTCATTGTCATGATTGAGCTTTTTGACGGGCCATTGTGTTGATGGAGGGCAGGGGAGGGGAGGGGAGAAATGAAGACGCTTCTGCCAAAAATATTTGAAACTCATTAAACTCGATTTATTGATTTTCTGCTCTCTCTCTCTGAGCATAAAATGCCTATTCACAATTTGATGGAATGTGTGTGTGTGTGTGTGTGTGGCACGTGCAAAGTGCTTACAAAAGATTTCACAGTTATTTCAAATATTTTGAGGTACTTTATGTTGTTGTCATTGTAAACGCAAAAAAAAACACACACACACACAACATAGATGCACAGATAAAATGAAAAAAATGCGAAGGGAAAGAGGAGCGCAAAGCGGATTATGGGATACTAAATGTGGGTTGTGAGTGGAAAGTGGGCGGTAAGTTGAGTGGAAGGTGGGAAACAGAAAAGGACTTAGAGACGCCCAAAAATAGACGCAAGCTTCGAAAGCCGACAGAGTGCGAGAGCGCGAAGGGGGGACAGAGCAGCTAAATAAAAAAAAGGTTTTCAAACAAAGCTGAATGTTGTGCGCTCTTCTGTGGGGCATTCCATTCCATACCATTCCAAATGATGGCAGTGGCGAGGGGTGGGGGCGTGGTTGCTGACCTTGTCAAGCAGTGCTGCCATATAAAGTACTTACAAAATTTAACCACAAAAATTTAATTATTATTTATTTATCTGAATTTACGAAATAAAGTTATTCCGCAACTTTTGTTTTAAAATAAAAATGAAAAAAATGTGAGGTTTTTATAAAACAGAAATTGTACGGCAAAAAATCTGTTTTGACAACACTGACAATGTCAAGTGACAAGACTTGCAGTATATATAACACAGAATCATAGATATCTATAAATATGTAAGTATTCAATTATACAATAATTACGGAAAGAGCTTATTTGATTTAAGCTGGCTCAAATCTCTCTAATTAGGCAGCTCAATATGTTCAGTGGAATGCAATCTAAGGACACACACTCACATATTTCCTACTATGTACAATGAGTGAAGTAAATAATTTGACATACAAATTAAAGTCACAAAACGTTACTCAAAATATATAACTTTCTTGGTATTTATTTGTTTATTTCTTTTAGTTTACTTATTTTTTTAATTTAGAACAAGTAAAATAAAAAAAATTATTTTTGTTAGATCTAACTGTTGGAAAAAACATATACACATCTCTTTTCTTTTTTTTTTTTTTGCTAATTTTGTCATAATTTGGTTATTATAAGATATGTATATGTATAGCAAATATATATGTATATGAATATTGTTTAAAGCTTAAACCTTAAAAAAAAATCTGCGCTTACATTTAATTTATATCTGCTTTTCATTAAAAGATAAATGCATTGAAAATTTATATGTAAGAGTAGTGTGGGAAAAAAGCTGGGAGTCATTGTATGTAAGTAAATGGATGGGGTGGGGGCGTGGGTGTTTCCAATGCATGTTTTCTACTTGTTGCGGTTGCCGTTAGTCCTTGGCATTGAGGACCAATTAAATTGCGTGTGTGTGTGCTGTCATGTGCGTGTGCGTGTGCAATTGCTGGCTGCAACGTTAGTATATCTTTGTATTAGAGTTTATAAATAAATCGAGGTAAATGTGTGAGTGTGTTGGGTCATGTTACTTTGTTACTTGTCACTTACCTGGATTCCGCATTGCCCTCGAGTGTAGAAAACCTAATTACACATGTTTATTATGGCATAAAAGTATGCGTGTGCAGGAGTAAATACACACATACATAATTTAGATAAATTATGCTTTGTTTTAACTTTGGCGCGCAAAAGTTTGCAACAGCTTTGAATTTAATATTTTTGTGAATTTAATGTTTTTGCGAATTTGAAATGCATTGCAATCGAGCTGGTAATTTTAGCGCGTGCGGTTTGTTTACACTCGATTATTGGACTACACAGCATCCACACACAGTCGCAAAATGTTTGTTGCTTCTTGACAGGTGGAAAGACAAAAGGAAAAGCTTCTAAGCGGCTTTGTTGATTCCCAACCTGCGCATCGAAAGCGCTACATTCATCGATAAAAGTCAAAGTCGAGACAGTCGGCGATTCGTTGTGGCGGTACGTCAATACAACACTGACGCCAACTCTGACGTTTATAAGATATCGATATGTTCAAATTATTAGTAAACGAAGGCGCCACACTTATCGATAGGCTGTTGCACAAGTCAATTCATCGATCATCGGTACATTGGTGCCAAGTCAAATTGTTAACAAGGTAACGTATTAATTTAACACATTTATGCGAATTAGGCGATGTGTTTATATTTGGAGTCATCATTAATATCATCATCTCGTATATCTTCATCAACAGTTGACGAAATTAGTGAGTATAATTATTTTTTTTCATTTCTTGAAAGAGGCTGAAAATAAATTCGTCTGTCTGCATGATCTACACGAAAAGGCTAAGGTGGAAGGTCTCTGTAACACGAGACAGGGAAAGAGAGAATAAGTGACCTTGTTAATAATATCACAATACACTGTTGACAACAACCATCGAAAATTTTGCATTATGCTGGCATTTTAAAATATGATGAGGAGCAACAACGGCAGCTAATTTATTTAAATTTATTTTAAATGATATTTTTGATGTTTAATTAACAATGTTTCATTTTTATTTTTCCTTTAAGAAAAAAACACTTAGTTTTTAAGAATCATGCTGTAAATATTAAATTTTTTATATCATTTCTTGCTGGGATTGTTTTTTTGTTTTATGTTTTTTGCTTTTTCTTTGCGCACTCATTATTACCACATTACATTATAGTTACTCATTACAGTTGCAGTTGTTGCAGGGCATAAACGTTTGTTAAATTGCATTTTTTTTCTCATTTCCTTTCATTTTTATTATGTTAAATATTTTGTCGGTTTTGCTTTTTATTTTTTGCTACAGCTGACATCAAGTACATTTTGCTTATGATTTTTGCTTAATATGCGTTTATTTTGCCTTTTTTATTTGTTGACTGTATTTCTAGATTAAACATTTAATACGAAATCATGTCTATGAAAATACAGTATATATTAATATATATTTATAATTATATATATAAATCTATATACCCTTTTTCAATGCTTTGCAAAAATTTGAAACAAAAATAGTCGAAGCTGGATTTTTCTGCTCTTTTTATAGTACATATTTTAGAGGATTCAAAAATATAGATGTCTTCTTTTTTTGCATATTATAAATAGAAAAAAAAATATTTTGTAATTTCTTTTTATGGGAAAAAAGTAATATACAATTTTAGTAGAAATATGCAAAAATTATAAACTGCATTAACAATGTGTGTTGAGTGTGTACGTGTGTGTGTGTGTGTGTGTGTGTAAGTTTTTCAACAGTTTCGTCAATAATAAGGTTTATAAAAATTGATTGAATTTTCTTATATACTTAGTATGTATGAATGTATTTCTGTAGGTCTATTATGTGAACAGTTTTGCTCATAATTCAATGATTATTTAGGACTTTTTGCAACAACACAATTACATATGTATGTATATATATAATTCCATATATGTTATGCATATTTTTTACTTATGTGTGTGCGAGTGGGTGTGTAATTGGCTAAATTAAAAAGTAGCAAATCCAAAATGAACAAAATGTAAATGCAAGTGCAATAAAAACCAAAAAGAAAATTATAATATAATTAAAAAAAAAAACCATACTGATTTTTAACCCTTAGTCAAACTACACAGAAAATATAAACATCAACTTTACAGTTCTTAGTGTATATAAATACATGTATTGTGTGTAGGTGTGTGTGTGTGTGTGTGTGTGTTTAATGCATCAATATTCAAATTCATAATAAACGATGCATTTGTGTCCTTGCTATTTGATGTGGAAGTAACAATGAGAGAGACAGAGAGATATAGAGAGAGAGCGTGAATTGCATGCATTAAAACTGGCAAGCTATCGCTGGCATTACCGAATCGTCCCGATAAACTATCAATATATTCAAGACCCACTTCAGTAGTTCTGTTCAGTTTTCAATATATTGAAATGGGCCAAAACCGATAGTTTGTCAGCTATAGCATGCATATGACTCTGCATGGAGATGCGCACGAGAGAGAGAGAGAGAGAGAGAGAGAGAGAGAGAGAGCGGGCATTCCCTTGCCCTTTCATCACATATATATGTGTGTGTGTGTGTGTTCCGGTTCTGACTTTTGTCTCTGTATTTGAAAATTTACTTCCGTTCTTTAGTTGTTTTTGAATGCAATTGCAATTTTTGTTTACGCGTCTTCTTGTTATTTTCTCATTTTTCTTTTTTACTTTAACAATTACATTATCTAAACATGTGTCCTTTTTTTTGTTTATATTTATGTCATTTTGTTTCTGTGTGTGTGTGTGTGTTTCGATCATTTTGGTAGCTTTAATGGCCGAAAACAAATTTGTAAATTTGCTCATTTAATTACTTTTTCGAATATTTATCATTGATATTTGCTATTATTTTGTAGATTTTTGCTTTGTTTTTTTTTCACAAATTTAAAGATAATAATAATCTAAAACAGAATCAAGAACTTTTTTAATTTAAAATTTTCATTCAAAAAAACATGAGCAATTTATGGAAATAACGTAAAATTATTTTTGTTAAAACTTTTCGAGAATTCTAATTGTATGCTGCTGTTGTTGTTGTGTTCGTTGTTGTTTTTGTATATGTTGATGTTGTTATAGTGTTTTTTTTTTGTATATTTTTTTTTGTATTAACTTTTATGGCATTCAGAGCAAAAACTTGCCCAGCAATAGACCCAATATAGCCGCAGCAATTGCAATTGCTATGTAGAATACCGGAATCTGTTTCTCAGCTAAAACTGGAGTATAGGACTCGTTGATTTGCTTGGTGGCCGCAGAGATCCTATAACGTGTGATTTGATCCTGCATGAACAAAAAATAAGAAGGTAATTAAACCATTTAGTAATAACAGCAAATCATTACGTTTTTCAAATTAATGTGCTTTAACCAGGGACTAAAACCGTAATCATAATCGTAGCCGTTAACCGGTAATAACCGATTGGAATTAATTACCGAAACTAAAGCCGTAAACGAAACAAAAGTTTTTTAATATTCCAATACCGAAAGACCGAAATTATTAAAACCAAAATTACCGTTAAGAAACCGATTCAAGAATAACAGATAATTTCGTTCTGTTCAAGCATTAAATTTAATCATGTTAAGGTGTAATTATCGTTTTTTAAAACTTACTTTTATTTATAATTTGCATTTTCTTTAAAATAATTTTTGAAGTTTTATATTTGTTTAAAAAAAAAAATATATATATATATATCTTTAACATTTTGAATTTTTTTTTGTGAACCGAATTCATACCAGTATTCCGAAACCGAAACATTCAAAAAAACCGGTAACCGTTACGTGACCGATATAGAAAATTTTAGCATAGCCGATAACCGAAAACCCTACATGCGAACATAACCGAAACCCTGGTTTTAACATTTTAAATGAAATAATAATAATATTGGTAATGTATCTCGTACCTTCAAGTGAAGATTCTCTTTTCGCAGTTCACTATTCACATCACGAATCTCCTTAAGCTCGGCCCCGAGGGATTCGACATGCTCCGCAGCATCGGACAAATTCGAGGACTGAAATGGATATAAAACAAAGGTATAGAAATATATATTTCTAAATTGAAATCGAGCAAAAATATTCATGTTAAAATAAAAAGTCATAAATAAAATAAAACGAAAACTATCCAATCTAAGTCTAGTTTTAGTTATATTTTTTTTTTGTAAACTTCTTCTAGGATAATACAAATTAAGAATTGATGGTTTATTGATTTTTAAATAAATCTGTGAACGGAAATATAATTTTCAAAAATTTGCAAAATTAAATTTATAGCATCCAAAAGAGTTATATATGAAATTTTCGCATCAGCGCAGAGTTTTTTGGGTTAAATTTTTGAAAAAAGAAAAGATAAAGACGCACCTGTTCCTCTATGGACTTGGGGTCGCTCTTAAGCGAATCGACGGTACTTAGATTAACGGCAGCATTGGCGCCCACACTGCCTCCTCCACCTGCAACATTTGCGGTGCCTCCTCCACTGTTGTTATCTGCATTCGCCTCGGCGGCGGGCATTTCAAACACGCACTTTAGCTTGGCATCCATCAGCTGATCCGGCTCCAATTCCTTCCACTGCGAATAATATGAGAATTTCAATTAATGAAAATATTATATAATTGTCTTAGCTATGTTGAAGATCTCTCTTTAAATCTTGAAGCTCTTTTAAGTCAAATGGAATTAGTTAAGAGAAATATATGAATGATTTGAGAGTTGATTTTGGCTAAATCAGGTCTGAATGGGTTGTTTTTATGATTTAAGACTTACCAACTTGTTTAAATCAGACAAATCGGCATCCTGTGGTGCCAACACACTCTGCACCATGAACTTGTGCTTGTTCTTCTCCTGCTGATCATACATAAAGGGCTGAAGACAAACTGCACAAATAATTGTTATTTTAATTGAAATTCTTATTTTATCTCATTTCGTTTACTCACTTTCCACCTGCGTAGAACGAAATGGCGCAATCTTGCCAATATTTGGACGTACACAGTAACGCTTTGGAGCGGTTGTCTTGATCTTGAAGACCAGTGTCATTGCCGCATTGTTTTTCAGTGTCATAATTGTCACCACTGGCCGATTGAACGGACCTGAAAAATAAATCCGCGTTTTTTTTATAGACATTTTTGTTTTGAAATATGTATTATTAAATAGTTTAAAAAAAATACCTTGTCCTCAATTTGTATTATACAAATCTGTTAAGTTACTTTGTTTGTAATATTAAAACTTGTTTGTTTATATCAAATTATATACGGATGTTTTCCTCTTCTGATATTAATATTAAATTGAACCACTTTGGTATTTCATGTCAAATTAATTGAATTAAAAGCAAATAGTACATATACACACACACACATACATATGTACATACGGCGGTCCCGTTGTTCTATCTTCTCTTTTACTCTGTTGTTACGCTTTCTCGACTGTAGGATACTCTGTGCCCAGCCACTTGGCCCAAAAACCGGCAGTACCGGCATCATCGCAGCCGTTCGTCAAGACACTATATTTTCGACGTATTCTTCGTATGACAGCTGTATGGTATAGTGGACCGATTTAAACCAAATTTGGTCATATATTTGATTTTCGACAGATCATTTCTATGACTGCTTCATATATGCAATGCAAATTAAAAACAAACATTATCTAAGAACCTACCTACCAAATTTTATTTCTCTAGCTCTCTTAGTCCCTGAGATCGACGGCTATTGATACTGATCACGAATATTTATACTTTATGGGGTCTGGCACGCCTCCTTCTGCCTGTTACATAAATTTCACAACACCATTATACCCTTTTCAGCCCATTTTTAATAAGAACAGGGTACAAAAGAACACACATACATATGTATGAATGTATGTACATACGGAGGGCAGAGTATTTCTTTGGTTATGAAATTGTTTTAGTTTTAAGGAGGATTCATTCAATAAGACAACCGCTAGACACGTACGCGTACACACACACATGTGTGTGTGTGTGTTAGTATGATGCTGCGTGTGTGCGTGAACATCGTAGATCGTCGTTAAGCTAGCGGTAAATATTACATGCATACCTATCCAAATGAAAGTGTATGTATGTTAAGGCACTCATAATGCACAGTGGTTACAATTGATATACACATTTGCATTTGCAAACTACATACAACTGTTTACAGCTTTTATTTGCATTTAGTCAAGTTACTGTTTTGACAAATTACAATTTATTTTTGTATTATTTCATTAGTTTCTTTCTTAACACAAGTTCTAGAAAATGAATAAGCAAGATTACTTTAGTACATACTGTAGGCGTGGAAAAAAAAGGCGACGGCATAAGCACGCAGTTGTGGGTCACTGTGCGCACTAAAACTAAACGAGCTGTCATATGCATTGTTGTTGCTGTTCTTGGTTTTTGGCCAAAATTCAAAAAGTAAAAGGAAAAATGGCCCATGAAAAAAATGTTGCTTGAGTATAAAAATAAAATGTTAGCCAAAAGGCGGCGACGCCAAAGGTTTTCAATGAATCTAGTTTCTCAAAGAAGCTCAAGAGAGCGAGCGAGAGAGGAAAATGCTTCCAAAATGAACACGACGCTGTTGCTGCCGCTGCTTTTGGCAACAACATGCCAAAACAGCCGCACACTTGAAGCAAAAAAAATGACAAAATAAAAAAAACTAAAGCAACAACAAGCACAGAGAACAGCGACAAATTATTGATAAGCCGTGTGAAACACAAGGGGAAAAAAAACAACAACAGCGTAAGGTGAATAGAAAAGAGAAACAAATCGACATGCGGCCCTGTGTGCTTGCAGGTGTGCGTGCGTGTGAACTTTGCAGTTTGCTCCGCCGACGCAAGCGGCGCGTCAGCGCTAGTGCCACTTTTGCTGCAATGTTTACAATATGCGTTCTCATACTAAGATGATCGATATCGGTACGCCGTCGCGACGGTCGGCGAGTGACCTTCTCTTGTGCATAGACCATGTCAAGTCCAAAACCAAAACAATTGCCCTACGGAATGGCAAAATGCAGCCCAGACGGAGTTTACACTGTTACAGTGGCCTCAGAAATATTTCAGACAAAACTTGAATTAAAATTGCCGATCCTTTCGACCTATCGATATGTTCTAAAGTCCTATGGTATGGTGGCACTGGGCTAAAAGGCTCTGTGATGCATTGTGAACGCCGTCTAAATATGCAGCTGCTGCTTCTTCTTCTTACAATAGCTACTCCTAATTTACACTTAAGCACAGACAAAGACAGAGAAACAGACGTACACTCACACACATAGGTGCATACACTTACCAATAAAGCGCAACTCATGCTCGGGCTGAATGGTCAGCGGAACTTCAAATTGTGGTGTTTTGTTCATATTGTTGTTTTTTTTTTTACTTTTACGTTTGTGGTTGTTGTTGTGCTACTGCCCGCTAATAACTATGTATAAGTATACGTCTCTGCTATTTGCTGCCGTCTGTTTAAGTTGTATTCTTTCTGTTGACGCTTCCTAAAAGAAAAAAATTAAATGCAGAAAAAAGAGACGATGGACAATTGGAAATTGGCAATTATTCATAATTTTATGATTTGCTTACCTTGTATTTTGAAAATGTGTTGTGAGGCTGGCGGATTTGAATTCTGATTCGTTTAGAAGATGATTTATTTTCTTTTTGTATTTTTGACTCGACTCGACAAAATTCTTTGCTTTCGATTTCGCTTGTTTTTTTTTCTCTTCTCTTCTTCACTGCGCTGCTTCACGTCGTCGTCGCCGTTGCTCGTTCTCGTCGTCGCTATGGTTGTGTGTGTGTGTAGCCAACAAAATATCGGTAAGTGTATGCGCAAAAAATTTCAACATAGAAGTTTTTGTTGCGTGCAAACAAAATAACGACGATCAACGTTGTTGTTTGCAATGCACTCAAGCCGCTAATGTCCAATGTGTAGTTAAATAGCGCCTGGCTTTCGATCCGACTTTACGGGTATTTCACGCACTTTGGCTTCGTACTTTTCACAGCAAAATTTTTCGTATGCAAAAAAAAATCAGTCACCGCCGTAAGACGCATGCGTCAACCAACCATGGCGTACCAGACCAGCCGGCGTGTAGAGTTGACAGATTGTCAAATATAGAGTAGTGGCAACATTGTCCAAACAACACAGCAACTCTATGCCATCTATCTGGCAGCATGTTGCTCTTGGGCGGAAAATTCAAAATAAATTATTTTATTTTATTTTAAATTTTGTGTTTGTAATTTCATTTATATTATTATTTATTTAAGTGTTGTAAAACAACTTATTGTATCTTTAGTTATCAGATTGCATTTAGTGATGCGATTTTGGTCAGTCAGCGTATTGGCACAGCAAGTCTGGCAGCACGATTTTTTCAGGGCGCCATATTTAAATCTCAAAAATTATTTTACTAATCCTTTATATTATATTTTAATCCAGTATCATATACATGTGCATGTAATGTTAGTTTTTTTGTATTTAAATATTATTTTTGTGCCTAATTATAAGCTGTCTTGCTTAGATTAAGATTTACCAGTTGACGAATTTTCTCTTCGTCAACGTACTCTTCTTTTGCATTTAGTAGAATTTTTAAATTGTTTACGGCAAGGAACAAATTGTCTTTCATTAGCAGTTTTGGCGTCTTCAAAAGATGTTCGATGAGACAAGGAAAATCGCTGGATTTTGCAGGTTTTATCAACACATCGTTGAAAGCCTCCATGTAGCATTTGAAAAGGAAGCCATAGGCTTTAAGGGCGTTCATTGGGGAGGAGGTGTCCCCGCTAGCCAGGTCAACAGCTTGGGCAAGCTCATTCATTACGGCCTGATCAATCTTATGTCGGATGGCGTCACTCAGAAGCTTTATGGCCTCCAGCGATGAAGACTGCGCCAGCAACTGAAAATGAAAGGTCTCAGTTACATTTTGTTTAAATATAAACATTTTCTTGGACGTATATTATTTTCTCTGCCTTACCAAAGCACATTCTTTTGTCTGGAGAGACTCTTGGCTATCGAAAAACAACGCCAACTGATCATCCTTCCACAAATCCTTGTGCTTCAATGTTTGTAACAATTCACCAATTGATTGGTCTGCAAAGAAATGTTTTAAAAATTATGGTATTATAAAGATTATTATCTGAGATCTTTACTTACTTGCAGAATTGCTTAAGAAACGTGGATAATTTGTGACATGATATTTAATGATCAGGTCAAGGACTTGAATACGGGATGCTTCAAAGCTCTCAAGATCTCCGCGCAGTGCATCCATGGAGCGAATCAACTGGGATGTTAGAGCCCAGTTACAAGAACGCCACCAGCCAAGTTTTCGAATTGCCAGTGCCGACTTTTTAGCCAGAATTAGTTTCGATTGTCCCCTTCCAATCTTACGTACACGCTGACGCTGCAACTTGAATCTCTTCCAGCTGTTTGAAATATGACGTTTTTCAATTACTTCCAGCTGGAGCAAAGTATGTAACAATCTTCCCAGTGCTATGCAGTCCAGGCTATTAGTGAATTTGGCCAATCCAGCGGCAAGGGAAGAGAGATAATTATTCTGGACCAATTGGAGATCGTGTAAATTGGTGTTAACATTCAGTTGTATGTTTAAAACATATAATTGTAATAGAAAATCTTGGCTGGGAGTTTGGCTGTGCTTTAGCAGACGTTCGTCCTGTAGTAAATGCTGCATTGTGTACTTTAATGCTGACCTAAAGTGTGGAGCACACTTTATAGCAATTTGAGTATAGAGATGAGCAAATTTAACATGTGCCATGGCCAATTGGGCGAATGAGAGCCACGTTTCCAGAGGCTCCACAAGGCAGAGATCCAGAAACTGGAGCAACGGAAAATGCTCTTTGGCATAGTTGAGATTATTGAAGAAAAAGATTCGCTCTGCATCAGAATCCTCGATATTAAAATGTAAATCTTGCAGCTTCTGACGTTTCTCCAGCAATTGCAATTTCTCGACAGGATTAGACAGGCTTTTGAAGATGGGTAAGAGCACGGTGAGCAAAAGCTCATCATAGGTTTCATAATAATCTTGATCCTGCTCAGGTTGCTCCTGCTCCATTTTCAGTTCCTCTTCTTCATGTTCCTCGTGCTCCTCGTCCTTCTCTTGTTTTATTTTAAATACTTTCTGCTCTTCCTGTTCCTGCTCCATTTCCAGTTGCCTTAGCTTCTTTACTTCCAACAAATGCTCGAGTATCAGGTGAGCATGCTTTAAGCCCAATAATTTAACATGTTTTGCCATGCTCTCCACACACTCATCGCTGCCAAAAGCAATGGGACGCTCAAACAGCTGATTTAGTCCTAGAAGCAGCTGCTCCTTATTAACTTCACCCAGTTCACCATCGAGGAAACCCAGCAGTTCCCCTAATGTCAGCATCTTCAGACGCTGCTCGAAGGTCTGAGCACCTTCCGCAAAGTTGCCCAGTTGCTTCACCAAACTGTGAGTCTGTAGTTCATCATTTTTGCTCAACAACTGCAGCAGCTGCTGGCATTGATTACATATATGCGCCTGGAGATGAAAGATTAATCTGCCCGAAGGCAAATCCTGCCAGGACATGTAAGTATTTACACTTATCAAAGGTAGGAGACGCTGTACAGTGTCCATTAGCTTGCCAGCCAAGTTGTGGAGCTGTAGCTTCAGCTGCGTCTCCTGTTCCTCCTCTTGTTCCTGCTCCTGTTTCAGCTTTAAGGGCGTCAAGCGTAAAGCGTAGACAGAAAAGTAATCGGGTAGAGGTAAATCCATATCAATAGACTCCACAACACTCAGTATAACATCTAAAAGCTGTCGCATGGCCTCGCCGAGGTAACGATGACGCTCCAAGCTGGATCTGATCAAAGACAGACGCTGCTCCGTGTCCAATAAATGACGCTGCAGCAGACGCAATGCATTTGGCTTCAGATTTACATTTGTCTTATGGTAACAAATGGATTTCGCGACGGCCTCAATTGCGCCACAGACCAAGGGCAATGCTTCGAATCGATCCGGAATCAAATGCGACAGATTTTCATTGAAACAATCAAAGTATTGTGAGGTCAACCAATGTGATCCACAGGCCAAAAACTCCAGAAATTGTCCAGACATGCCACATTCCAGCGCCAAACTGAGGGTAACCAGCTGCGATAAGAACGCTGGCCACTGATTTAATAAATGCACACATTGGGGATTCCAGCGTCCCCAAATGGCGTGATCCTCGCACTTGATATGCTCACTATTTAATATAATATACATCATTGTTCCACGAAGTTGATTTAAATTTGGGCCTGGAATTATTTTCATCACTTCTTCTTCCTCCTCATCCTGTTCTCTCTTCTCCACGACAAGTTCATGCTCCAGCAGCACATTGTTCAATCGTCGAATCAGCTCCTTAATATTACTTTCATTTCCTAACAATTAACATTAATTGAAACATTTATTACAAATGGCGTCGTAGCTAAAAACTTACCGCTAAAGTAATTGAAGCTATTTAACTTCTTCACTTTGTTGTGATAGCTGCTGAATTCACTGCGTATTTGATTGAAGACTTCGCAACTATTTAAAGCCTGCAATTCCTCCATTATACACCTTCAAATGACAAAATTAGCATAAACAATATTTCAATTGTTGCCGCTTTGAATATTTCAAGACAAGTAAGTTGCTTGATAAAAATATTGAAGCAAGCAAACAGCTGACTTCGATAACAAAAAGAGCGCCAGTAATGTACAAGGTTACGCTTGCAATAATAATGGCAAGAGAGTGCCTATAGGTTAGAAGGTTACACAGAAGCACACACAAGTCAGTCATTTAATGTTTACGAAAATAATAGAAATTAATAAATTAACAGTAACACAAATGATAAAGTTCACAAAGAAAGCTTGTTTAAAATTTGAAAATATACGAGTACAGTTTTAATATGTGCTGCTGCGCCCAACAGAGGCTAGATATAGTTTATTTCAAAATGTTTTCGAACAGTTTAACTATTTTAACTTAAAGAAAATCAATAAAATAGTTCCCTTGCGGGTACAACTTTTTTATAGTTAAAGAAATAAAAACAAAATAAAAATGTTTCAAATGTGGTAATCGTGCTTTTCACGTAATAGTGCAAGTCCATCAATAGCAACTATCGGCGCGGCAAGCACACAGCTGACTGCGATAACAATAGCAAAAGGGCTGCCTATCGCCCGGCAGTAGCGCAAAGCAAACGGCTGCAAAAACCGCGATACGAAGAACGTGTGCAGCGTACGGCAAAAAAGTGGGCCAATCCAAAAAGAAAAAAAAAACAGAAAAACATAAAGAATGCTAATGGCCACTAGGTAAGAGGCTTTTAACTGCCAACGATAGACTGGAACTGACAACAACAACTGGTTGAGCATGGAGTTGCGTGAACTGCGTACCGGCATCAGCAGCAGCAGCAGCAGCAGCAGCAACAACAGCAGCAGCATTGTCGGTGGTGGTGGTGGTGTTGGAGGAGGAGGAGTAGTGGGGAGTGCCGGCGGTGAACTGCATGGCATTTGCATTGGCAGCGCTGCTGGCGCCGAAGGCGGTGTCCATAATCGTATGCCAACAAAAGCGGATCTCTTTATGGAACAGCTGAATGCAACCAATGCGAAAAAGGTTGCCCTATTGCTTGTCCTTGGATTTGTCGTCTATCATGGTCTGCTCAATTGGAATTATGGTGAGTAATCGATATCGATATCGAACCGATTTTCGATATTAAGCTTGAAAATCGATCGCTTGAATTTAAATTTAAATCTGCGAGACTTTTGTCATGATTTATATATATTTTTGTATTTTTTTAAACAGGCAGCGACTCCTGCCAATGGCTGTTATCGAAAGGGCGGTTTAAGGGTGACAACGAGTGGCAGCCATACGGCTGCATGATGCATAAGTACTCATACACGTGAGTAATCGGGGTAGACCTTTAACTTAATTATCATGAGTCATCAGCTGAAATTGTTTGTTATCATTATGTTTATTGATCGCTATGTATATACTTTTGTTTGGCACCAAATGTGTCACGCATTGGTTGGAGGTGTGAAAGACCCCATTAAACATATGTTATCTTGATCGGCCGAGTCGATAGCGCCCGAACCGTCTGCCGAACTGTTTCTATGCAACTTAACTTATTAGCTTTGACGCTATTCCGATCCGTATTTTTTCTGCAGGCAGTATATATGTATATGTCCTAATGGTGATCGGATCACTATATCATAAGGCTGCCACAGGAACGATAAGTTGAAAATTGATATTTAGTATGACAAATTTTGTTATTTCTCGATATTTGTATGCACCTGAAAAAAGCTAGCCGATTGTGTATCTAAAATTGTCTTAAACATTCTGACCGAATTGGGTTTAGAACAATTCTGTTTTTACAAATCTTTAAAAGTTTAAAACACTTGAGGGTAAATCATGCTCAAAAAGACATTTTTTTTTGGAAATCACTGGAAAATTTTAACAATTTTGTACTGACAAGTTCTAGAAGTCAAATATTGGTCAATTTTGGCTTGATTTTAAAGTTTTACAAAAAACATAAAACTACTATTTATGACAAAAGAAGTTGCGAACGACGTGAAAAAGACATTGTCATTGTGTTGACATGGAAAACTTGAAGAAAAATATGTTTTTTTTTATTAATAAAGTTGAATTTTAAATATATGTACAATATCATTTTTGAAAAGAAAATTTTTCGAAAAAGACAAAAATTCACGTTTGAAAGAATTAAAAGAAATATAAGAATAAGGTTTGTTAGTTCGACTTTATTTTAAATTTTATTTCTTTGCAATTTTAAAATACATAATTGTTAGCATAAGTAATTTTGTAGTTGAATAATTACAACTAAAAATAAATGTTAATTAATTACAATTTCAATTACAGTGACACACGACGCTGTCTACGCTACTTGGCGTTTTTTGACAACAAAAACAATTTTGTTTTTATTGGCGATGGAAGCGTGCGATTGTTATATCAACGTTTTATCGAGCAACTGCATCTGCCGCAATCGGAGAGGGAGACCGATCGCGAGACGGATGACAAGAATGGATCGTGGCGTGATACTGTATCCCGATTTGAGGATAAGAAATTGCATATGTTGGCACAGTATTTACCCGCTGAGGAAGTGAATTCAATATTATTGGATCGTTTGCTGCAACTGGAAATGAAGAAGAAACTGTCATCGGTTTATGTGCTGGGCTTAACTTATAGCACACTCTTATCGGGAAATGTCACCGATGAAGTCTTGCGACAATATAATGCAAATCTAACGCTTTTGGTAGCGCCTCTACATCGTTTGGTCGCCCAAAGGTCCCGAGTCCTGTGGAAACTCGCCGAACGTGTCGATGAGGAGAAATTACCAGCGAGTTGGAAATTGATAAACGACGACATCGATCGTCTGAATAATGTGGCTAGAAATGTATTTCACTATACGGATGTTACAGTCTGGGAATCCGCTTGGCAGATTGCCAACGGTTTGGTGGATAATTCAATTGATGGATTCGCACTAAATGAGCATGGACAACGTCTGGAGGTGCAATTGTTATGGAATATGTATTGCAATGATCAAATGAATTATAATGATGGCACTTGTTGTAGCAGCGCTGAGCCGCATACAAGTTTACAAATTGTAGCGTATGCACTATTCGGTGTCTGTATTGCGCTCGTTTGTGGCATGTGCTTGCGTCGCTGGCTGTGGCATTTGCGTGGACAAACGTTGTATATGCCGCTGCAACAACATCAACGTCAGCAACATCAACAGCATTCATCGCAACAACCTCCATTTTTGACTGCCACACCGCTGTTCGCTTTATCATTGCTCGGCCTTATCTTGGCCTATTTCTATCTGTGCGACCGCACCAATTTCTTTATGAAAGAGAACAAATACTATTCAGAATTTAGTTTCTGGATACCCGTGGGTTATGTCTTTGCCCTGGGACTCTTTTTCACCGAAGATTCGCGTTTTACGCAAGTCCTAAATCGAAATCAAACGGATGAGTTGCGTGGCTGGATTTTGTTAGTCGTACTCATTTATTATATGACTGGCGCCCAACGTGTGTTGCCCATCCACATGCACATTAAGCTATTGATCTCGGGCTATTTCTTTCTCACCGGCTACACACACTTCACACACGTTTGGCAAACGGGCTCAAGTGGCTCGATGTTTGTGCGCTTCTTTCAGTCGCTCTTTCGGGTGAATTTTCTGTGTGTCTTGCTCTGCTTCTGCATGAATCGTCCGTATCAATTTTATTATTTTGTACCATTGCTTTCCTTTTGGCTTTGCGTTGTTTATTTTGTGCTCTCGCTGCCGCCGCGTATTACAAGCGCCTCATTGGATGCATATCCATTGCATTATTTGTATCTTGTATGCAAATGCATTGGGTGTCTCGGTCTGATTACCGTGCTCTTCATGTCCGAGGTATTTTTCGAGCGGATCTTTGTGACACGTCCGTGGAAGGCATTGTTCGTTAGCACCGATGATGATATTCATGAGTGGTGGCATCAATGGAAACTTGATCGTTATACCATAACATTTGGCATGATTTATGCCGCTTGTTTTCACATTGCCCAAAAGTATAATGTCTTTGATGATAACAATCATGGCAATTTATTTTCACGTCGTACATCGTTATCGGTCACACTGCTCGCACTTTTGGGTGTCGGCATCTATACGTCCTTTTCATTTCTGTGCCGCAACGTACAGAATTGTGAGGAAATTCATTCGTATATTGTTTTCATCCCAATTATTGGGTATATTGTTTTGCGCAATATTTCGGGTATACTTCGCACCAGATATTCTAATTTCTTTGCCTGGTTTGGACGGATTTCGTTGGAGTTGTTTGTTTGTCAATATCACATTTGGTTAGCTGCTGATCGTCATGGGGTTTTGGTGCTTTTGCCGGGATTCCCCACGCTCAACATGATCATCACCTCGTTCATTTTCGTGTGTGCTTCGCACGAAGTGCATCGGCTTACACAAATCTTGTTACCCTATGCGGTGCCCAACGATTGGCGTCTTGTCTTGCGCAATTTGGTTATTTTCCTCATTGTCCTTATACCAGTTGCTCGATCCGATGGCATGTTTTAGGGGCCAGCCGCTTATTATTATTATTATACATGTTTAGTTTATAGAGTTTTTAAGTTTACGGAAATTAGCGGCGTTACAATTTCAAATTGTCAATTCACCTGTCTGTCATACCTATGTACATGCATGTAAATTTAAAACTGTAAACTGTTGCAGTGTTGCCAACCAAAGTGTAAACGTGTATGAACGCCATCTTGTTGTGGGAGAGCGAGGAGATTTAAATAAGAGAACTGTTCAAACACCTAATTTTCATAAGAGAGCGAAGAAGGCAGAATGAAAGAGGATTGAAAGCTAAGAGAAAACGGAGACACACAATTAACGGAAATCGGTGCAGCACAGAAAAATGTCAATTTATTATTTTTTGTTTTATTATAACTATTTTTGTTGCTTTCCAAAGGTATTACATGCGCACACACACACCTACATTATTAAAGTTAATTTATTAAAATATTACGATGAATATGAAAGAAATCAAAACGCGTTTAGATTTAGGACTAAAATGTTAGCTTTAAAACTGCACAAACTACTTAATTAAATTAATACACTTGCTGCGTAGTTTTGCATTTTCAAATGAAATAAAAAAAAAACAAATGTATGTACAGTTGTGTTCCTGTAGCTGCCATCGTGAAAGATTCAGCAAAGTCAAATTTTTGTCATGAAGAACAAATGAAATACAAGTATAAGTAATTATGAAATATAAAAGTTACAAAATGAATAATTTAAATTTGAGTTTTTGTTCCTTTCTAACCAGTTTTCAGATTTAATAATTTTTCACTTCAATGTCAAATATGCCGAAGACAGAGCGAACAACACTAAGCAAATAACCTATAGAGAACTCATCCCATCCATGCATACATATGTATGTGTGTATGTGTGTGCCACTGTGTGTGTGTGTAGTGGCAGTGCATTGAACCAGGACATGGCTCATAATATGCGCGTCAATTTGGCTAATTACGCGCCCAACAACTGGACGCCGCACAGACAGTTGGTCTATTCGTCAGTCAGACTTTAACCTCGTTCCAGCTCCGTCATCAGTGCTAATTGAGGCGCCGCCACACGTCAAAAAATATGTAGTGTACACTTTGGTCACCAGGGGGCGCTGTCACGAAATCCACTGGGAATGAAAATGGAAAACGAAAGCGCGGAAAAAGCACACAGACAAACACATACAGTAAGTGAAAAAAAAAAATATCAACGAATATTGTAATTTTTTAACTTTAATTAAATCAGAAAAAAACCAAGAGAAGGTTTCATATTTTACTTGACTTATTGCATTTGGTTTTTATTTTGAATAATAAACCCGTTGGATGCTGACTATAATTTGTTTAACTCAATTAAGAAACATAAGAAACAATATGAGACAAAAATAGTATATTTTAAATTACAGAATAAGATATGCGAATTTTGTAGTTTGGTAAAACACTTACTTGACTAACTGTATGTACTGTGTGCTCGTTCATTCACAAACATTTATTCAACTTGCCTGGCGAATTAGGCGAGGCTGGACAAAGCGAGGAGGGAGACCAGCATATAAGTTATTGTTATTGCTGTCCCTCTTGTACTCAGTTCACTTCAAAGAATGCAGTTGTGTTAGTTGCAACCACACAGACACTAACAAAAACTCAGCAGATATCTGTATGTAGATAAGTACATACATATGTATCTACATTCTAGGAGGAATCGTTAAGGAATCCTTGAGGAATTTAGGCCTAATCATTCGCTAGCGAATATGGCTAAGAAATCGTTGGAGAGTACTACAGCAGAACCCAAGAAGAATTCCCTAATGGAATTGGTTAGCACAACGTAAGGGAACTTCTGGGCAATTTCCTTATTGATCGACGTGAGGAGTTTCACAATGCAAAATTCATTGATACCTTTCGTTTACATTCACTTATTCACTAGTTCATTGAGAACAAGGAAACATTCGGTATACGGTTTCGCTTCTCAAAGCTACTAAATATATAAATATATATTTTTTATACACATTTTTAAATCATTAGTTTTATAACTATAATACAGTCGAAATTTCATAACTCAAACTTCTATAGCTCGAATTTTCTCTCATTCTAACAAAAGAGACTTTTTTACTTAAAAAAAATGAATTTCATAGAATAGTCCAATCAAACCAATTTTAGCGGAGAGTCAAGAGATTATTCTGTATACAAAACCAAATGTTTAAAAAATAATTGAATTGGGCTCTCATTATTGCGAAAACGTTTTTCTAAAGTAACTTTCTTATTTCTTGCCAGTGCAACATTTGAGCTTTCCCAAAAGCTCCCAGTGCTGCGAGCTTTATTTGCATTTGCCGTTACAAAACGAAGCCCTGGCATGGCAGGCATGTATTTAAAAATGTAACCAGGGACGCGTTGCGGGTTCTCGGCTAACGGTTAACGGGCTTCGGTAAATGCTCGGCAACGAATCACAATGTTTAAATTTGACCGATTTGCAGTTGCTGTGTTCAGTTAGCGGCTGCCCGTACGAAGAAACAGTTCGTTGACTCCAGCAAGCGGAAAAATAGAGTTTCCACTTCTAATAACTTTTTACACACACACACACACACACAAACGCGCACGCTGAGTGTTCACGAATTCCCAACGCAAGGCAACTGACGAAAGTTTCGCAAAAGACAAATATTTGAAACACGATTTGAAAGGAAACAAAAAAAAAAAAAACGCGCGCGCAACTTTTAGCTTTACCTACATTTGTGTCCCTGCATTCGTGTGTGTGCGTGTGTGTGCGTGTGTGTGAGTTTGTGTTTGTCGGTGTGCGTTGCTCTGTTTTGAATTATTTTTCTTCTGGTCCCGGTCTTGTTTGTTTTTTTTGTTAAGGTGCTTAAGCGGGCGAAAAAGGAATGTGAACAATTAAAACAACAACAACTCGTGAATACTCTATGTGTGTGTGTGTGTGTGTGTGTGTGTGTGGGTGCGCGCGTGCGTGTTTTTTCCTATTGTTTTCATATTGTTATTGTTTATACGGATTTCAGAGCAGACAAATATCAAAGCGTTGCACCCAGCGAAGAAGTGTAGATTAAAAAATAATAGTAAATTCTGCTACAAAGTTATAGTAAGAATTAATACTGTCACATTTGATATTATCAAACAAAAAACATTTTATCCGAATTTAAAATCAACTAAAAAGAAAAACACTTTGATTTAACTAAAAAACATACTAACATGAATGTCAAAGTCAATATGAATTTAATCAAGTCCAGTAAGAAAGACTTTTTTTTTTAAATAAACTATTCTGTAACATTTAATTTTTTATTATTTTTTATATATTATTATAGACTAATTAATATAAATATATATGTTCTGCTTTTTAGCTTATCCGTTTTTTATATAAGTTTTTACATTAAATATTAAAATTTACTTATAAATTCTTGGAGTGTGCATTAAGTATGAAATTTTGTACGAACTTCAACTTATATAACTAGCCAGAGGTCAAGGAAATCCAATAAAAATACCGCAGCTAACTCTTTCGGAGTAAAACAAATCAAAATATTATTACAAAATATATCAAAGTATCAAAAAAATGAGAAAAAATATATAAATAAATAAACCAAATCGAAGGAAATCGAACATCCATCAAATTTTCAATAGTAATTCAAAATGCAATAAAAATAAAGACATAAATAATAAAAAACGATAATAATAAATAATATATATGGTATACTTTACTGAACAATGTTGCATACGAATAACTTAATATATGTCACAGCCTTCGGTGGTATAAACTTCTCAATTGGTCTCAACGTCCATCGTTACGGTTTCTAAGGAGCAACAAAAAGTTTTTCCACCTTCCTGCAACTTAAAAGGTAAGAAATAGTATCAAATAAATGTCAAATTGTTTGTTTTTCATTTGTTTTTGCTGTCGTTTCTCACATTTTAATTATAATGCTGTGTGTTTCTTAATTACACATATTTGTTATAGACATAAATAGAACATTCCTATACATTTGTATGTATGTATGAACACTGACAAAAGTAAGCGCCCTAAAAGAAAGAAATTAAAAAAAAAAAAAATCGTTTAAATATAGGAATTCTTAAAAATATAGAAAATTGCTTAATTGTTAGACTTTTTTTTTTTTTTTTTTTTTTTAAATATTTTTGGTTTTTGTATTTTTTACACAATGATGTCTTATTATAAGTCGACTACTTTAAAAGGAATTTTCGTTATTATCCGAGGTCGCAACTGTTGAGTCTTATTTTGAGGTTTTCCGAAAAATATTGTTATATTTAGACCAGCGGTGGGCACGCAGTGGCTCTGGGAGCAGCAATTGCTCTCTCCGTTTTTTTTTTGGCTCAGCGGCGTCCCGGAGGCCCTTGAAAAAAATCCTAGAAACTATTACAATAATATTAATTAAAACATAATTTTGTTTTAAACTTTTTGCTATTTAAAGCTATTTTGTAACTGAGCATCAAATGTAAGTTCAAAACTCATTTAAAATGTTAGATTAAATTAAACTAAATGAAAAGATTGTTAGCACTTTGTTTACACTTCTGACTACTTATTAAAGTCGACCTATACGTCTTAAGTGTATCTAATTATTTAGAATTATTCTCAGCCATTTCTCAGAGAAATCACAGTGTACATTTTCTGTGTCTAACTGGCAGTGAATTAACAAATATCTCAAGTCAGACGTTGACTTCAGGTTGGTTTGGCTTTTGGCCCGGCTTGTATCTGTTTCTGGGCTTGTTATGATTGCGGCAGACAAACGTCAGAAATTCACAAATTCAGACAAATTCAGAAATTGCTGCCAACATTTGGGGGCACAACTCGGGTTTATTTACGTCTCTTTGAGTATCTCCCCAGGCTGTTGTCCTACCTGGACAGGGAGGAGGGACAAAAGGACAGGGCCAGTTATTGAGGTTACCTTTTGTCTTGAGATGCTTAGCCCAGTAGCGAAAGTTTAAATGGGCTAATAAGTTTGTGGCCAGGGGTTAAACCCGTAACCATTACCCGTAACCGTTAACTGGTATTAACCGATTGAAATTAGTAACCGTAACTGAAACCTAACTGAAACAAAACTTGTTCATTATACCGAAACCCAAAAACCGAAATTATTCCAATCGAAATAATTGTTAAGAAACCGGTTCATGCATAACGGTTAATTTCGTTTCGGTCAAGCATAAAATTTAATGATGTTTTTAAGGCGTAATCATCGTTTTTTAAACCTAAATTTAATTTTTACTTCTGCCCCAATTTAATTTATGTATTGATCTCAATAAAAAGATCTTAGTTTTTTACATTTTGGAATATTTGTTTTTAATTTTACATACCTTTTACATTTTTGAAATTTGTTTTATTGTAATATAAAATTTTTTAAAAAAAGATAAATTAAAGAAATCGGTTTATGACAAAAGTATAAAATTGTTCCTTAGTCTTGGGATGTCTTTATTTACAAAAGAACGAAAACGTTTTAAATTGTTTTGTTTTCATTCTAATTATGACATAAGAAGTGGATTAAACATGAAAACATAAGTTTTAAAAACGTATTTGGTAGTCCAATTTTGTGTTTATATATTTACTGGGCACCTAAAAGTCAAGCACCTGTAGAGTTGTAGGGTTCTCTCTAGTTTTGCACTGTGTGAGTGCGTGATAGTTTGTCTGCAATTAATGCTTTCAATTTCAGTTGGAAAACTGTTGAATGCAACAATTCTTGGAAAAAATAATAATTACTGCCACATGCAATGAGATTGGTCTCTCACAGACCAATTCGAAAATACCAGAAAATATCCAAAGTTATTTAATGACTGACCCTCGAACTTAGAAAGCATTTTGATTTAAACTACGTCTTAATTTCATCACATTTAATATGGTATATTACTGCTTGTGGGGTATTTCGACATCTATTATGCCCTACTGTGCTTTGAATACTAAATCAAGTTGCCAGACTGTTGAAAGGTTTTACTTGAATATTAAATCAAGTTGCCAGACTGTTGTAATGTTTAACTCAATTTCTTCACAGTAAATACCTTACATCACTGCCTGTAGGGTATCTCGTAGTCCATCATGCGATACTGCTCTTCTTTATTTGCTTAATTTGTATTTTCCATATTTTCTCGTCGTCCCAGCCCCGGAGAATAGTAAGCAATATAAAAAATCGTCCTTGGTCGTTTTGTTATTTTAATATTTTTTATTTTCCATTTCTGCATTTTTTGTTGGGTTTTGTGTTCTGTGTTTTCAGTAGAAATTGCTCGGGCTGTTCATTTAATTTGTGGCCAGGATCCATATCGTTTTGGTGGCCTAATGGAAGGACATAACGCGACTTTGCTTGTATACACAGAGAGAAAAGAGCCTTGCTTCAATTAACTTCGATTGACCTCGAATAAAGTATTTGTGTTTCTTGAAAATCATACTTGATATATGTATGTAAGTTCGAAGTCTCAAAAATCGTGAATTAAAATAAACTCTAGAATTGCCAGAAACTAATTCAAATTGGCCGGAACTCCAGTTCGAGTCGGACATTTTTTAAACCGAGTTTGAATTGCACTCGCTTTGAAGTTGAAAAGTGCTAGAAAACTTAATTTTTTTAACTTGACAAAAAAGTACTTGAAATCAGATCGAAGTCCCGAATAGAATGTCAATCTTAGTGAGAAGTTTAAGTACAAATTACCAGAATTTTTCGTTTTGTGTACTGTACTGTACTATATATGTATGTATATACTTATGTATGTATGTAGTTATTTACTGAAATTGATGGTCAATAGAGTCTGATGGACACTGACGTGGCCTACTCATTCAGTGTTGGCCTCTTAGCTATTTTTCGCCAGCTAAAAGTTTGTAAAAGAGTGATAAATTTCAGAAATGCTAAAAGCTAGAAATGTAGCTATTTAAACATTTTTTTTATATTTATATTTTTTAATTTATTAGAAAACTACTTCTAGCTGGTTCATTGGCATGTGCTTAGGAACATTTCGGGGAAATTATCTGTAACTTTTTTCGAGCCCCAAAGTTCAGTTGCAATAGATTTCAAAATGTATTCATTTTTTCATTTTTCCATTTTCACTTACATTAATTTCATTTTTTATTTGGTTGTTTGCTGTTTGTTGTTTGCTGTCTCTTGTTAGTTTTTCATTATGTCGAGTAATTACAACATTACGCTTTTTTGTTGCTGTTGTTGTTCGTGTCACTGTTGTTGTCATTTGTCTTTGCAAAAAAATATATTTATATTTAAGAAGCTTTGTAGTTTTTTTTTTTTTTAAATATTTTAAAATATTCAATTATTGAATATGCTATTGAAGTTTATTTAAGAGTATAATAATAATAGAAATATAAATATAATAATAATTGTAAAAACAAAGGATACAGTTTTTACAATTAGTTACAAAATAATGCGAATTCGCAGGATGTATCGAGTATTCTCCAGTCGATCTCATTCTATTTTTTATAATATTTGAAAATGGGTGTACTTGAGAACTGACTACAGGGTATCCAGCATTCGATCATACTGCTCACATTGTTGCCAACCGATTTCGTAGCTAAATCTCTGGCTTAAGCTACAAACGTGTCACTGAATCGTAAACTGACGGCGGCAACAATGTGAATGCCAATCTCAACATATCTACAAAGAAAGCATCACACAGCAGGCCTCACTGTAGCCACGCATCTGGCTTTTCACCTAATCCCAGAACAACAATCTTAATCCCATTTTTGTTGGACAATCTTTATTTGGAAAAATGAGTTTTGATAATCTAGTCGTCTGCGAGTGTCTGATAATATCTAAACTAGCTTTTTATTTATGCTCTCTGCTTTTAGAGTCTAAAGTATTCCCCATACATAATTTTTTCGTTGCACTTTTTTTAATCAGCTTAAGATTGTTCTGAAATTTAACTAGAAAATACCTCAGATATCACCAAAGTCCAATGCAATCGTCTAAAAGTATGCAGCGTTTTTTGTTTGATTATCAAATATATTAGCTCTCATTTATTTCCTTATTTATAATTTTATTATAATTTTAAGTAACTATAACATTATTAAATATTTTATTTTACTAATTTTCGTTTACAATTCGAAAGTACTGTAACTTTGACTTTAATTTTCGGATCATCCATTAATATAGGAGTTGTAAAAAAAAATATATATTTTGTCAATGGGGTTTCTCTCTGGTTTTCCCCTTTTTGGCGACCTTCTTCCATTTCTGATGTGCGACATTCAGTGCCATTGTTTGATTTTCAGCCCGCGTCATAAATCAAACTCAGCTGAAAATGCTACTGTGGCAGCTGAATTTGAATCTGCGTTGTGTCCTTGTTTTGAGACTGCTTAAATGCCCACAAACGGATTGCGAATTGAGGTTAAGGATGCGGACGCAACGGGCGGTAAGGAGGTACCGGGTGAGGCGGGGTGGTGAACTGGGGTTTTAAGGACGAATCTCAGCGTGCGAGGCAGCGACTCTAAGAGGGTAAATCATCGCCAAAGCCATGCGAGTAATCGATAAACAATTAACATAGCAAATCATCAGCGCAGGGAGGCAACACAATTCGAGTATATCCATTTTCATTTTCATTTGCCCTTTCCTAACCTTAAAATTATTAAATTCATGCATGAATTAATGCGTCCAGTGCTTAGTTCGTTAAATTTTGGCAAGTGGCGCCAGAGAGACGCACAAGCGGTCGAGATACAATAGATGCCGATCTCGAGAGAGTGTGCCAAAAATTAAAATTAAAGCTCGCGCTGACGGCGACTTTTTCATTTCTTGTTCGCACTTGGGTTGGCTTTTGTTCAAGACGATCGAATATTTCGTGCCAATCGCTGATTTAGGATATTTCAATTAAAAGTTTGATCTATTTTGTTACGTCTAATAATGATTATAGGTGAGTTCTATTGTTGTTATCCTTATGTTATGATATTCCAATTTTTACAAAGTTAAAGTTCGAATAAACGTCTTAAAATACTCATACTCGTATAAAGATTACTATAGCTTAACCCATGTTAACACTCAGACTGATTACTTTTCAAATATTTTTACCTCTACAGTGATAAATTTATTTAGTTTTAATTAATTTGTATTTTGTTGAAATCGTTGTTTCTTAAGTTTGTTTTATTAAAATGTTAAGTTACTACTGAGCTCTTGGTTCGCATTAAATATGGTATGTATATGTAGGGTATTGCCTAGTCAAGCATGCTCAGCCGTTGTGCTTGAGGTACAAGTGCGAGTAAGTGCAAACTGCTTTTTCTCTCACACACACACACACTCACACACACACACACACACACACACACACACACACACACACACGCACACACACACACACAATACGGCATCATGTTGTTTTAAATGTTTGTTTGTGAAACATGTTGGGCTGCAAATTCATTCATTTCAGTTTGACGCTCGTCTGAAAAGACAGTTCGCTTTGAGAGTGGAAAGTTCAGCAGTCTCGCTTGAGTGTCGGTGGGGGAGGGGATATTTGATATGCTAATGCGTTTAAAATCATTCAATATGTTGTATGCATGTTTTTTATATGGAAGATCCTTTGCCATAAGCCAAACTTCTCACATATCTACGGCAAATTTCAAATTTGGCGAGCTGTCGCTCGACTTGTGCAAATGCCAGTCAACAACAAAAATATCTGTATAAATATTTATGACTTTGCGGGTGTGCGTGAATCTTTTTTTAAAGCCTTCACGAAAAAAAAGACCAGTGAGGGTGCTACAGGTGGGATGCCCGACCTTTAGACGCCCAGTAATTAATAGTTATATTTACAACTTTTTGCCCCGACTGACGAACTCAGTGACATTAAGAGACGCTTAGAGCTGGGAGGTTTAAATTTACAACATAGCTAAGACAGATAGACATTGTCACAAACTCATAAGTCTGTATACACTTGGTGTACTGGGGTAATAGCAAAATGAAATATACACAAATATCTACATATATCTTATGTGGATGTGAAAATAAAACAGAAATCGTTGCGTCTACTTTCGGTTCATGTCGTTTTGGTCTGCTCTTCGCTTTTGAAATGGGTAAGAAAAGTGAAATAAGATAAATGAGCCAATTTGACTTAACGTGCGTGCTAATGTATGCGCACACACACACACACGCACACATACTTACATAGAAATGTATTGTATGTATATTTTGCGAGCTGTTTCCCAGTGGGCGCCCCTCAAAGTAGGCAACGTTTTATTTGTCCATTTTCACACGCTTAATGACTTGCCAGACAGTCAGACTAGTCAGACTAGTCAGACAGACAGCTGAACATTTGGAATGTTGAACAGCATTCTGCAAATCCAGAGCATAACTTGCTTTGTTAAATATTTGAGGCTTCTGACTGAACTGAACTTCATTTACTTCAACCAAACAACAAGTTATTGCTTTGAGTTCTCCAATAGTTTTTCATCGATAGATAAGTTATAATGAAAATCTTAAAAAAAAAAAACACAAGGTAATTATTCAATTGAATAAGTAATAAATAAACTTTGATTTTGCGTGTCATATGTGTATTTAAAATCAACGTACAATTTAATTGAAGGGTATTTAACCATTAGCAGAAAAACCAAAACTAATTTTCCTAATTTGCTTGAAATGCATTTTTCCCAATTGTGGTACTCTGATTAAGTTACTTATTTAATTCATTTATGTTGCTTTCTTTTTTTCCGTCCTTATTTTGGCTTCTTAAAATGTTTTCCACAGTTATTATTATTATAGTTGCTGACTAATTACAGAGACAGAGCCTTACAGAATCTTCAGAATCAATCCATCTGTCAATAATAACTGTCATGACTTAAGTGCAAAATTATTTGCCAAACTAAGCCAAGTTCTAAAGCGCTTGATGATTTTGTTAACTGCCTGAGAGTATTTTCTGTTCCCAAAACGAACGGGCGGTTCTTCAATGATTCGTCCACAATTTCCCCACAATTTCCCCACAATTTCCCCATGATTCCCACACGTTTCCCCTCGCAGTCTGCCAAACGTCTGTGTACACAGTGTGAATACAAATGTGAATACAAATGTGAATGTGTTTTTAGGGTGGTGCGTGTGCGATGAGTATGTGAATGAGTTGAGGCCGCACAAAATAAAACAAAAACAAAAACAAAAACAAAAACAAAAACAAAAACAAAAACAAAAACAAAAACAAAAAGTGCAAAACGCAACTCTCTACACGAAAAGCTAATTGAACTTGTTCCGATGTCAATGCACTTTTATTCATGTTTGTAACCGCCTCAAATCCGACATACTCTTTTTTATTGATATTTAAATAGAGTTTCCGATTAGTCTGTCTGTTTTTGTCTCTCTGGCTCTGTTTCTGTTTCTGTTTCTGATTCTGGCATTGTTTGTCTCCATGTGGCACTTTTGTAACTGTTGTGTTGAGAACTCAACACTTTTCGGCTGTCTCTCAAATACCACTTACATAGTATAAAAAGTACGAAACGTCACTTTCAATTCGGTCCGTCACTTTTTTCAGACTTCTTTGGTTCCACAGGATTTTCGATGAGCATTTGCCGATAAAGACAATTAAAAGTGTTGGTTCGCTTTTATATTCAAATACACATATGTATGTATTTTTGTATTCTTATATTCGGATGAATGGAATTAACAACACGAAATGTCACTTTCAATACTGTTGTTTGTTTTCTGATGTCATCAACATTTTTCGAAGTGTTTTTACTGCTCAGACATCCATCACAAAACAAAATTAACAAATACATATGTTCAACGGGTATTATTAATAAAATTTAATTAGTGCAATCTCTTAATCAAGCTCTTTGTAGTTGGAGTAATAATAGGGCTTATCATCACCAGCCACTTCCGGCCACGATTCATGGCCCCAAGTGCAGCATTATTTCTCTCGCTTTTCGCTTCTCGCTTTTCGCTTCTCGCTTCTCGCGGCTTCTCTGCTCGATAAACCCAATCGACATTCGCTCGATTTATTCTCATTTCGGTGGGACAACAATGCGGGGCTAAAATTAAACCAAACTAAGCCAACAGTCTACCAATATGGCCTACATAGTCATACATGCAATATATTTATATACTCTGCTGTCAAACTAATTATGATGGGGACTGTGGGTGGGGGGAGCTTCTATGTGCAGTTATCTTATCAGTCTGCCAGCAGGCGCAAGTACGATCTTTTTTTATTTTTTATCACAACTGAGTTTGTGGAGGAAAAAGTCGAGACAAGCTTGTGAATGAATTATGATGGTATTCCTATTGTTGTTTGGATATTTACTGAACAAATGCTACCAAAGGACAAGGGCATGAAATCATAGGAATAAGAAACGAATTTTAGAAAGCATTTTAAGTGTGACTGAAAATAACGTTTTGTTGAGCCTGATTAGTTACTAGCAAGTTCTTCATTAATTTCTATGATTCATATCTTAAAATATATCAAATAATGCAGATTTTTAAATATGTTTTACTCTTGAATAAAAAAGTTTACTCATTTCATGTTTACATAATTTAATATGGCATTATTAATTAGTAAGCGAGTATCGGAGCTATTATCAATATTACGCATACGACACGTGAATTCAGAATTATTTTCTTTTAATTTACATATTTTATAATGTAGTTATTATCTGTCACATATTAGTAACTGATACGGTTTGCATAAGTTTGGTTGAATAAAAAAACATATTATAATTATCCATTTGAATGAGAAACTCATTGAATTATAAATAGAAAGAAAAACATATATTTTGTATTTAAGCGTGTGGATTTCCCAGAAAATCAGAATATGGAAAGCAGAATATGACGATAACTGGTCAATAGCCAGATGGCCAACAATCCGTTGAACCAACAACCAACCCATTAAACCGTCAGCCAAACCAAAACTCTGTCTCTCAGTCTGTCTGTCACAAAAATCACATCCATCGTCACATTTGGCAGTCATAAATTCAATTGACAGCATCGATGCGGACAATCCGTGCGAAAAAGAAAAATGTAAGCAATATCAACGAAAATTGGAAATATGCAAAATGTTGTGCATATATAAATGTGGAAACTCTTACTTCAAAAAAAAAAAGCCATACTTGACTCTCTATATTCCAGGTATCGCTTTTTGTTTTCTTTCTGCCTCTTATTCAAATAACATTTAACAGATTTGCGTCGCTGTTCACTTTTAAATCTGATTAGCTGATTCAACGCAAAAATTGTCATTGAATATTTTGAATATTTTTTACTAACTTACAATTTAATGTAAATAGAATGAATTTAAGGGTGAATTACCAAGGTGTTCTGCTTAAAACTTAAAACGAATAATTTAGAAACTGACACACATCAAATTTATGGCCAATTTTGGGATGATGCTTACAAAAATACAATGCCAATTTATGATCTGTGAGTTTGGTCGAGATATCTGAATAAACTAGAAAATGTTTTTCATACTGATGCGTCCGTCAGACGAGCACTTTTTAACCGACACTTTTTTATTTATCTATTTATTTATTTATTTCATACAAAAATGTTGTAATCAAGTAGGCATTTGACCGACACAAAAAACCGATGGAAACAGGACGTGTTTTATTTTCATCGGTGAGCATCGGTGAAAAACCGACCGTTAAAAGTGTCGGTTAAAAAGTGCTCGTCTGTCGGACGCTTAAGCAATTTCCTCAACTTCGACTCCGACTCCGAACATATGTATGTTTTAGTTATAATTTGAGGGATCTATTTGATTGTTAGGCAATTCCATTACATGCAATGGAACCAATGGAGGGAACAACAACTCTTAGATAAGTTAACAGAGAGAGAGAGAGAGAGCAAGAGATTAAGACCCTGTTTTTATTGTGTAAGCAAGAGCAGAGTAAAAACTAAAATAAATATTACAGAAAATTAAAATAAATTAAAATAAAGCAAAGCAACCATGAAACGGACCTGTTACAAGTTAAGCATTTATTACGTTTTGTTCTTGAATTATTTGTTTTTTGTGAGCTTGTAAACAAATGTTTTGACTTTCGATTTAAGTATATATGTACATATTAGGCACACTTCTCACCATGGCAAACCTAGCAGACCCTGTTCACTTCTAAGGTACAGAGTCTGGCAGAACAACAACCCTCACCGAAAAGCATATAAACTAATCAACGACACAATTTTTGGCCAATGTGTTTAAATATATATGAGCACAGATGTGAATTTGTGTGTGTGTCTGTGTGTGTGTGTGTAAGTTTGTGTATGTGACATAAATTGTCTTTGCTACGCAATTTGGTTAACGCTTTCACCACACGCACCACTTGAATTGCCTCAACCACTTGCGGATCTCTGTCTGGGACTAACCAAATATTGATTAACAAGTGGTTGAGCTCAACTATAATATACCCTATGTTTTATGTATACAAAGTGTCCAGATTTGTAAATCACTAGTTGTTTTATTCAGTTCAAATACAAATTTCAAACTTATGGGATTTCTAAGTGGAGCCATCAAAATAAAACTTCATTCTACATTTGATTCTGTGGCGTTTCATTTTTGTTGTAAAAATTTATGCCGAAGTGAAGAAAAAGTTTGACTAAGTTTGCTAAAGTTGCTAAAGTTGCTAGGTTGGGTATCAGACCAACTTCGAACTTTCATAGTTTTGCCAAAACTGATCCGATTTTCATTCGAGATGCCATTTTGATCATGGTTTTCCTCTAAATTTATTCTGCGCTCAAATTTTAAAAAGATTTTAAAGCAAAGAGTCCACCGTTGTCTTTTTCAAAAATTAAAAATTTTAAAACTCGATTTTAAATGTTTATCCAAATTTTTAGTTCGATTCTGAGACGTATAATTAATTTGTAGATGTGTAATTATAAAGAGCTCTCAATTTTTATTTGTATAAAATTCATGGCTTAACTCTTATTTTGAATTTTAGTAAAATTATTTTTATAGCCAACTTGCACTCGTTGGTAATTAAATGACTTAAATGTCACACGCACAGTTCGCTAGGCAGCAGAGCTTTCAGTTGCCCAGTTGCCCAGTTACCCAGTGGGGCAAGTGGGCGTGGCTGTGACCTACTGGGCTGCTCCTTCTCACCGATGAATTAGTGTAGTAAATCAATAGTAGAAGTCATCGCTTAACGGCAGTATAAAGGCGGAGAGATTCAGAGATTAATCGGTATATCTATGCATACTTTGAAGTCCCTTGATCCTTTCAGAAGTCAGTGCAAGAGTGCAAATTCCTAATCCGTTCCGATTTTTATATTTAAAGCTGAATTCTGAAAATTTCCCAAAATAAAGAAAATTTATCCAAATTTACAGATAGATCAATCTGCTCAATCTTTAATGTTTTTTTTGATTCATGAAATCGTAACTTTTCCATATTGTTGTAATGTCAAATGTTTCAAAGTCAACATGGACATAAGCATTATTTATTTACTTGATGTTGATTGATGATCAAATTTTGATTTTGTTCTCAAAAGTCAACATAAACAAGGCGGACAACCACAAAATGATGACACAATATCTTTTAGTTAAAGCAGCAAAATGAAAATCGTAATAAATACACCAACAGTTGGATAAGTTCGAATACAGATGGAAATTTGTGGGTTTCATTTAGATATTCACATGGACTCCAAGAGACCGTCTCACAGTGGCTAATTCTGCCAATGTGCTGGTAATAATTGATTACCAAAAAATGGACGACGTAATATAAAAAAGAGAATTATTAATCAAATATTTTAAATCTATTTTAGTTTGTTCTCAATGTTGTTGTTCGTGTTTTTTTGTAAATTCAGTTGATTTTAAAACATTTTTTTTATTTGTTTCTAGGCAATATTATTAAAATGAAATTTCGAAATTAGTACTTAAAGCAAGAAAATGTGTGGTAGAAAAAAGGATAATAGTTTCAAAAAAATAAAGAACACCTCAATTTATTGTCCACTTTTAGTCCTGCATTTATAAGCCGAATCCGCCACTGTTCGTCGGACAGACAGTCGGACAGACAGTCGGACAAGGTTGAGCCTGTGAAGCAGTTGCTCAAGCTAAAGCAAAATTTGTCCTTGCCGCGCAGTTTGTCCGACTCGGCGCCTCTATTCAGCATTTTTCAACCTTTTTCCGCCTTTCCTCCTTCCTTTTTCCTTGCTGTTTCTTGCATCCTTAGTCCTCAGCGCGTCCTGTCGGTCTTGTCTGTCCTGACTGCTGGCAACGCTCCGCCTTGCGAATAAAATGTGACTGAGAGCATTTCGTGTGCAATAAATGTGCACCGTCTACTGTGGGCAAAAGGTAAAATGACTTGTGATACCCTTTAGAAATCAGATGGAGGTATGATGTTTCCATTTCAAAGTTGACGAAATTAATTAAATGCAATTTCGTAGTAATTTACATGATGTATTTGGTGAATCATTGATTTAGTACTGTAATCTGTCGGTTTGTAGTGCAGGGTATTTCTGAGTCGAGCACTCTCGACATTATCAAACATTCTTGTTGTTTTTCTGGATATTTAAATGCAAGTCGAGGCAAGGACTACAAATGAAGTGGCACACAGATGCCTGACAGATGCTTGAGGCAAGAAGAAGACGAAGCATCTGAAACTGAAACTGAAGCTGAAGCCAAAAGAGAAATTGTGAATGAGAAATGAGAATGGAATATTGTGAATGAGGCGCTTGCCATTCGTCGTGCTGTGTGTGCATTATGCTCAAATTAATTTAAATTGAAAACATTTCGCGTTTTTTTCCAAGGAAATCATCTGCTTTCCCTATACGAATATCCAATCCCAACACATTTTGCTTTTTATGCCCTCTTTCCGTGTAGTGTGTATTTACTACTGGACAGCCTCGCGGCATTTAATTAAGGGCCAAAACCAAGTCAAGGCATGTCCTTATTCTCAAATATAAAGCGTTGCATATTTACTTACATCTTGATGCCGTCAGAATGATTTGTACTCTTCGAAAAATGTTCTACCAAATTAAAATAGTTAAGGAATAGAAAATGCTGCAGAACTGCATTAATCTTATAATAGCTAAATCTGAATCATCTGAATCATCATAGCTAAATCTGGAGCACTTTTAAATTGGTGCACTAGTCACACTTGACATATGTACTTATGTACTGTAATTTGGCAATTATATTTTTTTCTAATTAACCTTTGATTGGAAAACTAAATTTGATCTGAATATTTGTATTACATAGTTATCATTAATATTATTATTATTAGCATTACATGTGTTTCGCTTTTTAAAAGATCTTTTTTCGCTTCCATTTCCAAACTGAAATAAAATGGCGTCACAATGTCGCCTTCTGCATCGTCGCCGGGAAAAGAGCAACAGCTTCCTTAAAATGACCCATATTAATGACCCTAGCATAGACATAAATTTATCTCATGATTATAATTTGGCAATTATATTTTTATCTAATTAACATTTGATTGGAAAACTGAATTTGATCTGAATATTTGTATTACATTGTTATCATTAATATTATTATTATTGGCATTACATGTGTTTTTTTAAAGATCTTTTTTCGCTTCCATTTCCAAACTGAAATAAAATGGCGTCACAATGTCGCCTTCTGCATCGTCGCCGGGAAAAGAGCAACAGCTTCCTCAAAATGACCCATATTAATGACCCTAGAGCTGCTTCGGGTCGAGGCTCTGTGCGTTTTTCTTCAGCTGTCAATATGGTGACTGTTTTCCGCTTCCCATCGCCAGTTGATAGGGATTTAATTGAAATTAGCCCCGAGATAGTTGCATGACAACGTTAACGGTAACTGATCCCGACCAAACCAAATCTCTTACTCTGCCACTGTCCCTGTCGCTTTCTCTAACTCTGCCCCTCTCTCTCTCTCTCTCTCTCTCTCTCTCATAGCAGTCAGCATTTTGTAATCAACACTTGTTGCCCTGCACACTGTGACTGAGATTGGCGTCGGAAACTTGTACACTGTTAAAAAAGAATTATTATTCTTGGCGCTTTTGAAGTTAATTAAAACTGATCATTGAGCTGAAAATTGGTTTCTTAATATCGCCAATGAAAACATCACACGGTCGATTTATCGGGAATATTAAAGAAAAACAAATTAGGTTGTTAATTGTTGAGCTTATGCAATTTTAAGGGGCTCATTTAAATCGTTGATCATTTAAAATTATTTATGCAATAGACAAATATGTCACTTTTTTCACTTGATTCATCGCCTGAAAGGATTAAATTAAAATAGTTAATTTTTTTGTACACATAGATCGATCCGTCAATGTTTCAATGTTTTATTTTTGTTGTTGTCTTTTTTTGATATTTTGTTTATATTTATTTTTGTCAGTGTATGCAGCTTGACAGCGACGTCAGTCAATCAACTCTGGCTGCATTTGCAATGATAAGACGAAGGCAACAAGTGGGCGTGGTCGTGGTCGTGGGCATGGGCACGGTTATGGGCGTGGCAATGCAGTCTAGACTAAGGCACGCGATTAAAGCGAATAACGGATTGTGATTGTGGTGTCGCTTCTTTAGGTGCTTGCAGGTTCAATGAGCCCCGTTGACAACTGCTGATGTTCCAGTTGATGTTGCTGAATGTGTGGCAAGTTCATGCCACATGCCACAAGCCCCAAGCCACAAGCCACATAGCCCTCTTAGATTTCCGTTTACCTCTTTTTTTACCTCTCTCTAAGGGCGTAGCCTGGAGCAAAATTAACACGAAAGCAAAAATCCTCAACATTTTATTTAAAATAGCTTTTGCAGTAGTAGAAACAGGATATAAATACGAAATTTGCACACAAAATATAACTAGAAAGAAACATTAATAAAAAACAAAAAGATACTTTTCTATTGCAATAATTTTCAATGAAAAACCCAATGCAACAAATATTTTATTGCAAGCAAATAATATAAATTATTTGTCTTTAATTTAGTCTTCAATTTAAATTTGAATACATACAAATATTAAGGAGAAACTTGACATAGCTACGCCCTTGTCTCTTCCTCTTCCTCTCCCTCTCTCTAACTTTCTCTCTCTATTTCTTTTAATTGACCTTATCTGCAATTCGGCTACAGATTGCAGCCCACTCCCAATTGGCATTGCTGTTTTGGAAACTGTGCTCCCAATCATCATTTCAATTCATCACACATCAGGAAGCCTCTCAAAATTCTGCCTCCCTTGGCCGACTTTGTCCCTTTGTCCCTCCACGCATCCCTCGACATTCCGTAGATAGACAGAGATGACACGTGTGTCCCTGGGTCCAATTACAATCAGACTGCGCAGCGGGTTGCAGGGTTGCCTGGTTATGGGACAGCTGGATGCTGGATGTCGGATAGTTGCATTAATTATTATCGCCAATGGGTATTAATTAGCGACTGGCTTTAATTAGATCTTAAGCTCACGGAGTTTCTCTTATTTCCGTATTTTTTTCGCCCGAAATATCCGATTTCCACAGCTTTGTTATGGCATAACAAAATTCCATTTTATTTTCAACTTACCAAATATTTGGGTGTCATTATTACATGCTTTCGAGTTTATTTTTTAACTTTTGATATTGATCTGAGTTGAGAGGATTAGAGACGCATAAGCAATAACAAAATACATCCAGGGTCGGCGCCAGCCAGACGCACAGGCAGAATTCTGCAGCAACAGAAAACACGCAGTACATGCTCGATTAAAGCTCGCGAAGACGGCGACTTTTTTATATATTTTTTGCTTGCATATTTGGTGGCTTTATTGTTTATGTTTTTGTAGTACTTCCGATTAAATATTATGTGTACAAGTCTAACAACAAACAACAATTTGCATATTTGTTCTACGATTTGACTAGGATTTTTATTTTAAACTTAAGTGTGCGTATTTTTTGGAATATATGATTGTCAATGCGTAAGAGTTTGTTGAGTCTTATGACAACTTGATTTTTTATTATATTGAACCTGGTCTCGGTCTCGCAATCGAACAATTTGAAAATGATAATGATAATAATACTGATAATGACGTTAAGCATTTGAACGTTCTACTTGCGACATGTTGATTTAGGTTTTAAGGCGTTGGTAATGACTGAGATAAAGTTTTGTGACAAAAAAACAAGCGTTAGCCCAAAACAGAAATCGAATTCCGTACCAAACTTTCGACTCATCGTCAAAGGTAATATATAATTCCGTAGTTGCGAGTGGGCGACTTGTAGATACTCTGCACAAATTTTAGCTGGTGACTCAATCTTTAGTGACTGAATATAATATTTAGAATATAAATTATGAAATAATTTATGAGCTTATAGTGGAGCATTTAAGACTATGTATTATAAAGAGTTCTAGCTTGTTACCTTTTACCAGTGGAGATAATAATGATTGACTCATTTGCACTACCCGTTAAGTCCTTCGCTCTTTGAATCTCCAATAATCATTTCATACAATACTCATTTCTCATAGTACCTACAACACATTTGTCAATCCCTTTGTGTGCGTGTGTGCGTGTGGGCCACGCCCTCTCTCTGTATGTGTGTGTGTGTGTGTGTGTGCGTGTGTGTTGTTGCTTTATTCATTCATTCGTTCATTCATTTTTGGCTCGGCCATTCATTCCAAGCTGACCGTTTCGCTTCACTTCACTTTCGTCCTGTCATGTCCTGTGTACAAATCCAATTTTGTGTGCTTTTTTAGCCCAGTAATCAAATTGTTAACAGGCTTATAAGTTTCTGACATTGTTTGTCTATTCGTTGAAGCAATGATGTTAAATTTTGGCGGGAAAAAGCGAAATTTTCTCAATTTTTTTATTGTACTAAAATTACAGCTCAATGATCTGGAGATCTGTTTGATTTGTGAAGTTACAAGTACTGGGAATCTGAAGAACGAGCATTTCGAGCGTAGAATTGTCATTTGTTTTGCCGTTGTCGTTTTTGTTGTTGTTCTCGTGTTGTTTGTTGCAGCCATTGTTGTTAGTTGCCCCTCGCAACGTTCAACTCAAGTAGCACTCAATTTCAGCTTCAGCTTCAGTTTCAGTTTCATTTTCAGTTGCGATTTTCGCTTTTCAGCCCGTTTTACGAGTATTTCTTCCTTACGCATCCTTCGACTTTCTTTGCCACTTGATTTTGGGTTTATTCTGGCATAAATTATCATGACACTCTTGGATTGTGTTGTACATTATTGACGAGAAGAAGAAGGAAAAAGAAGACAGTCTACGTCCTAAGCAAACAAACAATCGACAGCAAATGGAATTCCAAAAGGATAATGCTTTACTAACCAATACGAAGCATGCATACACATTTATTTGCTTAACACCCAAGTTGAAGTACTCTGAAAATCACTTGAATTTCGAAAAAAAGTTAAGAGCATTTGAATTGATGAATTAAATAATCAACTGACTCACGGACTAACTGAGTGATTGCCAATCAAACTGAAATGAAAGTGACCAAAAAAAATGACTTGACAAATATTTCAATTATTTCTCTTTCAAGAAGATTGACAATTTTTGGTTCAATTTACGCTCGAATCGCTCTGAAACTTGTTTTTAAAGCCGAGCACAAAAAATTAATTTTGTAGAAATGGTCCTTAGAAATTATCTTATTGATATCTTTGAGTTGTTTAATGAGCTTATTGCGTGTTGTCACACCTCCATTTCGACAATAGCTTCACCTGCAGCTGTCCATAATTTTAAATGTAATTTTTCTCGGTTCGTTGGTCCCGAGCTGAACTCTGAGTTAGAAATTCATTAAAAATTTAATTTACTGAAAGAATTTTTAAATCTGCAATACTTTGAAGAAGGTTCGACTTAATTCTTGTTTTATTACAATAAAAGAAAAAGAAAATAATGTTTGTTCCTCAATTGTTTTAATTATATCCTCATTTATGTTTCTAAAATTATTTTAAAAATAAAATTGATAATTTCAAGTATTGCAACTAATCATTATGATTTATTTACTATTTATTTACTTTGTGATTTTCTAATTGAAGTCTTAAGTTATGTTAATATTGTCTTAAATATTGTAAATCATTTGATAGTCAAGTCTTTCTTTTTACTGTTTTATATTTGTTATATACCTATAGAAATATACCTAGTTACCTTCCCACAGTGAAAGCAGGTTAATACCGAAACAAAAATTTTAAAAATTTAAATTTTATTGAGATTAATATATAAATTATATTAGGGTGGAAATAAAAATAAAATTAAGTTTAGAAAAACAATGATTACACCTAAGCAACATAATTAAATTTCATACTTGACCGAACCGAAATTAACCGTTAAGCATGAATCGGTTTCTTAACGGTTATTTCGGTGGATTTAATTTCGGTTTCTCGGTATCGGAATAGTAAAAAAGTTTTTTCTCGATTTAGGTTTCATTTACAGTTATCAACTTCAATCGGATAATAGCGGTTAACGGTTACGGTTAAGAGTATGCATACTTGGTGTAGTGGAGTTTAAGTATCTTCAGAGATTAATAAATAAATGATCTATATATGAGAAATTTCGACTATTTGGACTTTAAAGTTGCACAACTTTAATAAAACTCCCGCGATTTCCACAAGGAATATCTTATTTTTCATAAAATTAACCCTTCTTTAACTTTGCATTTAAATTTTTTGATTCTGAGACGAAAATTTTTTTTTAAAAAATTGTCGATTTTTACATAGTAACCCCTTTCAATTTTTTGAAAATTTTCAAAAATTTTAAATCTTAAATTTATCATTTTAATCGACTCCGGATGATAAAACAAGGGTAAAAGATTTAAGCCAAAAATGTAAAAATATTGACCTTTAAAGATCCCTGACTTTTTATACACGATATTTGTATACTTTGAACTAACGTAGACTTACTAAAAGTATAGAAAATAAATACTTGTTACAAAGTGAACATTTTATGCTATGTATTTATAAAGATGATGTATAAAAGGACTTACCTTGTTCTGGTAACCATAATAAATGATCTTTTTATAAGAAATGTTGACTCTTTGGACTTTCAACGAGCACAACTTTATTAAATTACATCCGATTTCCACAAGGAATATCTTATTTTTCATAAAATTAACCCTTCTTTAACTTTGCATTTAAATTTTTTGATTCTGAGACAAACATTTTTTTTTAAAAAATTGTCGATTTTTACATAGTTACCCCTTTAATTTTTTTGAAAATTTTGAAAAATTTTAAATCTTAAATTTTTTTATTTTATCGTCTTCTGGTGATAAAATTAGGGTAAAAAAGTACTTTTGAACAAATTTCCACGTTATTTCTTTAAAATCTAAGCCAAAATATCAAAATTTCGAGCTTTAAGGCTCCCGGACTTTTAGTACACGATAACATAGTTCATAGCTTCATAGCTTTACTGAAAATATAGAAAATAAATCATTGAAAAGTTGATTTAACAACCGTTAAATTCTTTATTAACAGATTAAAGACTTGATCTATGACAGTAGGATTGCGAATTAACTAAATAAATTATCTATATATGGGAAATATAGACTCTTTGGAGTCGATTTCCTGAGGCATGTCTTATTTTGCATAATGTTAACCCTACTTTAACATTGCATTTAAGCTTTATGCTTTTGAAACAAATTTTGTTTTTAATATTTTAATAAAAAATAATCAAAATGTATCATAACTTATTCTCTCATAGGAATTATCCTGAATGAACAAAAATTTGAAAATTATGCGAGATATGTATTTTAATTAATCTTATTATTAAATTAAGTATACATATTTTTGTGAAAAATGTTTTGAATGCTAGTAAATGGGGTATATTACCCACTGTGCAATGTAGCTGCCGCTGAGTGCGAGGACACTTGTAGTTAACCTCCAAATGCAGTAGTTGCTTCTGTTGTTGTTGTTGTTGTTGTGGCTGCTGCTGCTGCTGCTGCTTCATCATCTTTCGCATCATCTTCTTCTTTTCTGCTGCCTTACCGAGTGGTTGCCCCCTTTTCTCTTCTCTTCTCTTCTCTTCTTCTTCTTCTGTTGTCGCTGCAGGCGTTGCGGTTCACTTAAAATATGTAGCATACTTATTTGGGTATGTTCATAATTCAATGCACAGCTAGAGAAAGCGAGAGAGAGAGAGAGAAAGAAAGAAAGATAGTCTTACATATGTGTGTGTCAGTTCGCTATGGAAAATAAGCTGTAATTCTTGACTTTGAGCCAAGATTGCCATTGCCAATTACCAATTGTCGTTGCCATTGTCATTTTTTTTTGCTCTTAAGGGCTTTATTAACCACATAGTATTCAATGTTGACTTGAACTTAACAACCCGCTTTGTAGTTGAAATTTATATGCTTAATTAAATGTGGGAAATGTCTTTTTTGGGGCTTGTATTTAGCTCTTCAAGTGAATTGCGAATGACATATTTTTAGCCGCATTTTCTAGACTTCAGATCAATTGAGGTCAACTGCAAATGCGAAGTGGCCAAGAAGGAGATGCGGGAAGGCAAGAAAAGGAAAACTTTGTAGTTAGAGATGTAGACGAATTGGTTCAGCTCTTCTGAGTCATGCACTGCAAAAAATATAGCAATAACTAATAAAAGTTACTTTTCGGAATTTGGAATAAAAGTGATTTTTAATAAAACAAAAATGTATAAGCACATACAAAAAATTTCAAAAATTCAAACTCTTTTCATTGGACAATAATGATTTGAGTTAGGGAAGTTCGACTGTATATATGTACATATATGTATGTATGTATGAACTAAGTATGTATGTGTCGGTTCCCTCTCTCTCTCTCGAGATTTTAAATTCACTAAACGCTTAAAACACTTTACAAACTCGACCTCGCTGCGTGCTCCCCCCCCCTGCCCCCATCCTGTTCCCTTGCTCCCCTGCCCCGCTTTTTAATAAGCTTGACGCGAGTCGAGGACCTGAACCGAAAAGTTGAACCGCTGCGGCGCGCCATTACCTCCCTCACTTGACATCATTTCGAAAGGGGCTGACGAACAGCTAGTGCTACTCACATACACATCTACACACTTACACACACACACACAATTACACTATAAGAAACTTCCGGAAAATTGGCGGTAAATTTTGCAGCATTTGCAGAAATTAGTGCAGATTATTACTTTTTTTTGTATCTCTATTATTTCTAATTCCATTTCTATTCGGCGTGGTAAATCTTTTTGCAGCTTTAGCTCTGTCCGGTTCCGGTTAGGCTGTTGACCTGTTGACCTGTTGAGTTGAATGTGCAAAAAGGGGAAAGTTAAAAAATGTTTTCGACTTTACTGACTGCATGACAAACTGGCCCAGTGCAATTTATGCATGTACATATGTATATAGAAACTGTATCCCTGTTAACTTGGCCAACTGGAACAGCTTGAAATTGAATTTGCGGTTTGCCGCTGTCTCAACAACTTTGCCAACTTTAAAGATTCCAAACAAGCAGTCAACATAAAAAGAAACAAAGCAAAAGCCAAAGGCAAATTCAGAAAGATATATCTGTTGACTGACTGTTGATAGCATTCTCACATTCACAATCTCGCTTTTCACAGAAATTGGAAAATTAATTATATATTATAATCAGTGTTGCTATTTTTTTTGGATATATCTGGGCTTGTTATAACTTTACAGCTGAAAAAATGCAGAAACAAATTTAAAATGAAAATACTCTAAAATGTTCAGCCTTCTAGCTCTTATTTTTTAGACTCTGCGCTACTTTTTTATCAGGACAAAGATTTTAATGTATTTTTATATAATTTTATGTATAGAAGACTAACATATTTTTGTGGAGCCGAAATGGAAAAAGCGCTATACGGCCAAATCAAGTTCTTTTTCCCGTCAAATTTGAATTTTTATACCTACCACATCTCAAAATTGTTCATGCAAATCTAGCGTTTGCCGCCAAGACTAGTTTTGCTTTTAAAATCCAACTGAAGGAAGTAAGATTAACTCAGCGGGTATTAACTTCTATTTTTGTTTTTTAGAAAATACCGCATTATCGTATTAACCTAGGCCTTGTTTTATTCACTTAGCTTTAAATTGAAAAAAGATCGATGTTAAAAATAAATATATACGAATCTTAGCGATTTTCGAAAATTCACTCCTTTTGGGAAGGGAAGAAATAGAGTTCACAACGGCGTTCACAATATGAAAACAGGTCATTTTGAAGTTGAGCACATCCATTAAGCTGCCAACGGCGATGAATTGAATCAATTGAATTTCTAAAGCTTTCATTTCATTAATTGTGCTTAATTTGAGTACGGAACCGGGGGGCAAAGGTCACTCCACAATTTGTGCTGTCTCTTCAGTTGACATTAGCGTGGGAAATGGAAACAAAACGCGAACTCGAACTCGAAATCGAAATCGAATTCAATTGAAGTCAGCTCTCTCTTTGAAAGGCCGATTCTCAAAAGTTGACAAGTTGAATATGTTTAAGTTATGTATTTACATTTTTCAATTCTCAGTGCGTGAAAAGGGGGAAGTTGAAGAGTCAACGGATGGAAACTGCGAATGGAGGGGGGGGGGGGTTTAAATGTTGGTCCAAAGCAACCGCAGCCGGTCCATTTGCAGTGTATAAAAGTTGAATAGGTTTTCCTTGTTGTTCCTCAGTTTCTTTCTCTGCTTCTTCGTCTTCGTCTTATTGTTGTTGCTAGCCCAGTACTCTGACGATACACAGGCTTATAAGTTTCTGACAATGCCTGACTGTCTCCATATGAAACATTTTGATATTTTCTTTACCTTTTCTGTATTTTTTTGGTACTATTTATTAAATTACCAATATATCTAAAATACTAAACACAATTATAATCTTAAAGCATTTTTGAATTCGAAAGATAATAATTAATAAACTTATTTTATTTAAAAGAGGTTTGTTTCAATTTGATTTTTTTTTTATTGTTTTATTGTTTTATTGTCCTTTTTGATTATCTATTGTGATTGAATCGCAAGGGCTGCAAGGAAACGAGTACTCGGCATCTAACTGTCGAGCAGTTCGACTTGCTGTTCTCCAGCTCTTGTCTGGCCTTTCAACCAAAAACCGCCATTAAAATAACTTTTAAACTTTTCGAGTTAGGCATGGGGCGAGTGAGTGTATCAGTGAGTGCCTGTTGTTCTTATTGTTTTTGGCCTGGCCAAATGACACCCTGACTTTAAGCCAGGCCAAAAATTGCCAGCGGCTTCGTTGTGGTAGCTTTTAAAAATTTAGCCGCTTGTAAAGGAAAATCATCGTGAAAACCGCCTCAAAGGAATGCAAAGTACTCGCCTTTGTTTTCCCTCTCAGTTGTTTGTTATGTTCTACTCATTCAACATACTTATAAGCCATGAATACTCATAATAAAGTGAAGAAATCCCTGAACAAAAAAAAACACAAATTTAAACAGATTGCACGGTATCTGCTAGTCGCACTTTGTCGTTCTTTCAATTGTTTGTTTCAGTTAAATTCGTATAAATTGCAGTTAGGTCAAGTCTTTTCCTAAGCTATCTTTTGAAATAACTGATCATAAATTGTTTGTAAAATTTGACTGCCCCAGCAATTCATTTAAAAAGTCTAGCATCTACACCATAAGAGCTAGACCCTCAAACTTCCCTCTCATGCCCACAATTAATCTGAGTCTTCATTTTTAATCTCAACTTCATCGTTAAATTCACAATGAAAAATTAAATGATATCCAATTTAATCAATAATTCAATGTTATTTTCTTAAGTGTTAAATCTAAACTTGATGTTTAGTTTGCACAGGTATTTTCAGAATTTAAATTATATTTTGATAACTTGCCGTTTCTCTCAGTGTCGTTATTAAATTGAATTTGTGTTTTGCTTTAAGATTTAAGCTTTTAGTTGCTTGTGCTTTTCAATGTGCTTTCGTTCATCTAATTACTTGATGTGTGTTCTCTATTGCATGATATTTGGATTATTTGGCAGAAGTCGCCATAAATCAAATGGATACCAAATTGGATGCACGTGGTCAGTGTCAAGGCCAGAGCCAAAGTCAGAGCCAGAGCCAGAGCCAATTTCCGGCGTCATTTCCAGATTCGTTTAAGAACTTCTTTGAAATGATGAATGAAGATGAGGATCACGTTGAGCTCTTTGCCAATCTCTTGGAGGATAAGGTACAAAACACCCAGAGAAATCCAAATGCTGCGTAACAATAAATTCAAGTTGGATAATTTACATTTTTTTAGTATGCCCAGACTTTGAAACTTTTAATATCATTTTTTAGTTTAAATTTGATGTTCTTCTAATAATATTTTTTAAAATTTTGTTGCTGTGTTTACCAGAAACTTTCCTAAAATAATTCTTTTTTTTAATCGAGTGAAATAAGTAAAAAAAAATGAAGTATAAATATTGAAATTTTATAGCTTTTTTCTCTGGGTGTTTTTTTTTTCCCCACCCCCTGCTGCGTTTCGTTGTGTGTTCTTTTCTCCCTTTTGGCCCAAATAAAAGTTGTTGCCTTATATTATTGAATTATTCTCTCTGCTAGGTGATACCAAGAAATAATAATCCAATGTATGCACAACGACAACGTTGTGGCGGCAGCCTGCGAAGTCACTCGCAATCCAATTCACAGCAGCAACATCAGTATCAACAGCAACATCAACAGCAGCAACATCATCGTCTTCAGCAGCAGCAGCAGCAGCAGCAGCAACATCATCGTAATCGGAGTGGAAGCAGCAGCGATATGACTTTGACAATGGCCTTGGCCATGGCCGAAACAGAATCGGCAACTGCCCCAAATCGCTCAAATTCATTCCGCATGAATCGCAACTCGCAACGCAAAGCGTTCAGTTCAAGTAGCTCGAATATTAATCGTGTGGGATTTAGTGGCATCATTTCCAATGGCAGCACCAGCAGCAGCGGCAGTTTGCTCAATCTCGAGTTGATGCAACCAGTCAGCCAATCAACATCCCAACAGCAAATCTGTCATGGCCAAGTCACAGCTGCTGATCGTGGCTCGTGTGCTGCTTCATTGGGCAGCAGCGGCAATTTGCTTTGCAAGCACATCAAATATTGTTGCTTGCATCAACCATCGACATCGACATCGACATCGACATCGACCACAACATCGACATCAACATCGACATCAACATCGACGGCCACCTGTGACCTCAATGTCCATAGCCAGGTACCTCATCATCAAGCCAAAACGGATTTTTCAAATTATAATTATCAGGGATTGAGACCGTTATCTAACCGTAACCGTAACCGTAACCACTAGCCGGTATTAGCCGATTGAAATTGGTAACCGTTTTATATCGTTACCGAAATACCCAAATTATTCCAACCGAAATAGCCGTTAAGAAACCGGTTCATGCGTTACGGATAATTCGGTTCGATCAAGCATAAGATATAATTATGTTGCTCTGTGTAATTTTTATTTCTACCCTAATTTAATTTATATATTAATCTCAATAAAAAGATCTTATTAAATGAAGTTTTTGATTATAAACATTATAGTAAAATATTTGAATTTTGTTTTGTAAACCGAAATCATACCGGTATTTCGAAACTGAAACATTCAAAAAATCTGTAACCGATATACACAAATTTAGCATTGCCGATAACCGAAAACCTAAATGCGAATATAACCGAAACCGTAATTAGAGCCGATATTTGTTACGGTTTTATACCCTGATAATTATCATTAATTATTTTTTTTTGTTAAACGATTCTTAGTTTTAGAAACACACTAAGATTTAATAAAATAGATTAAAGTAAGAAAATATTTTTTGATTTGTATAAAAAAATGTTTGCAATTATATATACTTATGGACATATGATAATTTGACCTTCGCATTTGGTTGCGCTTATTTTAATTTCCTTTTAACATTATTGCTAATATTTTTTTTTTTGCAAATGACATATTTCCTAGTATTGTTTTCCTAGTTTCTGTTTGTTTGCAAATTTTGGTATTCTTAGTATTATTTGTCGCTATTCTTCTAGGGAATCGTTAATCATGGTCAACAGCAGCAACAGCAGCAGCAACAACAACAACAACAACAACAACAGAAACAACACCAGCAAAAGTTGCAACAGCAACATGAATTGGAATTGCAATTGCATCAAATGCGTCTTGGACCCGATGGCGAGGAGGTCAATGCAGCTCGAGTTCCGACCAATTTCATGGGTCGGGTAATGCCAGATGGTTCCAGGGATCGACACCAACTACAACAACGTCACTCGGTCATCCTGGAGAGGGCCTTTGATTTTGGTGAGAGCACGTTAACTATGCCATATCAATTAAGGCTACCTTATTCTATTTCTGAACATAGTTGTACGACTTATTGTACAATAAGAAAGACATTCAAATTATCAATACAATTGTATACAAATTATCTGGGAATTTCAAATAAGAATACGAAATAAAAATAACAATTGAGAAAATTGAATTCATAAATACAATAAAAAGTAGCTTTGAATTTGCGAAAAATAAGTCGTTTGAAGGGAAAATGTCCAGATTTGGCGAGAAGAAGTCAATCTGTAAATTTATCTCATCTCTCGATAAAATTGTCTCAGTAAATAGCAAACAAATATTATATTATTATATATTTGCCTATTTATGGTATTTAAGGTCCGGACTCCGAAACATAAAGGTTTCCCATATTCCGTTCAATACATACAAATCGACACACACACAAAGCCCAAAACCAAAGTTAAGCATCAACTTAAATAAAACAGTGGCAAATGAACAACGAACAGCAAAAAAAAATACAGCCAAAAAGCAAAAAAAAAAAAAAAACAACACCAATGACAACTGAATTACACAAATTCAGCCAAGCTGAAGCCGAACCCAAAAGCTGAACCGATCCAAAATCAAACGGAACGCAACCCAAAAAATTAGAAACGCTTTGGCTGTTTTTATCCGCTCCTCACTGAGCAAAGGGGTATATTGTATTACTCGAATAGAAAACTGGATATAGTCATTAAACATCATATTTATACACTCTTAGGTGAATTTCTTTTTATTTTAGTGTAGTTTTATAATTAAAAATACTTGCTTTATTTAGCTATGCTTTTCTTTTTAATTGAGATTTAGCGTCAATGTCCACTTAATATAAGTTGAGAGTTAATTTTGCATTTGACATGTTTTTTTTACGTCATACATTTTTTTTTCAAAGTCACAAAAAACGATGAAAATAAGTTACATTTTGTAAAATCTATGGGCATTTGTAAAACATATCTGGAAATATATATATTTCAATTGAATGACGGGTATCTTATAGTCGGGATCTGAACTTTAGCGTTTGTAAATGTTTTTTTCTTCGGCGATTAAAAGTCCTCCACGGAAAGAGGAAGAAGCGTAAAGAGTAATGGAAGAGGCGAAAAGGGATGTTGATAAAATGGGGTTCCATTTCGTTCAGTTGACTTGTCAGTTTGTCGTCGCAGACAGTTGATATTAAGTTGATGTGGGCGAAGGGCAAAGCGAGAGGGGAGGGAGGCTTAAAAAGAACTCGATTTCATTCGTAATAAATCTTGAAACATGCTTCAATTGCAAGTTCGCCCTAAGTCAATAAGTTGGTGTCATAAACATCTCATTTAATCATATGAGGCTGAAATTCTTAAATCAAGTATACGTATTTTGTCTTCAAATTTGTGTTGATGCTCAGAAACGAAAACTTGAACTTGTGCAAAGTCATAATAATCCTATTTAAATTGATTGCATATTCATGAATTTTAATTATTTAATTTGCATTACATTAAACACAAACTCAAGTACGAAAGTTTCTGCTGCCTGCAAGAGATTGTCGAAATAAAGTTTAATAGTTAACGCTTGGCATTCTTTGTCAAGTTGAGTCCTGCTAGACAGGACACTGAACAAAATGAACAAAATTTGTAAATATCAAACATAATAAAATATTTAAAAGTTACAATGATGTAACTATCTTGGAAATAGAAGTAGCTGCAATTTATTCTTAATAATAATTAACTCAACTGAATGGAAAAAAAAAATGTAGTTGATCAGATTACAATGGGGAGATTGATTAAATTTGCATTTAATATTAATCACATTAGGACATTATCGATGTTAATATTTTTTCTCGAAATTTCTAAAATGTTAACACCCCGATTGCAGACACAAGTTGCGATGAAAGCGATGCGCTGAGCAGCAGCACACCTGGCCCTGTGCCCTCGCCGGCCCCGCATCAGCTGGCCTACAACGTGTTGAAGCCGATACTCAAGCAACCGCAGCAACAGCAACCGTTGCAACCGTTGTTACAGCAACAACAACAGCAACAGCAGCAGTTGCCACATGCGATTCCCTCAACAACGGGTGGACATGTGCATCATCGTCTGCTGCCACCGACGCCACCGACGCCACCGACGCACAGTGGATTAGGGGCATTCCACAGTCGCGAGATGACCTTGCAACGTGTGCAGCAGCAAAGTGGCATAGGTGGCAATGTGAATCGCAGCATTGTCTATGCCACAGGTGCCAGCACAAGTGCTGCTGCTGCTGCCAACTACAACTACAACATGCAACAGCAACAGCAACAGCAACAAATGACAACTGGCAGCAACTACAACCTGTCAGCGTGGGAACGTGGAGGGGACAGGGAGAGGGACAGGGACAGGGACAGGGAAACTGATCATCAGAGTGAATGGGATCAAGAGATGAACTCCGCTCCGGCCACAACTCGCAACAGCTACGGCGAATTTCTCAATGCTGCAACAGTTGCAGCTGCCGCTTCCATCACAAGTCGTGTAAGCAGCCCTGACTTGCGGATACCTCGTTATTAGTGCAGTACCCAAAGGATTTCTTTCAATGTCCGTCGCTCGTTAGCAAAATCCAAATCTCATAGTCCAAACTGAGGGACATTATGATTTTCTGATTATCTCGACAGTAGCCTTTTATACTTTGAAAATTTATTTTATTTTCAAATTTAAAAGATAGTTAAATTCAACGTATACTGGGCTTCTAACAGTCGAGCACCTCGACTGTGACGTTCTAAATAGTTTTATTAATTTGGTGCTTTTGCTATATTCAATCTTTCAATTTTACAGCAAAGCTTGCGAGCCCAGAAGTCGCCGATTTTAAACCGACGTCGTTCCTCGTCGATTGCCGCCAATTTGTTGCACGGTGAATTCGACTACAGTCGACACTCGAATGATGAGGAGCTGTTTCGCATGTCGCACAATAGCACCAGGTAGGAGTAAGTCATCGCATCATTCGTCATCATACTCCCCTTCCAGCCCGAACTTCTCCCACATTTGTTGGTCATTCACTTTAAATTAAGTTAATATAATTTGCCAAGCTCATAGCTTACTCTTTATTATACCCTGTGCCCGTTGAAAATGGTCAAAGAGGGTATAATGGCTTTGTGAAATGTATGTAACAGGCAGAAGGAAGCATCTCCGACCCTATAAAGTATATATATTCTTGATCAGTATCAACAGCCGAGTCGATTGACCCATGTCCGAGCACACTCGACTGTAGTCGTCCTCCTCGCGAGCGAAGCGTGCCGGGGGTAGTCAAGCGAAGCGAACAGGGGCATTCCATTGAACATTTTTGCAGTTTTTAGCTTAGATTTTAAAGAAAAAGAGGGGAAATTTGCTCAAAACTACTTTTTTACCCTAATTTTACCACCTGAAGTCAATAAAAAGCATAAATTCAAAATTTAAAATTTTTGAAAATTTTCAAAAAATTTAAAGGGGTAACACTGTAAAAATCGACAATTTTCGAAAAAAAAATTTTTGTCTCAGAATCAAAAAATTTAAATGCACACTTAAAGTAGGGCTAATATTATGAAAAATAAGACATTCCTCATGGAAATCGGCTGGGTTTTATTAAAGTTGTGCTCTCTGAAAGTCCAAAAAAGTCAATATTTCTCATATATAGATAATTGACACTTTTTTATTGTTTGAGCTGTCTCAACCAATTTTACTATTGACTTGTTAGTTACTTAATTTGATGTGACTTGATACTGGAATCATCTAGGAAATATCCTAGCCCTTACCATCTTTGAGATCCTTTGTGTAAACACGGTTGGTGCTAATCAAGAATTTATTCACTTTACGGAGTCGGAGATGCTTCCTTCTGGCCGTTACATTCTTTTAACAAACTTAAAATACCCGCTCAGGGTATAATAAATAGTACTTGAGATATTTAAAGACAGAACAACATATTTTGAACGATAGTTTCGATTTCTGCTATTATGATATAGCGATATGACATTTTGATCAAATTTTATAGAATAAAGTCGAGAGCTCACCAAGTTTTTATTAAATCATAAAAACCATAATATCTTTGTTGCCTAAAAACGTAAGACTCCCAGCTCTACAGTTTGGACTCCAGAATAGGTAAATGGTGCTCAGTCATTTAGTCAGTCAATCAACAAAAACAACAACAACAACAACAACAACAACAACAACAACAACCAGTTTGAAAACCACTTTAGCAACAATGACAAGAATGTGCAAATTGTGGGCGCCTTAAGCCGCCTGATTACCTGACCTTCCTCACCTTCAGTTCTCCAGTCTTTTTTCCCTCTTCCTTTCCCCTGATCCTGTTGGACGCCCTGTGCTTTGAAATCCTTTCTTGAAACAACCTCATTTGCAATGTTAATAAGAAACCAGCTCGAATTCAATTCAGTTCCAAAATTGGTCAAAGGTCAATTAAAGGACAAACAAAGGATGGCAACGAGATACAATCCATAATCCTTTGTGTGTGTGTGTCTGTGTGTGTGTGTGTGTGTGGGTGTGGGCCAACTTCTTCTACGTGATTCCAGTTAATTGCACAAGATGCAGACACATTTTTAATAAATTACATTGGGCTTTGTTTTTTTGCAAGTACAGTGGAGCCTTGAGATGTATAATCTATGAAATGTATTGAAAATATTTATATTCATTATTATTGTGAATTTTGCCTAACGCAATGTCAAAGGAAATTTCATAGTTCAAGAAATATGTGAAATCTCGATTAACTCAAAATCAATTTACATAACTCTATTTTATTTCAAATTGTAAAATTAATTGTAGTCAACTGCTCTTAGTCGATGTTAAATAAATAGTAATGAAAAAAAAAACTGTTTAAATCTTGCAAGAAATTATTTATTATATATATTATAAAAGTAACGCATTATTCAACTATGAATTGGATTTAATTAAATGTTGTAGTTTTCGTGTGGCGAGGCTCTACTGTAATCTTGGCAGCCCAATTTGGTGTGCAGCTAATACAATTTATTATAAATTATACATCCGTGGATCCATTCATGTTTCGTGGGTCGTTGGCTTTGTGATTGCTTTGTAATTGCAGGGATCGCATGTCGCTAGCGAAATCGCCGATGAATCGTGGAGTGGAGAGCAGCGTTCTCACCTTTCAGCAGGCCATGTCCGGTGCAGTGTCGCCGCAATATTCAGGAGGCGGAGCAGCAGGCGGATTGTCAGGAGCATCCACAGTTGGAGTTGGAGCAGTAGGAGCTGCAGTTGAAGAGCTAGACAGACGGCTTTTGGGCTCCAGCTCGGCATTGGCTGCCGTCGTCGAGGATATAACAACGAGTGGACCCGATGCCACCGATTCGCCCACAGCCGATTCCAGTGTCGATGATGATGATGATGACGATGATGATGATGATCTGCCAGGACCATCAACATCCTCGCATAATATCCCGCACTATGCACCTACACATATCTCCAGTCTCCTTCGCGAACGTGGCGTTGGCGAATCCTCCTCGGCTCAGTCCACGGGCGGCGTCTGTTCCGCCCCGGTTGCCCCGCCACCCCCCGGCAGCTCCGCCACCATTGCCGCAGCTCGACAGCGTCTACGCACCTCGAGCATGCCGGCCGAGAGTCGCAAGGTGAGTGGCACTTTAATTTTCCAGCTCACAATAGAAAAATACACAAGACATTTGGGGGAAATTCTTTAAAAAAAAAACCTACATTACCATATATGTATGTAGGTTTTAGTAAATTTTTTCTTTTCACTTTACTCTCTACATTTGATCTTTGTACCGGGTAGGTACTAGTCGAGCAGATACTATCTGTGTCGACAATTTTAGCCAAATATGTGCAAACCAAGCAGGCTGAGAAATTCGGATTCTTTGTGTCGGGTAATTGCTAGTCGAGAACACTCGTTAATGAGATCAACCTCTGCCTTCTTAAGTCCATCAGACGTGTTAGGTAAATGAGACACCCTTATTACCGGGTATCTTCCAGTGGAGCAATATCTTTAAGTATGTAATCAGACTTGAGAAAAATCCATTCTCCATTCTACACCTGACTGCCAGGTGCTTTACCGGATATCTTCCAGTCGAGCAATCTCTTCACATAATAACGTATAATAAATAAGTAATAAATTCAATATGATTCATTTTAGATCTTATTATCGGGTATCTTTCAGTCGAGTACTTACCCCATAGATGCTTAATCGAATAACATGTTTGGCCAAAAAAAAAAATTGGCAAGAAAATTGCAGTGCTGAGCTTAAGTGTTAAGTACTCATTATAAGGCTAATCGCCGGACTTACAGACAGAGCACGCAAAGAATAATTTGAGTGAATGCCAAGCCCAAGAAACAAAGCAATTCTCCCTTCAATTCTCAGCCCCCAACTCCAGTTCAATTCTCAGTTGAATTCTCTTTGGGCGCATTAAGCCTCAGGGACTCGGTGTAAACAAAAGTGCCAAGGAATCTTTTTTCTCATCTATACTGTTAATCCTAGGGCAAAGCACAAGATACATAGAGGGAGAGAGGGAGGGAACAAGAGTGAGAGAGAGAGAAGCATACGCTGTCAATCAGTGTTATCACAATTCCAAGGATAAAAGAGCTAATTTTATCATCAACAAAAATTATAAAATGCAATCTCAATAAAATATTTTCAATAGAAATTCAAATTTATCCGAGCTCAAGCTAATGCAGTTATTCAAATACAAATAATATCAAAGTCTAGCTATAAAAAACGAATCATTATTATTATTATTATTATAGATCATTATTAAATTATAGAATCTGGCTATAAAATAGCTAAAAATTCCAGCAATTCAGAGTCAATTGAGAATTGGAAATTCTCGTATGCACAAAAGGGATATGTATGCGTGTGTTCCTGTGTGTGAGTGTTGTGTCCGTGTCTGTGTGTCTGTGTGTGCTCTAGGGAATGTTCGGTGCAGTGAGAAACAGCAGAAGAAGTCCACACAGAAGTTGACATTTTTTTTTTGGATTCTGGCGTCTCATCTGATTTTGGGCCAAGTTGTTGTCACACGTCTTGTCCCCTTGCCACACACACGAATACACATACATAAGTACAAATACACTTGACATTGTTTTTGGCTTCAACTTGCGCTATTTATATGACCAAGGTGCCACCTGGCGAAGTCGCACTGTGGGCCATTTACTTGATTTTAAAATTATAATTTTTCAAAAACTTTAAATTAAATAACTTGTTTTCTTGTTATTTTATAATTTTTGAATTTTATAAATATTTTGATGACATACATTTGATTTGAATGCCGTTCGCGTATCTTTTTTCCCACTGTGCGTTCACATCCAAAAGCTGTTTGCCATTGATCCGATTTTGGGGGCACATGGAGCGGATTGTTGTTTTGGCAAACAGAAGGGCGCAGAAAATCGAGGATGGAAAATGGAAAACTGCAGTTGGGCACTTGGCAGTTGCCAGTTGCCAGTTGACAGTTCTGATCCCAAGTGGAAAGTGGAAAATTCTTTGGCATCAGTTGATTGCACTTGCGACAGTTTTCTCATATTTATTTCGTCGTGTTGTACATTTCAATTTTGAATGCTTTCAATTCCCAAAATGACCAGGTCAATGTGCCACTTGCACCTGCTTCTCTCTCGCTCAATCTCTCAATCTCTCAATCTCTTTGCATTTCTTTCCCTTCTTTGTAAAAAGTACCAAAGAAATTACAGATTTATAAAATGCGTTTATGACTTTGCAACTAAATTTGGGGAAACTACTTGAAAGTCTGCACGCAGATCAAGATTTTTTTAAATTTCTGCCACGCCTCCCTCTATGCAAATGGTTTGTATTTTTTTTTTGTTTACTTTTGAATTACTTGAATTTTGTTTAATATATGTTTTAGTAAATATATTTTGCCTAGCTTTCATATTCTTCACGGTGATGGAATCGAATGGAATACTAGGCATCTAAAAGTCGATCACCTTAGTCATGTAAATTTGTGTGGAAACATCGATGTCGATGCAACATCGGTATTAACAGAATCATCGAAAAATATCGTCAATAAAACATCGATGTTTTTTTCAATTACTAGAGGACCTCAAATGAAATTCCCTTAAATTTTGTTACCTGTACAAATTTCCATACGAGCTGTTTTCCAAACTAATTTCATCAGCTGCAACGAGTTCATAAGTGCATAAGTCCAGATAAAGAAGAGCCAGTTTTTCCTCTCCCTCTCTTTTTCTCTCCCCCTCTCTGTCACAGAGGGAATCAGGAATTTAGGTGGGAAATATGAAGAAACTCTGAACTCTTCATTCAATGAATGTGAATAAAGGGAAAGGAAATGGGAAAGGGAAAGGGAACCATAAATCCAAAGCTAATGACCAGTGCGTTCCAGCTCCCTCTGTCTTCCGCTCACTCCATCTCACTCTCTCTCCCTCTCTCTCACAGCGTTTTTCTCGCATATTTCAATGTACCAAAAAATCTTGCACACAAAAAGAAACGAAACTAAAGTTACGAGCTCACACCTACACATACATACATACATACGAGTACATTCATGGTCAACAAAATAATAACGTCTACTCCATTTATCTCTCAACAAAAATATTTGCAATGCTACTGCAAATTGTCTTTACAATACATTCTTATTTAAATAATATTAAATATCAATATTCTTCTATAGTGACTAAAAAAAAAAAGTTGACATTTAATAAATTGACAGATGCTCGGGTGCTTAACATGTTGGCCATCATTGTGTGTAATGTGTATTATGTAATATACGTGGTAGACAGCTGTGCTTGTGCTTTTGGCTGAATCCTTAATATCGACGGTTCCACCTGGTGCCATTTGCCAGTTGAGGACAGCCAAAGCATCAAGTGGCGAGACTTGGAGAGCTGACGGTTGTTTAGTCATGTGGTATCGAAGTTGCCATAACAGTAATCGCTCCTCTGCCTAGTTCAGCCTTCAATTTCATCCCTGACTCTTTTATTTTGGCCATTAATAGAATTGAATATTTCATAGTTGACTGGCTTTTTGTATCATATTAAAATTTTCATATTTAAGATTTGAAAAATTCTTTGGGCTTTATTATTTTTTAAATAATGAGAGTAAAGTTCATTTATTGATTCAGGAATCCAAACATAAATAAAATATACTGACTGACTTGACCATTGTGCAGGTCAAACGGTTAAGCCCAGAGAGCTGAAATGTTCACACAATATATAGCTCAGACAATTCGACCTGTAAGTGAGTCAAATTTGGGGTCAAAGTTCACAGTACGAGGGAATTGCTTAGTATGAAAACATATATTGAACAATTGGATAGGAACAATCGGATGCAATAATATTCTTGTCAAATCTGACTTCTTCCGCCAAATGTAGGTTTTTATTCTCCAAATCTGGCTTTTTACCGCCAAATCTGACTTCATTTCCCGCCAAACCTGGCGAATTTCCCGCCGATTGTAAATGTTTTCTCACAAATGTAAGCCCTCTTGTTTTATGTATATTTATTTAAGCAAACAAAACTCAAAAAAATTTAAAACATAAAATATGAATTTTAATATTTAATTTCCCAGGAATCTTAAGTATTTTTAATGAGCTTTAATTGTTAATTTATTTATATATAAATATTTAAGCAAACAAATTGTACAGTACAACTTTACAAATAGAAAATTTAAAATATGAATCTGAAGTGTCCCTAATGAGATCCTTTGCCGGCTTACTGAGCGTATGCGCAATTATTGTGATTATATTTATTTTCTATATAGTTATTAAAAGCAAACAAATTGCAAAGTGCAACTTGAAAAATATGAATCTTAAGTGTCCCTAATGAGATTCTTGGCCGGCTTACGCAGCGTATGCGCAATGATTGTCTCGTTATTGCGTCAAGTTGCGATGATGAGATGATAATAATTGTCGTAATCGTATCATTCACAAAATGCATAATAGTCTCATTATTTGCATTTGTATTTCTATTTCTATTTGTACTGTTGCTTGTGTTTGTATTTGTATTTGTGTGTCATCTGTTGTTTTGTTGCTTTGTTGCTTTGTTGCTTTGTTGCAGCCTCGATTGGCGGACACGCGTCGCTCGGCAATTCATTGTGGCGACGATGTGGACATGGATTATTATCGACTGCGCAGTTTCAGCATCACGTCGCACGGTGTTTGCAATTTGGGTGATTCATTACGGTAAGTGGGTGGACAAAGCACACACACACACACACTCACACACACCGACAGACAGGCGGACAGGCGGACAAGTTTTGCTTACTGTTTTGCATCTCTGACCGTTTACTTTCTCTTTATCTTGTTTCTCGTATTCTCAAACCGCCAGCAGTCGCAGGTCACGTTCGATCAATTCGGTGACATCGGCGGGAACTTCACACAGTGGTGTGGATCGTCACAATAGGTGAGCGTCATTTGAATATGAATATGAACATGAATGTGTGAGTGTTGAGTGTTGAGTGTGAGTTTAAGTGCAAGTGTAAGTCTGGCTCGGTGTAGGGAGTACACTGGTTAAAAAGAAAAAAAAATCATTACTCAAATAAAATGTTTCAATAAACTAAAAAGATATTTAAAAATTGCAAATTTTAAATGTGCTAATTATTATGAGAAATGTGACTTTATTTTATTACAAAAAAAAAAAGTTGTATTTAACTTAATAAGTATTCAATTGGATATTTGAAATATAATTTAAAAAATGTTTAACTAATAATAAAATTGCAAAAGTGGAAATTCAGTTAAGAGAATTGGGGAAACACCTGAATATTTTGACTCATTGTTTCGGGACCAAACATCCTTGTTTGAAGAGCTTTCTCAAGAAGAGAAGCTCAAGTTAATAATAAGAAGGGAAAGGAAAATAATAGTTATAACAATACTTGCTTTAGTATTGTTCTCTTTTCTCTGTCTAATTATTATTAAAGTATTAAATAAAATTAAAATATTATTATTTATTTATTTTCAAAATCAGTCTTTTTTACCAGTGTATAAATTGTTTATCAAATGACAATGAAACTTTGCAAACAAGGCACAGGGGCGAAGTTCATAAACGGTGGCAACAATGAAAAGCGTGCGCCACACACTGACAGCGACAGCGACAGAGAGAGAGAGAGAGAGAGAGAGAGAGGGCGTGCAGGAGCGCAGACTAATTCCATACAATTTCCACACAAAACAATTTCCGCTGCCATTACCAACAACAGTCAACGACTTATTTTGCTTCGCTTTTCTTTTATCAGTATTTTTTATATTTACTTTATTTTATTTTGAGTTTCGTTCCTGTCGCATTGTCAAAGGAATTTGCTTTTATTGTTATTGTGACGGGCGTCACTTCTCTCTCTCTCTCTCTGTCTCTCTCACTCTCTCTCTTTCTGTCTCACTCTGTCTGTGGCATTTTGCTCTGTCGTGGGTTCTTAATATTATTACTGTTATTATTGTTATTATATGCGCCGTCACTGTCTGTGCCCCTAAACTCATCGGTTGCCTTTGGAATCATAAAATCAAAATCTTTAAACAAGTTCATTTCACATTTGAATTTCATTTCAAATATTTCTTACCTAGTTCGATTTTAGTTTTATTTTATTTTAAAGCTAAAGCAATACAAAAGAACACTTTTTTAAATGTAGTATGTGAGCATTAAGAAAAGTAGAAATTGGTGTATGAATAAATGTTAATTAACTATGAAAACCTGAATTACAAAAGCTGATGAAGTGTAAAAAGTGAATTCACGACTTAATATTGGGCTGACACATTGTAATGTGTGTGAATGATTTGATTTATTTGTAATTCATTTGCCATTTGTCTATATCTCCCTCTCTCTCTCCCACTCTCTCTCTCTCTCTCTCTCTGATGATGTTGTCTCTTTCCAACTGCAGCAATGCGTCGCGCACTTCCGCCGATGTTGTGGTGGAGGGAGTGGGGGCGGACCCCTCGCTCGCCCTTCAGCCCCAGAAGGTGAACGGCCATCAACAAAATGGCGAGCACATTCCCGCCTATAAAATCGCAATGCTCGGCGCTTCCGGTGTGGGAAAGACGACGCTAACGTATCAGTTTACAACATCGGACTATATCTGCGCCTATGATTTGAGTTTGGGTAAGTCCATGAATCAATCGAGCGGAATCGACTCCGAAATCGGAAGCGGATCCGGAACCGGAAACGGATCTGAAAACAAAAAACAAAAATTAAAAGCATGTGACGCGTGTTAAACGATATCATTCAACATAATACCAGAATAGCAGAGACAAGGACAGGGACACTGTGGGAATAGGACGTACAGTTGGTCACGTAATTGTTTTGACTAAAAAATTCACATACAATTGGTCAAGTAATTAATTTCACAAAATAAAAAAAAAATTCACATATAGTTAATCAAGCAAATATTTAAAAAAAAATATATCCATTCCATCATATTCATATGTTTAATATTATAAAAGTTGCTTATTGTTCTTAGAATAAGTAATCAAAAATTAAATATATAAAATCAAAACAATATAAATAACGATACTCAAATGAATAAAAAATTATCAAAAAATTATTGAGTAGATTAAAAAACTTTAACTCAAAATTAAATATTAAAAAGCTTGAATTAATATAAGCTAATCTAGCGATTTCCCCACTGTGAGGGGGAAGGAAGGATTCCGGTTTGGGTTGTGGCTTTTAATCAAGCGCATTAGCATTTTAATTACGCCGCAGACTCATGAAATATGAAAAGCACCATTGCCAATTTCATTAACTTTACTAATACATCACTGAGAAAATTTGATGAAGAACCGATAGGGAAATGGCAAGTGGTGGGAAGTAGAAGCTTTCTTATATTGTCAATCTCAAATATCTCAACAAAATCACTGGAAAATAGTGTAAGTGATTCGAAATTCCATTTGGAATATTGTGAATATGGATTTCATGTCATATTATCAATATAATCAGTGAAAGAGCTACGAATAATGTTTCTGAATTATGACAGCGATTTGATGTTTGATGTTGTTCAGTTTCCACTTGACCCGAATTGAAATCCTATTTTATCTCTTCTGTTAATTTGTTATTGTTGATATATTTTTGAGAACTTATATTTTACCTCTAAAAATAACAATAATAATGTAAAAATTGAGGTATAAGTCTCAATCAGACTTTAAGGGAATTTAAGGTGTAATTAGTTTATTTTTTGAGTGGAATTTGTGTAATGAGTGAATACAAACATATGTGACCTGAATTGGTCTGACCTAAAACATGAAGTTCCATGTCGGAAGTGCATGCAAAGGATTTCAAGCTAGACTCGAAATCGGAATCTAAGCTGCAGTTCGTAGCGGAATTGGAATCGAACGTAAGGTGCGTGTTTTAAGTTCGGACTCTGTCCATTTGAACAGCGAAGAAATTTCTTTTTTTTGACATGAAAATAGAAATGGGAATGGAGGTGGATGTGGATGTGGATGTGGAAAATAGCGTGGTAGACGTAAGAGCTCTGAGCTTTGCCATTAAGCTAATCCTGCAGTCAGTAAAGCTACAAATACAACTATAACAACTACAACAACTATAACAACTATAACAACAACAGCAGCCAGAGCAACATTCGTTCCACATCAAGTGTTGATGTACAACTTGCGTGCAAAAGTGATAAAGGGCTGCAAATGCTAGGAATTGAGGGTTGAGAAACCATCTTTGGGGAGATTTAGAGGCTCGACTGTTAGATGCCCAGTACTTGTAATTTCGCAATTCCCTATAAGTAAGCATAATGTTCAGGAAAAATTACCACTGACGTTTTTCTGCAATTAAAACTAGAAAAAAGAAATGTAAAAAGCTAAAATTAGTTAATTACAAATATTTTTGAAAAAATCGTGCGTTTTTTGGCTTGTTATTTATCATTTGATCAAACTTCAGAAATACTCTTAAAAATGAACCGGAAAGAAATTATATTATATAATCGTACCATTTGCTTACAATTATCTAGAACTAAGAAGTGTCTAAAGATCGAATAATATTATATCAGTTTTATTCTTAATAACATAGTTTTTTTTTTCTTTCGATTTTTAGTACTGTAAGGGTTTTCCTTATTTTTAATTTCTCATTTTTTTAATCAGAATATTGTTTTGTACTGATATTAAACTATTTATAACTATATGTCGAGCTTCTATAACTGAAATCACCATTATCAAAAGAATAAGAACAATAAGTTTAGTTTGAGTTTGAGAAAATTCGAGTTATAGAAGTTCGAGCTATGTTATGTTTTTAAAGAGAGTCGGACATTGTCACAAGCTTATAAGCCTCTGCTCGCTTTTGGATACTGGACGAAAAACTCTCTCTCGTCACAAAGCAGTGAGGCATGGAAAATTGTTGCAAATGTTGCAGTGGGCTTGGAGGCTGAAAGCAACACAGGGCGAGGGAGGGAGTCGCAGTGAGCGTCAGAGAGAGGGAGAGAGTGTGCAACAGAGAGGGAAGGTGAATGAAATTCCTCAAGTTTTAATTAGCACTTCAGTCAAAGCAGCAGCGGCAAGAGGAAGAACGAAGAAGGGACAAAAGGCAACTTTGTGCCGCACGCAACTTTTATTGTTCTGTCTCTCTCTCTGTCTCTCTCTCTCTCTCTCTCTACTCTATGTGTGTGTGTGTGAGGCCCTGGGCTATTGTTAGTCTGTGTTTAACGTACGTAAACTCAACAAAGCTGCAATAGCTGATGCTGCCCTCGCTTTTCCAAGAAGAACATCTAAGACTATAGTCAAAAGTTTGCACTACTACGAGATACCCTGGGCAAAGATCATTTTGTGTGTGTGTAGCTACTTACCAAAGACAGACGCTATTATCTAGAGTTTTGTGTTGAAAATTCTCAAAATTATTGTGCATTTATTAACAATTTTTATTTTCGAGTGGCAATAGCGTTAACTTTCCTTACAAAACAATTCCATAAGTCGAAGTCTCCAAATTCTTTATCTTTTGCTTTGGATATTGTTGATTCGAGCTAGGGAAGCTCGACTGTATTTAAATTTCATTGTGCATTTAAACACAAATGGACGAGTTTCTTTTAGGCTTTTTTGATGCAACCCTAGTATACGTAACCCCCTCGAAGACCCCGCTCGAAATGTGCAGTTCACAAGTCGAGTAAATGGACTTATCGCTCTAAAAGTTAATTAGGTCTCTTCCTAAAAAATAAAAATATATATATAGGAAATTTTCAAATCGCTTAATGACCGTATAATAAAACCGATTATTCATACTCATTGATATTTTTAGTAGTATCGTCTTCCTTCCCGGGAAATTCCTATTTAGTATGATTTACTCTCCAGTTTTTCCCCTTTCTCTTTTTCTTCCGTGTGAAGCAAATCAACATTGAAGTGTCGACTGATTAATGGTGGCAAGAGGAAGAGTAAGAGGGGGTGTGTGTGGTCGAGGGTAGGGTGTCACTGAATGCAAAACGGGACACATTTCCAAGGAACGCATTAAAAGTAAAAGCAAATATCATATGTATAAAAAAACAAAATTAAATGAAATATGACAAAGATAAGGGAAAATAAAAATATCAAAGTAGAGCATCTTTTGCTTTGAAGTTTATTTATTTCTTTCTTTATTTGTGTATTTATTCACTTAAACTAAAGACACTTGACCAACATTTTATTTCCCAAGCAAGGCACTTTTATTTATTTATTTTTTGAGTTAAGTTGAATTTTGCTCATTGAAAGATGTTTAAAATGTTGGTTTTCCATATTTGTGATCTTTATAAATTATAAAATCAAACTTGAACAGATTTGATTTGACTTGATTTGTTAAAAGTTCACTTATTCCCAAAGATATTTAATTTAAATGGATTGCACGAATATCAAGCTTAAGGCTTACAGCTTTTTTTCCAATCCGCGAAATCAGATAAAGAGGATAATAAATATGCTGCCCCGCCCCTTAACGTAGTACCTTCCGTTCGTGCAGTTTGATTGGACAGCACTCATGTAAAGTGGGGGAAAGCGGGGGTAAGAGGAGGGTAGGGGCGAGAGCACTTTCCATATACATAAGCTCATCATCTGGACAATCAATTTATTTTCCCAGAGTTCAATGGATGGGATTATAAGCTTCGATTTTTCTCGTTTATAATGGACTAGGAGGCTCCACCCCCTCCTCGGTAATATTTGATGCATTATTTGATTTGCCAGTCCTTTTTTTTTCAAATCGTTAATGCGTTAATTGCACTCCACCCCTTGAGTATGAGCCTAACACACAGCATCTTTCCCACATTTCGACCCACTTACCGGTCAAATTTCGAGTTGTCTCCGCTATATTGTGTGAAAATTTCAGCTTTCCAAGCTATACCGTTTGGCCCACACAATGATCAGTCAGTCAGTCAGGACAAAGAGTTTTATATATGTATCTATGTAATTGCATTCAAATGGAATTAAAGCAACTCAGGGGAGAATTCAAATTCATTTCAATTCTGAGGAACAGATGCGTCCACTAATCCCAATTGAAAGCATCATAAAAAAAAAGAACAACAACAACAAAAAACTGAATATATGAATGTAATTAAATAAATAAATGAGCGCGCATGAAAAGCATTGAACAGTCTAATCCCAATTGAATGCCACAGCAAAATATTAATAGAGTTATTTAAAAAAACAATGAATAGACAACACTTCCCGGACTCAAATATCAGGATGAAATTTTCAACAAAGGACCGCAAGATATTGAGCATTCCGTGTGCCAAATTCGAAGAATTGAGAGAAAGTGGTAGCAGTCTCAGTTACCTTAAATTTGAGTGCTTTTCTTGGCCAAGGCGGTCAATTAGAACACGAAATATATTGAAAAACGTCGGACAACAAAATGGAACAAAAAATTCGAAAATTAATATTTCCAAAAGGATACAGTGGAAGAATTTTCAATTGTGATTTTCGTGCATGAGAAAATCTCGCATAGATTAAGACATTAAATGGCTTTAAGCTAGTGTAATTAATTAAATAAATGCATCGTCAAAAACTAGAGTTTCAAACTAATAGATACCCTGTTGCAAGTTCGAAATGTAGAGAAATAGCTGATAGTCTTGTAAGATTTCCATTGAGTCATTTTAAATGCATAATAATACAGTTGAATTATAAGTCATTAGAAATTTTCCAGCCATTAAAAAATCATTAACAATTGGGTTGATAAATTACACTAGTTCAAATTTTCAAAAGAACGATAATAAAATTGTTGAAAACTAAATGTATGATTGCTATTAAATTTTTGCATTGCTACTAAAACAATCAATAGTGAATTACTAGTTTACAACGCTTATAGCATTTGATAATGCCAAAATAACAACTTGCATTACTGTTAATTTTTTAATTATAATACAAAATTGTATTAGCAGAATTTATTTGCAATGCTAATGAAATAAATATTTGCCTAGCATTAGGTTTTTCAATACTAGTGAAATTGGATTTTTATTCAACGTCATATGCAAGACGAAGAAATTATTGAATTAAAAAAAATGAATAAATAATTATATTATAATGTTGCTAGTAAGTCGGACGCTCCCTTTACTTAATGCTCGGAATAGTTACAGGGTGTCATTTATAAATAGTTGTGCTTTTAAGAGCCGCCAACAAAATGCCGTTTGCAATGTTTGCAATTCAATTTCTGAGCTCCGCCCACGCACGGAAAATTACTTGCAACATGCAAATTAAACCCGGCAACTTTGCGGTGGAAGGAGAGGGGCGGGGGCAATGGCAATGGCAGTGGCAGTGGGTGTGGCAGAGGGCAGGGGCAGGGGCAGGGGCATCTAAATATTTGCCAAGGCAATTGAAACAGCGAATGTGAAAGTGCATCACATTTGTATTGTCTGCCACAGCAGACGACCTGCCTCCTGCCTCCTGCCACGCCCCCTTAACACTTGCCTCTATCCTTATCCTTCTGCAATCGAATATGAACAAACAGTGACTCATAGCTTTTCTGACCCATTGCGTATTTAACTCCACTTCGTTTCAGATAATAAATATATTTATGTGCATACATATAAATTTAACAAGTACGATTCTATCAATAGTAAAATTGGTTGAGATAGCTCAAACAATAAAAATGTGTCAATTATTAAAAATTATCTATATATGAGAAATATTGACTTTTTGGACTTTCAAAGAGCACAACTTCAATAAAACCCAGCCGATTTCCACGAGGAATGTCTTATTTTTCATAATATTAACCCTACTTTAAGTGTGCATTTAAATTTTTTGATTCTGAGACAAAAATTTTTTTAATGAAAATTGTCGATTTTTACAGTGTTACCCCTTTACATTTTTTGAAAATTTTCAAAAATTTTAAATTTTAAATTTATGCGTTTTATTGACTACAGGTGATAAAATTAGGGTAAAAAAGTAGCTTTGAGCAAATTTCCACTTTTTTTCTTTAAAATCTAAGCTAAAAACTGGAAAATTGTCTCTGTACACAGAACAGGGTACACTTATGATTTGAATAGATTCGACAAATCTTGATGGATTTTTAAAAGGAGTCATGAAAGTGATGCTTTAATGTGCTTTTAAAACTATCAAAGCTTTTGAATAATTTTAAATTCGATCAATTAAATCACTAACTTATTCGCAACGAGTATAAAGCTTTCATGTGCTGTCAAAGCTGTTGCAGTTTTTTAAAAATTCCTAAAAGATCCGTAAAAGATCCGTAAAAGTTCTGTTAAAGATCCGTAAAAGATCTGTAAAAGATCCGTAAAAGTTCTGTTAAAGATCCGTAAAAGATACGTTATCGAACTTATTAAAAAAAAAAATAAAATTCACATTGAAATTGATCGCAATGTGCATTAAAAGCTAAAGTAGTGATTGGTTTATAGCTTCAGTGTGCTTTATTTCAGCTATTACAACTTGTAGCTTACCAATTATGCTACTCAAAAGGATACAGATTAACTGGGACTGAAACTTTTGTGCTTTCAAGGCAATCAACACTGTTTAACTTCACCTGATATGAATAAATAATGCAAGCTAAATTAGGTAAACTTCTCTTGCGGAATTCCGCAAACAAAAGCAGTGGGACTTAAGTATCGTATTAAGTATTCTGGAGAGGAAGGAGCTGCAAGGGGAATTAATCAAACATGTAACTGTCCTTGTATTTATATGTGTGTGTGTGTGTGTGTGTGTGTGTGTGTGTGTGTGTGTATAACAAAACATTTATTCAGCAGTAAGCGCATTAAACCGATTATTGAAATGACCAAAGGGGCCAAAGTAAATCAAAATGTTTGCACACATTAAAGTAATAATTTGAGTTTGGCATTTTCAGCACACAGGGACCGTAATCATTACAAATTATATAATAAAAATTATATAGCAATAATTCGGATTAGTGTTGAGAATTTGTATATGTAAAATTCGCATTTATATTTACGCAAATTGTATATCTTTCACCTTCTCTCCTTACACTTTCCCAGATGACGACTATGGACAGAAGACGGTCTCCGTGTTGGTTGATAATATTGAGACAGATTTGGAAATTATTGATCATCCGGCTTGCGAAATGTCAGTAAGTAGCTACTACTTTAAATAACTGATGTAACAATGCATCGAAATATCGACTACTTGATTTTCGCAGAAGTGATTTTCGAGTACTTTAACTTGACCAACTCACAGCTCACTGGAGATTGTTCGTCGTAGCTCATTTGCGAAATTGGCTTCAGTTAATTATGACAGAGGTGTATTAAATGTTATAGCTTGAAACTTAATTTATTTTGATTTCATTTATAAAACAAGTTTTCTGTGTCAGAGCTATTGCTACTCCTTTGTTTTGTCCTTTCCACATATTTTTGTTTTCTATTATCAGAGTAGGTCAAATATGGCCTGCTTATGGGTTAAGAGATTTTCACACACACCACAGCACATACTGTGCGGGTTCTTTCTGTGCCTGACACTTTTTTCAAATGTCATTAACACATTTTTTTTATCAGCTACAAAAAAGGCCAAAGCGCATTACATTGTTATAGACGTCGTTGCGCATTAACACCCGCATTCTATATGTGTGCGTGTATGTGTGCTGTATGTGTGTGTGTGTGTGTGTGTCTATGTGAGAATGTTCTTTGAAGCAGAAAGTTTAAAACGCAAGCAGAAAATTGCATTGACAGTTTTCTGTTTCTATTTCTGTTGCCTACTTTTGTGCGCTTAAAGCAATTATCTATATGTATGTATATCTGACAGTTGTAGCTCTTGCTCCTTCTTGCCCCTCGTTTTCATCTGAAGCATACTTGTAGATATGATGTAGTATAAGGTAGAAAGTAGAAGGTAATCATAAAATCGCATTGACAGTTAAATTTTTGTTGCCTACCTTTGTGGGCATGGAGAAATTAACATTGATGGAATTATTCAGTTGATAAAATTGTTGTTGTCTTACTTTCATCCAAATATCAATCAAAAAGTGCCAAAAATGTATATTTATAATAAAATAATGGATTTTATTACTTCTTATTTCCAATAAATATTATTCAATTATTTTTGTTAAATTTGAAAATTAACATAGCTTTAAATTCGAATTTAAAAACTAGTCAGAATATAAAACAAGATTATATTTTCAACTTTTCCATCTGCAGACGGAGGCCTTCTGTGCCACATACAACATCGATTTATTCGTGGTCGTCTACTCGGTGGTAGATCGCGGCACTTACAAGTTTGCGGAGAAGGTGTTGCAGTATCTCAAGGAGAATGACATGTTATTGACCCGCGGTGCGATTCTCGTGGGCAACAAGACGGACTTGGAGCGACATCGCGAGGTGTCCCGCCAGTGTAAGTTAGCAGTTGTCTATCTAGATGAGGAGTGCACAGTTCAAAGTTCATCAAATTGTGAAATAATCAGTTAATCAAATTTAATGAAAAGCGACACTACATTTACATATTTATTTATTTATTTATTGTAGCACGACTAAGAGCGGTCGGCAAACATAAATTAATTTAGGCAAATTAAACTAAGTTTCAAATTAAAATTGAAATGAATTTGAAGTTAAATTCAATAATGAAAATATTAATATTAATTAATATGCTCAATCATATTTGTTAATTTATTTATTACACGCACATTTCATGGTTGAATATTTCGATTGATATTTCGTGGTCAGCCATTATCCAGGTACTTATAGATACTTTTTTCTCTTCAATACGTAAATCTTTGTTAGTGGGTCGCAAGTTGGCCAAGGAGATTGCTTGCAAGTTTATAGAGACATCATCGGGATTGGATCACAATGTGGACGAGTTGCTGGTGGGAATTGTGGCACAGGTGAAGCTCAATCCGCAGCGCATTCGTCTGTTGAGCGATCGGGATCGACAGCGTCTGAATCTTCAGAGCAGCATACAGAACCATCGAAGGATGCATCTTCCGGCGCGTCGAATTGTCAGACAGATGAGCATCTTTCAGGCCGACGATGATGATCTGCCAGATGGCACTGATGATGGTCAGAATGATGACAATGTGGCAACAACTTCTGCGGCAGCTGCTGCGGCAAGTCGAAGTCAGCAGGTACCAGAGACTTATGACTTTAAAGCTTGATGAATGCATACATTTCTTTTGGTTTCTATTTTTTTCTAACAATTATAAAATAATAATTAAGGTACCAGTTTTCTTTAAAACGTTTTTGGAAAAAACTTTTACACGTCTTTTTTTGGAATAATATTGAAAAAAGTATAAAATATCGACAAAAAATCCAAAAGCTAATAATTTCAAAATAAATATAGACATTCAAAGTTAATTTCCTATTGAGAGATGCATTTTTTTTAAACACAATACAATAAAATATAAGAGTTACCTTTTAAATATTTTAATAAAAATAAAGAATTAATTTGTATTTAAAAATAAAAAATATTTTAAAAATTACATATATATAAACCAGGTTCGCAAGGCGAATCGGCGGACCCTGAACCTGGAGAGCATCCTGAAGATGGGCGAAAGTGAGCTGGAGGATGAGGAGAGCAGCGAAACTCAAAGATTGCATGGCTATGCCAATGGTAAGAGTAAATTCGAGCTTCTGGCCGCTGGAATGCGACAACGTTCAACTTTTGCTCCTGGCAATGATTATGCTGATGATGATGATGATGGTCCTTCGACATCCGCGGCAGCTGCAGCCGCATTGCAACAACGCAACGAGGCTCGAAATCATAATCATCATCATCATCACCATCATCATCGTCATCGCCATCATCATGATGATGATGGTGTTGGTGATGGTGACGAGGACGACAATGATGATGACAGCGACGACGATGCAGACTCGAACAAGGCCACCGACTGCAATCGCAAGGTCGTCACTAAACTGACAGCACGCACAAAGATTTTTCTGTCCTCGGTGCTGCGATTCAAGAAGAACCTGAAGAGACGCAATTCTTCCAGCTGCAGCGACTTGTTTGTTATCTAAGCGGTCTCTCTGTCTCTCTGTGTGTGTGTGTGTGTGTGTGTGTGCGTGTATGTGGTGTGTGATTAAGTGGACAAGTGGAAGGGAACTGTCAAAATGAAAGGTTAACTAAATAATGTGACTTTGAAACAACAAATTACCTATTATTTCAAATCAAGGCCAAAGTTTTAGAAGAAGCTTTGGTGCAAAGTACATTTTTTATTACTACTTTTAAGAAGAAAAAATCAAAATCAATAGAAAACATAATTATTATGTACGAATCAAAGCGAAATTGAATTCAATTTAAATTTGACACGAATTCCAAATTTAAATTGCAATAAAATAAAGCGCATATAAGATGGAATTGAAAAGTATAAATTGATTAAAGAAGTATTCCAAATTATAATAAAAGTGCACAAATTATGAATTTCGGAAAAAAGACTATATTTGTAGAGAGTTGCATTTCTAAATGAACTCGCATTACGAATTTTTTAATTGAAAAAAAAATTGAGAGGAAACCCAATGGGCAAATATAAAAATCACTTTTTAATCTTGAGTAAAAATCCAAATTTTTGGAGCATTCGTCTAAAAAACATTTCTTAATTTTGAGAGGTAAATACTATTTTTTTCCAAATTTTTTAAACAAAAACTAAATTTAAGGACCAACCCCTTAGAAATGCGTAGAAATTGAGAAAACAAATCTAGAATTTTCTGTGTTCTGTGTACTTTTCCATTATTATATTCAAAATTGTCTTATTTGAATAATATATTTAATACGAATTTGTCATATTTTAGAAAACTAGGTCTTTTATCAGATTACCTACTCGACATTTATACATCATATATACATAGATACATCAATTTATGTCCTTCTTTAAGACGAAATAATATGGACAATAATTTAGAAATTCAAGACTCCTGACAAACAATTAAGGAAATAAATAAATAAGAAACAAAATTTCAAACCGATTTCTACAAATTTCCAAATATGATTAAGGGGAAAAAACGAAAATCAACAAGCAAAGAATAACATTTTCATTTATTATTTTATTTTTTCTGAGATTGCTTAAATTCGAACTGGAACTAAACAGTTACGTTAACTGAAAATCAAATGCCCTTACAAATCTTAAAAACGATCAAAATATGAATTTTCCTTTAATTTTATTAATCATTTTTTATGCAGAAAAAAGATAGAGAGCAACGAAAGCTCAATAATTAATTGAAAACCTAAAAAAATATTTACATATTGAAAAAATTTTACTTTTTTTTTTTGATATTATTAGAAAGAAGAAACCAAATTGCAAAGGCAAAAAGTTATGGAGTTACGGAACGCAAAAATATGAAAACATTTTAAAGAAATACTTAGATACTCAATGCATAAATGACTTTTACCGCTCTTTGTGTTGTGCTTAAAATACCAAAAAAACAAAAAAAAAACATTAAAAAAACAAGAAGATAATAATATTCTTCCACGTATTCTATACCATACTGAAATACAAACAGAAATGCGTACAGATTTACATTCTGAAACTCATTCAAACTTGCATACAGGAATACATATGTACATCATTTACACCTTCAAAATTCATAGAGACATGCATATTCGTATACATATATCTATCTCTTTATGAATGTGAGTATATGTAAGTATATCAGCTGAATAATTACATATGCTCCTAATTCCAGTTGAATTTCAGCAACAACTGAATGAGCTCAGTCTGGGAGTTGAGTTACATACAGAATTAGAATTACATAAAGAATTACATACAGAAATACATACAGAAAAGCGAACAGGAATGCATACATGCATATGTACGTTTGTACATCGAATACAAACTCCCAAAATCACTTGATGTTCAGTGACTGTCGATTGACAGGGGTGAGCGAGGGTGGTCTGAAAGTTGTCGTGTTTTAAGAGTGCTAAGAGAGTTTTAAGAGTGGCAACCAAACACGACGAAACATGCATATGTTTGTCTCTAAATACAGTTTTAAATAATGTACATATATGTGTGTACATATGGGTACATACATATGTTTGCCGGTAAATGCAAATACAACGAATAACAAATTTTATAAACGCCCCACGGACAGCATAAGATTTATCAAAGCGAAAAACATGGAGAACATCAACAAAGCGACAAAAGAAAAAGACATTAGCAACAACAACAACAACAACAACTCAACTTTAATAAACTCAATTTAACTAAACTCTATGAATGTGAGCAATTCGGAGCGACATCAGCGAGAACAACAACAACAACTCAACTGAAGAGTAACAGATAAAAGTCAATTGTTAAGAGAGAGAGAGTTCGAGAGAGGAATGTGAAGTGAGAAGTGAAGGCGTTGGGACAATAAGACAAAGCGAGAAAGCGAGAAAGCGACTATTCTGACAAGGATTATACTGACCAACAACAAAAACAACGACTGCAACTGCAACGGAATACAGTTTGCGCAATGAATGAATGAATGAACGTAAGTGACCAATCAAAATGATCGAACGAAAAGAGAACGACACAAATGATGCACTTGAGGGTATTCCAGTATATACACCAGTATATACTTACATTATTTTATATAGAAGAATGATAGAGTGATAGGTAAGAGTAGCAGATTAAGAAATAAACTATAAAGTTTATTTACATATTCTAAATTTTTACATATTTATTTTTTTCATTATGAAAAATGAGCTTTTGTTGGGATTTGTACAGACAACAAATGTACTTTTTATTTTTAATAATGAAATAAAACTATGTGAAAGTGTAGAATTATGTACATAAACTTTCTGATGGTTAAAGGGTATAGTAATCCTTGAATGATAGATGAACATATATGCGACGAATAATTAATACACTACGCTTACAAATTTATTTTACTATATTTAATGCAAGATTTTTTTTTGAAAGCATAAAAAAATGTGTGAAAATGTCGAAAAGTGTGCATACAATTTATGGTGTAAGTACTTATCATTCTTGAAACGACGAATACTCTTCTAACTTTATGTACATATTTCCCCAATGTTACATGTTTTTTTTCCTTCTCTTTTAAAAATGATAAAGAAAATGATTGAAAATGTCGAACAATGTGCATAAAATGAATAGTGAATAGAGAGTGTAAGTAGTTAGAAACCTTGAATGTCACTCACACACACACACACATATCTAGGAGTTATTATACTGAAGCATATCAATTCAGAACTTAGTCCCATTGCCAAGCGGAACGACCTTTAGAAAGGGTATATTATGAACAAAACAGGGAAGTCACTTTAAAGACAGTTTCAAGCAAATCCAGAAGAAACCCACATACTAACTAACTAATACACATACTAACTAACTTACTATCGACTAACTTTTTAAAACGAGACTGATTAAAACCCACTTTAAGTATGCGTCCTTTTTTTATTTTTGTTCTAAAACAATTTTGATGAATTTCCGTATAGTTTTTCGTTTAAATTTACGGGCGCATTTTCATATCCATATCGTATGGAAATACACATTTACAACAAAAATACATAAACATTATCATATCCACATACTATATAATAAAAATACATAAATATATGATGATTTATACAATTATATAAATGTATACCATATAATATTACAGATACATATGAATATTATACTAAATCTACAGTATGCAGTATGAGATTGGCAAAAATTTGCTCTTGGTACTCGTTAAACGGAAACTTAAGTTTCAATATTTGTTCTTTTGACAAAAACACAAAAAAAAACCTGAGGAAATAAAAGAATAAAAATACAACTTTGGTATACAACATTTTCAGAAGATCTTAAGGTATTTACTTACTTATGATGGTATCATATTGCACAATAACGAATCCCTAAAAAAATATAAATAGATATATATATATATATATGATATCGTATTATTTTAACAGTAACAATCTCACATTTGTATGGTTTTTAATGTTACTTTCGATGTTTTTTGGAGTATACAAATTTCGGATACTGAACTCGATTTAAGTATGAATGGCTATACTGCTGGTCGCTTCAATAGAAATGATAGAAAATACATATTCGACGCATATTGGTCGCTAGTTGGAATCCCGCTTTTAGAAGATATATTTCATATTAAGAATCTATGTATTTCAACTGAAATTCACATTTATTAGATCTATTCGAGCGACCTGCAGTGTAAGCATGCATATTCTATATAAGAAACAACAATTACCGAGCAAAATACAGTATACAATATATACTTGATGTACAAGTTTTATAAATGTAAATCCTTATGATGAAAGCAACCTTAAACAATTTTGCTCTTTATATATTATATACATATTTATATACATATATATATGTTTAAATTTATTGAAAGAGTAACTATAGAAATTGGCTATGAAAGTAGAATGTGAATTTTTTTCTAATATTTTTGTATACCACGAAAATAATAAAAATATCCAAGATAGCCGGACGGCGAAAATGGAGAAATAGATTAGTAATACATTATGGAATTGTTAAGATCGAGATCGAAAGCTGTTATCAATAAACGATGACGGCATCGTGATCGAAATAGTTGGAATGAAAATTGTAAAGGTTTTGGTTCATTCAATCAAATTGAATGCAAATTTTAAAGCTTGACATATTATAATCAAATGTACATTAATGTTTAAATAAAAGAAAAGAAACATGCATATATATAAAAATATTTGTATTTGGTACTTTCATTTCCCGAATCTATAAATATAAAACTCTTTGCCCCTAGGAACTGATTTATCCTTCTGGGGCCCAAACGGAAAGGATTGTTTATTTAACAAATTTGCGTATACACATAAAAATCAAAATCAAGAAGTTTAAACTTTATTCGGGGTAAGTTTGCTATTTGGTCAATCAAAATATATATGTATATAAAATAAAATAATAGGTTGCACCTAACCACAAACCTGTCTCCCAAATACGAGTACGGGAAAAGGCAAATTTACTTCGAGTTAATTAAGTGAACATCCTTTCTGTCTGGCAATGAGAAAGTGGGAACGACCCAGGAGTTTCCTGAGAGCCTCGAGCTGATTTAACACGTTCGCCCCACTTAACTGCAACGCATAGTTTCTAATTAAAAGTTCTGCCATCATCGCCACCTTCTTGAGAGGCGTCCCCTGTGGCTTTGTCGGCATTTTGATAAATGGTGCGGCACTTAATCAACTCATAGACCAGAGGGGGCGCCCCCGGTCGGGGTTGGGGCAGGCATCATGCGTGAATTCCCCAAGTACGAGTAAATTCCAGCCAGATCAAAAATGCTCATCTAAACCACAAACGGATGAGCAATAAAAAAAAATGTATCTACGGCATGCCGAAGGTTTGATTGGCTTATGTCTGATACCGGTTTTGTTTGCATTTCGGTTTTTGGTTATCGGTTACGCAAAATTTGTATATATCGGTTATTTGTATGTTTCGGTTTTCAAATAGCGCTATTATTTTGGTTTACAAAACAAATTTAAAGATTTTTAAAGATATCTAAAGCTAGTTGGGATAGCTCAAACAATAAAAATGATTGTGTATCACAATGTGTCGACTATTGTAAATTATATATATATATATATCTATGAGAAATGTTGACTCTTTGGACTTTCAACGAGCACAACTTTATTAAATTACATCCGATTTCCATGAGAAATATCTTATTTTTCATAAAATTAACCCTTCTTTAACTTTGCATTTAAATTTTTTGATTCTGAGACAAACATTTTTTTTTCCAAAATTGTCGATTTTTACATAGTTACCCCTATAAATTTTTTTGAAATTTTTCAAAAATTTTAAATCTTAAATCTAGGCTTTTTATTGACTCCAGGTGATAAAATTAGGATAAAAAAGTGCTTTTAAACTCAATTTGGATTTGTTTCTCTAAGATTTAAGGCAAAATTGTCAAAATGTTGACCTTTAAAGATCCGTGATTTTTAGCACACGTTATTTGTATACTTTGAACTAACGTAGACTTACTAAAAGCATAGAAAATAAATACTTGTTACAAAGTGAACATTTTCTGCTATGTATTTATAAAGATGACGTATAAAAGGACTTACCTTGTTCTGGTAACCATAATAAATGATCTTTTTATAAGAAATGTTGACTCTTTGGACTTTCAACGAGCACAACTTTATTAAATTACATCCGATTTCCATGAGAAATATCTTATTTTTCATAAAATTAACCCTTCTTTAACTTTGCATTTAAATTTTTTGATTCTGAGACAAACATTTTTTTTTCAAAAATTGTCGATTTTTACATAGTTACCCCTATACATTTTTTGAAATTTTTCAAAAATTTTAAATCTTAAATTTATTTTTTTAATCGACTCCGGGTGATAAAATTAGGATAAATAAGTACTTTTGAGCAAGTTTCCGCTTTATTTCATTACCCTTTACATTTAAATAATTTAAAAACTTGCAAAAAAAAAGCAATGCCAGAAAAAAAAAATAACTTCTGTTTTTTTTTTTGAGAATTATTTATTGAGTTATTTATTTTTGTTATATAAAATAAATGAAGAGAACAGCGTTGCCAGATCTCCTGGCAGGGTTACAATTTAGCGTTCAGTGCTGCCAGATAAGTGTAAAATTAATAAATAAATAAATAAAAAGATACAAAGATGCTTTCTTCTCCTACAACTATCTCCTAAAACCGTTTCTTCTCCATCTTCCTCATCTGTCTTCTCTCTTTTGGGGCCAGCTCAACGTCGATACAAGGTATTTACAGTGTTGCCAAACATGTTGGCAAATTCACGTTGGCCGCTCAATTGAAAAAATCCAAAATGCCGTTAAACAGTTCATAGGCGAAATCTGTTTCTGTCTCGCTCGCACCCGTTGTGGCCGCCTTCTTCTTCTTCTTATTCTTGTTCTTTTTCGCCTTGGACTTTTTGTTGGTGGTTGTGCTTGTGGCTGTGGTTCCCTCCACTGACGCCGCCGTCGCCGCCTCCTCGACAAGGGGCGTGGCCGTGACAGCTGTTGCTCCAGGAACAGTTCCAGCTTCGTCCTTGCTCTGAATCTGAACAAGATCCGTGCTCTGCTCTCGGGTCTGATCGACTGCAGGAGTCGCTGCAGTTTCTACGTTTGCGGGTTTCTTCGCCGGTTTCTCATCTTCATCGTCATCGAGTTCGTCCAGTAAACCGCCCAGGCTGAAGCCGCCATAGTCCGCATCTTCTGGAGCTTCGGTATCATCGTCTTCCGTGTAATCCTCGGTATCGTCGTCCTCCGCTGATGGCTCCTCCGCATCGTCGTAATCATCCTCATCCTCATCGTCATCATCGCCACCAGCTGTAGAATAATTCAGATCTTTTTAGTATTTTGTAATTCTTGAACTTCCGTTAGACGAGAGTTTTTTCACCGACACTTTTTGTTAAAAAACCGTCGGTGTCGTGTGAACCCTTCAAATTTTAAAAAGAGTCGGTATTTCACCGATAAAAAAAGAACACGTTATATACCCATCGGTTTTGTGGGCTAAAGTATTTTTGTATGAAATCTTTCAGAGTGTGAAGAGATTTGGTGAGGACAAAAAACGATGGTATTTCGGTTTGACATGACATGACGATGGTGAAAAAGGCTGGGAGCAAAAAATGCTCATCTAACGGGAGCATTACAACAATATTTGAAATTCATTGGGACGTTTCCGTGTGTAAACTGTGTCAACCTACCACCGAATCCAAAGATGTCGTCATCGTCATCCTCCTCCGGCTGCTTGACCTTGGTGGGAAGGGGCTCCGCCTCGGCCACGCGCAGTCCTTCGGCGCCAAATTTGAAGCAGGAGATGGGCAACTGGGCCTCGACCTCGTCCTCGGCACGCAGCTCGAAGGCGAGACACGCCTTGAAGTTCTCCTTGGCCTGGGATAAGCCGTAGACACGGCCGCAGAACTTGGAGTAGCCACCTGGCATGCTGACACAAATGGGTCGGGCTCGCTTGCTGGAGATGCGACGGGAGGCGAGGGTGATTTGTCCGAACTTTAGGGAGACGCTCATCTCATCGTTGCCCAGATACGAGATCTTGGCACATCCCGGGCCACTTGGCAGCAGTGGCAAACCGAATTTGCGACAGCAATCGCAATGCGACTCTGTACACTTGCAGTAACGACTTATCGGATTCTTATCCTCATCTTCAGTTGGTTTCGGAGTCTTTGTGGGTTTCGCTGGCTTCGGTTTCGTTGTTGCCACTGCCGTTGTTGTGGCTGCAACTGGCGCGGCATTTTCCACAGCCGCTGCCTCAGCTGTTTCCACAGCTGCTGCCTCGACACTAGCGATTTCATTGATGCTTTCATCGACAATTGCTGCCGATGCCGTTGCCGTTGCCGTTGTTGTTGTTGTTGTTGTTGGCGCTGCAACGGGCACTGAGGTGTCATCGGCAACATCTGTGTCCAATTTTTGTGGCTCTGGTGGCGCCACATTTGGATCAATCTCCTCGGGCGGCAAATCCAACTGCTTAAAGTTCTCAGAGATTTTGTCGGTGCGTCGACTCACGGACTTGGCATTCACATCTACTAAAACAAAGCTGGCCAAGAGCAGCGCCAGCAACGAGCGGGCAAAAAAGTTGTTCATCTTGCAGCTGAAAGAAATTTATTTATTCTTTTTTATTTCATTTAAAAAATTATTACTAAAAGTTGTTCATCTTGCAACTAATGAAAGTGAAAGACATTTTTTTTTTTATTTAATCGAATTGCTCTATAAAAAAACTGCAAAAAAAATGAAACTGACAAACTGAAGAAGCATTTAAAATTATTTCTTTTGGCCAGTTTTGATGCTTAAAACTTTTCCTGCATTTTTTTTAGCTTACTAAAGTACAAAGCGTAGCTACTTAAAAGACAAAAAGGGCAACACTGTAGATCCTTTATTTGCATGCAGAGCTATTCTGCGTGTGTGTGAGCGAGATGGTCATAGATTAGTGAATTTTAATATTTCTCCATAATGAAATTGTATTAGCAGGCCAGTCAAAGAGAAAAAATTCACATTTAAGAGAGATGACTACTGATTAGTGCTTTGGGATTTGAAAATAGAGAGTTGTGAGAGAGCACAATGAAAATGGGAGAGTTCGTTTAGAAGCACAGATTACTCTCTCATAAAGCTGCCAAAAAATATGAAACTAAAAAGACTAAAAGACCCTTTTTATTTCTTTTCAGTACAGGTCTCAAAAAATATTGTTTATTGCGCAAATCCAATTGAAGATTTCACCCAAATCAGAGACAAAGTCACAGCTCCCAAAAAAAAAGTAATTCAAAAGTAAACAAAAAACAAACACAACACAAAAATCGCTTTCAAGTGACGCGCGCGATTAAATTTCTCCATTTCTTCAGTTTCAGCTTCAGTTTCTTCTGCTTCTGCTTCTGCTTCTTCTTCTTGTCTTTTTTCGCATGGACTGACGAAAGAAATGAATTTAAATAAATATTGACATAATTTCTTGCCACTTGCTATCCGTTCACTTTCTTGCTCTCTTTCTTACTCTTTGTCAGCGAGTGCGAAATGCCCAAAGCATTTTCGTTGTGCGAGTGAGGGAGTAAGGAGAGGAGTAGCAAACAATGAGAAAAATTGTTGTTGCATGAATGTCAAAGTAAACAAATTAACGGAATCTCTCTCATCTAAGCATCCAGCTCGAAATCGAAATCAATCTCGAATTCGAAACGCGTATGCAAACAAAGACAAAAGCTTACAAAAAAAAAAGCGAGAGTGAAATCTTCTTAAAAGATCCAACAAGTTGAGTTACTTAATTGAGTTTTTTTTTTTTTTTTTTTTGGATCGCGGCTGCTTAGAATGTCAAAAGTGTGGAGTGTGGAAACGTGACTGTTTCACCGCTAGCAGAGTGAAATTTTTATCATTGACTCATTGAACCACGCGATGCCACAGTGGAAAAAACCGTTAAATTAGCTAATATTTATTTAAATTTCGAAACTGCTCGTAAGATGCGGAAAACACAGACTATGTTATTAATCTATTGTTTGCAGTCCTTAATCTGTTGATCAAAGACAAAAAACAGCCATATACGAATATTGTATGCAGACCTTATACCTCTCCTTCCCCCCTCTATTAATCTGTGTCTCTCTCTCTCTCTCTCTCTCTCTCTCTTTGCTTGGAATGACCTTCCAGCTGTGGCAACTACAACAATCGTAATTTGTAACCCAATTATTGTTGCTGTTGTTTCTTTGCTTGAGTGAATGTCGACTTATTTGTGGATAGAAAGTATGCTGACCAAATCTGGCAGCACAAGTCGCAGCAGCAACAACAATAACAACAGCAACAGCAATAGCTGTTTATAACAATAACAGTTAACAACAAGTTGAATACAAGTTGTGTGGAGTGGGTGATGTTCTCAACAGTGTTGACAGCACAGCTTTTTTTTTTTTGGTATTTTTTTTGCATTTTAATAACAAATTAAAATTACATACATATGTATCAATCTAATCACAATAGTCTTGAATTAGGTTTCACACTTAATAAAAAATATTGGATATTGCTAAAAACTTATATAATTGACTTAAAAAATGAAATCCGATCTGAAAACAGCTTTGTTGGCTTTTCAATAGGGGGCAAGAGATTTTATAGACAAAATATCCCATTGTACTTTTTTTTCCAGCTAAAATCAATTCGACAATTGTTCATGTTTTGCAATAACAAAATAGCTATAATGGCAACCCTGGTTTTGAATGCAACACAAATACACACACATTTGCTGCAATTGTATGACCAATTCGAAATTTGGCGACAGTTACAGTTACTATTGCGTTTCCGGCCAACTGGAACAGTTGGCCTAAATCTTGTGGATACCATCCGAAAATTGTCTTCAGCTGTTCACATAATTTCACTGGCATTCCAATACGTAACACTCGAACCATTCACATGTATTCACATTCATATTCATATTGACATTCATTTACATTTGCTGCATTTGGAACGAATGTGGACTGTGTGTGGACTGTCTGTGGGTCGTGTTGTCGGCCGCATATTTTCTATTTTTGTCAATAAATTATAACGGTTGTGAAAAGATATTAGCATTAATTAATTACTAAACGCATAGGAAAAAAGAAAGTACGACAACAAAAGTTTTTATCAAAATGTTCATAGCACATGCGTAAAATGGAATGAGAAGGGCAATGAGAAGGTAGGTAGGTCATCGAAACCGAAATTAAAAAATCAAAATCAAAATCAAAAAACAACTGTTAATTATTCATCCACAGCGAAAGTATTGTGATTTGTTTTGTTTTTATTATTTTTGTATTCATCTTCGCTTCGCAGTCTGCCAAAAATTTCTTTTGATTTTTTATTTTTATTTATTATTTTTGATTACGACACGAACTTTTCGATTATGCTAAAGAGCTGCAAAGACTTTACATCCTTCAATGGTTTATATAACTCATAGTTACACGCAGAATTTGCATAATTTTGGTCTCACTTTCTTTGACTTTGATTTTGAATGTAGGTGAAAGTATAAGAATTACGAGTGCACTGATAAAAACAAAACCGGTTCCTAAAACCAAGAATATTGCTTTAAAAAAATTGCTTCAATAATATTACTTTAAATACAAAAAACATACAATCCTACAATCAGGATGATTTCTCTCAAGATTTCTCTCTCAAGACTACAAATGCTCTTCTAAAAACGCGACAAGTAGAACCCTTGTTTTTATCGAATGAACGAGGTCAAGACAAGTATATTAATGTAAAGTAACTTCTTTTATTCATTGCCAGAGGAGGGAAATTGTACATATTATTTATTTTGTAATGCTTAACGCCCAAGAGATAAAGATATTGACTAATGATTAACATAAAACTTTATGCACTACCCTCGTTTAAAATCACGTTGGTGTCCTTGAATATATTAAAGTTATCTGACAAACTGAAGAAGTATATAAAACTATTTATTTTGGACAGATTTGATGTCTAAAACTGTTCCTGCATTTTTTTTAGCTTACTAAAGTACAAAGCGTAGCTACTTAAAAGACAAAAAGGGCAACACTGTAGATCCTTTATTTGCATGCAGAGCTATTCTGCGTGTGTGTGAGCGAGATGGTCATAGATTAGTGAATTTTAATATTTCTCCATAATGAAATTGTATTAGCAGGCCAGTCAAAGAGAAAAAATGCACATTTAAGAGAGATGACCACTGATTAATGCTTTGGGATTGGAAAATAATGAGTTGTGAGAGAGCACAATGAAAATGGGAGAGTACGGTCACTCAGCTTTCGTTTAGAAGAAGCGCAGATTAGTGCTGTGAAGAAGTAAGAGAGAGGACAATAACAAAAATACTTCTTGTGGACCATTAATATGCTCGAAAAAAAATAAATACAAGTGAACATTTAAAAAATATGTTGCTGACCATTGGTGGAAAGTAAAACGAGTGTCAAATTCAAATAAATTGCTAAGAACTAACAACAACAAAAACAACGATAAGCAGAACACCAAACACAAATGGACGGCGAAGTCAACAGCGACGTCGACAGCAACAGCGACAGCGACAGAGCGGGCAACGCAAACTGGTTGACACAATTTCTCGGCGACTTTTACGTGCAATGGACGTTGCTGGTTTTGTTCTTGTTGTTGTGTTTGGTTTTGCTTTTGGATTTCCTGGTCATCAGCAGCTTCGTCGTCGTGTTCTCTTTGGCGCAGGCATTGGCCGCATTTCGCATAACACTCACAGACTAAACGAGGGCAGTTAGTAAACTTGGCTAAATATTTCAAACATCTAATTGTATGGATGGATTCCGCTCTGCGAGGGCGGTAGGTAAAATTTGATATTTGTTTCTAATATTTGTTAACTAACTATTTTTAGTGGATTCCACTCAGCGAAGGCAGTAAGTGAAGTTCACTTAGTTTCTTATTACACCAGATTATCATTAGACTCCAAAGGGGGAGGGTAGTAAGTAAAGTTTGTCAGTATCTTAATACCCCATTTGATCGATAGATTTTACCTTGCGAGGGCAGTAAGTAAGCTTAGACAGTTTCTTAAATCTCAATTTTATCAATGATTTCATTTACCTATTTAGACGTATGTTATCCTGGCTCACGTAGTTAATCCTGGCTCAGCCGACACAAACAAATATTTACAATATGCACTTTTGTCAAATCCAAAAAAAGAAAAATAAATAAAGTTAATTCACAGCAATGTTTTAAAAAAAAAAAAGGAATCCGTTTTTGGGCGCGCGTTGCCAGCTGTGGGTAAAGCTTTTGTTTTGTGCCTGTCGTCGTGTGTGTGTGTGTGTGTGTGTGTTTATGTGTGCGAGAGAGAATTTAAAGAGTGAACTCAACGTTTGGAGACGCGAAACACAACTGCGACAAGGCGACGCCATCGAGTCGAGTTATTGGCAATTCCGACGATCCAACGATCGAACTTCGGCCACGAACCCGCAACGCGAAGTCGTTGACGTAGGCGCACACGAAGCAAAGCGAAGACAGTAACAACAACAACAAGAACAGCGACTGCTTTCTTTTTGTCTCAAATCTGTTGCCACCTGTTTGGTCTAACGGAGCTTCTAAGCACACGCACTAGTGTTGCCCGAACAGCATTTTTCCCGACAGATCTGGACTTAAAAAAAAAAAACAACAGGCAAAACAAAATCTGGCTTTTTTTTAATGTGTTGTGTTTTTTTTCAGTTTTTTTTTTTTTTATAAAAATATACATACGTTTTTAAAATTAAGTGTAGGCAACATTCGACAAGTTCGAGCTCGAGTGATACAGATACAAATGACAGATACAGATACAGATACATGAACAATAAGTCACCGCTTCCTTTTACTTGTCATCTTTCTTGAACTTAATCATTGAGCATAAATATGTATTTTTGTAGGTAGATAGTGGGATTTCTTTGTCTAGGTTCCTTGTGATTCATCATCTCCGCACCTTGATGGAAACCTTGATCCCTCAACTGGCTCAAGAACTTTTTATGCAAACAGACAAAGAACTCAAACTCAATATTCAAGACGTGATCAGTCGTCTTGCACTTGCAACTATTACTCATGAATGGGTAAGTACCAGAAGAAATACCCAATAAAATTATAAGGTAAGATATAAGTAGTAGCGAGTCATCAGTTTTGTCAATTTAGCATTTTTTCGGATGAATCTGTCTTCGTTTTCAACCCTTTGCATCAAAATCTCAATTTGGCTATCACCAAATCATCATCAGTTTTGGCAAAATTATGAAGGTTGAGTTGAAGTTAGAACTACAAACCTCGATGTATCGTTATTATTTGGAGATATATTGACAATTCGATTCATTTATAGACGATTTTGATATTTTGGTATTAAACTCGATTCCCTGTTGTAGGCGACGCACGCTAGATGGCGACACTGTTTGCTTCACAATGAAAAGTTGTTTCCAGAGTATTCAAGTCGTCTTTTAATACGGATGTTCGCATTTGCAAAGCATTTACTTAATAAGATTATGTCTTCCTCTGACTATTGCAGAGGGCATTACAGGGAGCTATGCCCATGTTCAACGATTACAGGGTATAAAGTAATAATTTCTTCGTCTATCGCATATTTTTCATACAGAAGTTTAGAATAGGCATCAAATATGTTATGTATAAGGTAAATCGTTTATATATATTATATTAGACAAGAAATGTATAAGAATTATTTCTTGTTCCCGCACCATTTTATGAAATTTCTCATCATGCTCAGCTCCTTTGCTAGACGGTGTATTTCATGATCTTTATATTTGAAGTATTGTATAAGCTTTGTTCATTGAAGAAAAGATGGATCTATTTTCATAATATGATATATATATTTTGTATATTTAAATTTGATGTGCAGCTGCAAGCTCGAAAGAATTTACAATTTACATATATGCATATATAGTAATAATGTTAAATCGAACGAGATTTCTTCGATATGGGAATGGGAATGGGATTTGGAATTTGATTTGCCAACAAAATCAAGCAATTTGAGCACTTGAACAGCTGCAATTGCACTAGACGAAAACTTCATACTGTGGTCTGACTGTGGCAGCAACAACAACAATATATGGAATAATACTCGAAACAAGAATACATACGGCATTTAGTACAGTAGTATCATATTATAATATACACACATCATATAAACAAATTGCATAACAAGGGGAAAAAACAGAGAAAAAAAAAAAATTGTACATTAATTAACGACACGAATGAAAGAATAAATTGATTTGTAAAAATTATTGAAGTGTGCGTGAAGGAGGAGTTCTTAGAATATAGGGATATAGTTGTCGATTTTGGCGCGATGCTTTTGGGCAACGCATTCGGCGATCCAGACAATATTACGGCACTCCTGCTCCTTGAGCTTGAGGTACGCATAGAAGACGCCAAAGTGGAACTGTTGCAAGAACGCAAACACATTCAGTTTCACCTCGTGCTCAAAGAACTTGTCCTCGAGCGTCTTGTCACCGGGATTGTTGCCGGAGCCATCGAAGAGCGCCGCATACTCGGCATAATACTCGGCCACGGTCTTCACCTGCTCGTAATCATCGGCACGGGCCAAGGCGGCCAATCCATCGGGATACATCTTGCCACAGTTGGGATACAACTTGGCGCGATCATCCTTGGAGAGCTCGGTGCCAAAGGAGTTGATCGTGATGATGATAGCACGACGATCAGCCTCGAACTGAAGTACAATAAACGAAGAAAATATCCAAAAAAATTGATTAGAATTTATGATTGATTTTTATACAAGTTATATTTGAACTTACGGCCAAGATCTCGCACATGACGTCGGCTGTGGAGCCGCCCATGTTCTTGCAGAAATTGTAGAATGCCTCGAGGTAGGCTTTGTACAGGGTATTACGAATGATCTCAATGTTCATCTCATCGAGATCCTGCTCCGAAATGCAGTCGACAAAGAACGGCGCCAACGGAGTGTCGACCAAGACGGCATTGTAGAGCTCAGCGGGCGTGGATGCCACATGAATGGCCTCCATCTGCTCGAAGCTGCCCAATGGATGGCACTTGGGGATCAGCTCCGAGATGGGACGCTGATGCAGTGTGCCCGTAATCAACAAAATGATATTGTCAATCATGTAGCCGTATGTGATGAAGTCCAGGAAATTGGACAATGGCTCCACGGCGTGATTGCGCATATGCTGGAACTCAATCACGAGCTTCTCACGGAGCTTGTCATCGATAACGGAGACCGACAAAGGCGACGGCTCGTTGGCCAGGAAACTGCCATAGTCCGTGCCCTGCAGATGCAGCTTCAGATCTAAAACAATGAATAAATATAAAAAATTGATTAACTCACAAATGATCAAATAAATAAGTGAAATTCCTTTCGTCATGCCGAAACGTTGTTTCTATGTGCTGTGAAAGTTGCAGCCGTTTTGACTCCACAATAATACTTTATGAAATTTTTGTATTTAATCATAATCTGCCTGAATTTTTAAGATATTTCAGAAAACAAGGAAATATTTATACTAAAGGTTCCATCGGTCGGCCAGAATATAAAAGACGACATCAGTCACAGAATCTGTGATTTGATTAGAGTTAGCTGACAACTCTTGCTAAACTTTAATATATACATATATATACTACAGATTTGAACCAAATTGGGTCGGCACGATTAAGAGAACACTGAAAGCACATCCAGTGTGCTCCTCCTTTTCCATGGTAAAGTTCAATTGCTTAACGATCGATCCTATGAAAGCTATTTAATATATATAGTGGTCCGATCTGGCCGATTCCGATATAAGTGCTGCCTGCAGCAGTGAGACAAAGTAGTAGCAAGTTTTGAAACTGAGACAGACATTTACATATGTATATCTGTATATATAAATATATATATTGGACTCACAATATGTATATATATATGCAATTTGAGGAATCTGTCACGCCTCCTTTGATGCGTTACATTTGGCGTGACAAAATGCAAATACTCTTTCTGTGAAGTGTATAATGAAAACAAATCACAAGACAAGCTTACACATACACACACGCATACACAAATTCAACGGCACTCTCACACACGCACACACACACACACACACACACACACGGACAGACAGCTGCTGCCGCTGCTGCTGTTGTTGTTGTTGCTGCTGCCCTCGCTGATAGCAGCGCTGCTCGCGCTTTTGCTTTTTGTATGTCATGTGACTCAAAGAAAAAACGGGCGTATGAAACAAATTCACATTGGGATTATTTATTTGTATATGAATTCGGCAACTTACCCTCCAAGGTCTCGCACTGCACCAGATTTAGATAGTCGGCCTGCTTCAATATGCCACATTTGAAGCCACGGCACAGGCCTTCCAAATATCCGTTGTCAACGTTGAACATAAACCCAGAGCTGTCCATTATTGTGACTTACACGCACAGACACCGACAAACAAACGGACAGAGTGAGAGAAAAAGATTGAAAATTGGAATTTGCAAACGCTTCTTCTGTTGTTGAATTAACTGCTGCTGCCGGGTTTGGACACAGTTTAGCACTCGTTCGGCTGTTTGCGTTAAATGTGTGTGGGCTTAACCGCAACTTTTCCAAGAAAATTCAACCTATTTTCTCTGTATCGATCGACAAGTCATATGATTGCAGCGACTCTTCTTCTTCTTAACTTTTTCTTTGCTTAGCACTAAAAATGCCAAAACTTCAAATGACCAACGAGAGCTGCCAGCCTGTGAAAAGTTGGCAAATCGACACTCAGTTGGCAAAGCGACATTCAGTTGGCAAAGCGACACTCAGTTGGCAACGCTGCACTCAGTTGGCAACGCGGCACTCAGTTGGCAAAGCGGCACTCAGTTGGCAACGCTGCACTCAGTTGGCAACGCGGCACTCAGTTGTGCATCCCTCGTTTTTGCTTATTCTAGTTCTTGCAATGTTAGTCAAATTTAGTAAAATAATTAATGCCATTCAATGATTAGTTTTATCACTTTTCTACATACCAGCCACAGCTCCCGCCTGTGCTCCCGCTGTCCTATGTCCTACGAGCAAGAAGCATGCTAAAGTTATTTGTGTTCGCGCGCGTCGCAAACGATGCCAACAGAAGCGAAGTATCGAAGTCGATATCGATACCGATACCGATACCGATGCTCGTTTGAAATTAGTTTCGCGCTCATTGTTCGCGTTACTGCAAGCACGCCATATTAATGTTGGAATCGTTACGATTATCAGTCCATATACAAATTGTAAGTTTTATTTAACGTTTTAAATAATTATACTTTATTTTATATTTATTTTATATATATTTATACATTTTGGGTTGGTAATTTTGTCTTCACTAAATATTTAGTGGAATTGTGTTATTCCAAAAATATTTGGTTGTGATTGTTAAACTCACTAAATAAAATATTTGTTTATATCGTGAAGAACTCAAATAAATGGGTTATTTAAAGAAGTGTTAATATTATATATATGGATGCTGCCCTCTATGAGTTTAGTCAAGGTGTTCGAGGGCATTATAAAGATCCTGACCGCTTGACCTGATGCGTTTTTGCTGAAGCTTGAGAGTCGCAACCTCATCGTAGGTCTTATAGTAGCAGGCGAACCACATGAAGATGAGCATGTCGACGAACATGAGGCCGGCGAAGAGGAAGAACTCGTTGGCCTGCGACTGAAAGAACTTCAACTCGGCAACGACGACGACAATGATGTTGCCAAAGGCAACAGTTAGTAGCCAGAAGGCCTGCAGCAGGGCCTTCATGCTGGTCGGTGCCTGGGAGTAGGAGAACTCCAGTCCCGTTACGGAGAACATGACCTCGCCGAGGCTCATCACCACGTATTGGGGTATTAGCCACAACATGCTCATCGAATTGGGCTCGGTCACCTCAAACATGCGCGAGACGAAACCGCGGTCAGCGGTCTGGCCAATAACTAGGGTATAAACGCCGCCGGGTCGCAGGCACTGCTGATGGATCGGGGAGTCCCCCTGGAGCACCTCGTACTCAATGGTGCTCAGCTCGTGCAGATCATGATGGCGAGCCATCAAATCCAACGCTACGTTCCCCGACCTGACCTCTCGCCACAAAATGCGACTGCTGGTCGCCAGATTGGCCAGTGTGCGGACCAAGGCCTTTGACTTGCTCGACTTTTGCAGCTCATCCTCGTACCAAAGTTTCGACAGCGTTCTCTGCACCGGGCGCAGGAAAAGCGAATAAGCCGTCGCCTCATTGAGGATCTGAGTGCCACCCTCGATCGTTGGACAGCCTGAAACGAGAGATGTTCCACCATCAAATCGATATTTGAAGAGACTAGAACAATCTTGTCTCACCACTTGTCAGGTTATTTATACTATAATCGAGCTTAAAGATGCCCAGACTCGTTTCCACATTGCCGCTGGAGTAGAAGTCAATTCCCCGCAGGGTGAATTTCCTACCAGCTCCAATATTTGTGCTGACCCCATAATCGCATCCTGGAATGCCACTAAAGATGCGCAGTTGAGTGTTGCCAGCTTCGGGTAACACGGGATAAGTACGCTGCAAGGATATACGTACATATATAAAAGCCTATAAACTATATAACTAGCTAGTGACGAAAGCATTGATTCAACTTCCAAAACTTCTGATCTCAATTTTGTGATGAAAGATGTCAGACTCTTAATAAAAAATTCGACTTATGCCAGCTTTGTGCTATATACCAAAACTTGATATATCTATATCTAGCTAGTGACGAAAGCATTGATTCAACTTTCAAAACTTCTGATCTCAATTTTGTGATGAAAGATGTCAGACTCTTAATAAAAAATTCGACTTATGCCAGCTTTGTGCTATATACCAAAACTTGATATATCTATATCTAGCTAGTGACGAAAGCATTGATTCAACTTTCAAAACTTCTGATCTCAATTTTGTGATGAAAGATGTCAGACTCTTAATAAAAAATTCGACTTATGCCAGCTTTGTGCTATATACCAAAACTTGATATATCTATATCTAGCTAGTGACGAAAGCATTGATTCAACTTTCAAAACTTCTGATCTCAATTTTGTGATGAAAGATGTCAGACTCTTAATAATAAATTCGACTTATGCCAGCTTTGTGCTATATACCAAAACTTGATATATCTATATCTAGCTAGTGACGAAAGCATTGATTCAACTTTCAAAACTTCTGATCTCAATTTTGTGATGAAAGGTGTCAAAACTTAATACAAAACTCGACTTATGCCAGCTTTGTGCTATATACCAAAACTTGATATATCTATATCTAGCTAGTGACGAAAGCATTGATTCAACTTTCAAAACTTCTGATCTCAATTTTGTGATGAAAGATGTCAGACTCTTAATAAAAAATTCGACTTATGCCAGCTTTGTGCTATATACCAAAACTTGATATATCTATATCTAGCTAGTGACGAAAGCATTGATTCAACTTTCAAAACTTCTGATCTCAATTTTGTGATGAAAGATGTCAGACTCTTAATAAAAAATTCGACTTATGCCAGCTTTGTGCTATATACCAAAACTTGAGGAATGTCAACGGCTACAATATATTAAAAATTAATTTAAATCGTAGGTGCCCATTTCATATTACTACAAATATGTGCAAGTACTAATGATGATCTTCAAATGTTGTAGAGAAAATGTTCGATGTCTCAAAGATTGGTTGAAATAAGCACGAAAATCTTTAAATCCTGAACGTTTGTATATATTTTGATAAATGTTCGACCGATTGACAATTCTTAAATAGTTGATCTATTTGAATATCCAAAATAATGCGTGTGTTTTTTTTTCTCTGGGCTGCTTTTGTCACTAGCGTGAACTGCCATCCACAGTAAATCTCGACACTCTGTCAAGATTTGGTCGAGTTTTTACTCTGACACTTGGACACTTGAAGAGCTGACGTCAAGATACGTTATGTGTAGATACATATGTACATATATAGGTGATAAGATAGAGTAAAAAGATTTGGCTTGATTCCACATACATAAAAATAGAAAGACACATGTGCTTATATGATAATAAGTTTCATTTATTTGTATTAGATTAGTTTAGTTATAACTGTATTGTATTGTCATATTCAACAACGCCCCGAGATGCGATTAACGATAGCGATAACATTAACGATAACGATAACGATGGCGATAACGATTACGATTACGATTACGATTACGGGCAGAACTTCAGTTACACAATCTAGGAGAGGATGTTTTGGGGAAGGGAAAGGATAAGGAATCATATAATACACAACATGGTGGGTAGGAATTAGAGAGAGACAGAGAGAGAGAGAGGGAGAGGGAGAGTGCATTTTACTCCATAACCTCGAGTCCCTTGTTTGCTATGCCCGTGTCAAGTGGCTCAATCGCTGGTCGATTGTTATCGGCTTGGGCATCGCCACCCGTGAGAGGCTCGACTTCCTCGCTCTTGTTGGGATCGTTGGGCTGGTAGTTATAGGCCATGTACATGAAGGCCAACATGTCGGCGAACATGAGGCCCGCAAAGAGGAAGAATTCACTGGCCTGCGATTCGAAGAGCGCTGCCTCCGCAATAATGACCACAATCACGTTGCCAAAGGCCACAGTTAAAAGCCAACAAGCCTGGAGCACGGATTTCATGCTCGGCGGCGCTTGGGAGTAGGAGAACTCCAGTCCCGTTACGGAGAACATGACCTCACCGAGGGTCATCACCACATATTGCGGGACCAGCCAAAGGATATTCATCGAATTGGGCTCCGTGACCTCGACAATCGCCGCCTTATACTCTCCCTCGGCGATCTCATGGACAAGCAGGGTATAAACTCCGCCGGTGCGAATGCGATAATTGCCAACGAGTTTGCTGTCAACGAAGACGTCGTAATTGCTCGCCGACATGCGGATCAGTTTCGTCTCGTTCGCATTCACGGCGTATCTCTCGCTTTTGCCCTTCCATTCGATGAGTCGCTGTTGCTGGGCATTCGCCACGGTGCGGACCAGGGGATAACTATCCGACGGCTTGTTCACAAAGTCCCGCTCCCAGGCGAGCTCGCTGCTCATGTTCTTGGCATTCAGAAACATGGACCAGGCCATATTGTCCACCAACTTTTGACTTCCGCTCGCATATTGATGGCAACTGGCATCCGCGGTGATCGTATACTCGAAATTCAACGGCGGATCCTTTAGCCAGATCGTCTTATCCGTATGAACACTGTACGGCTGTACCGTGAACTTGGGCTCTGGAATCGGCAGATTCGTGGCGAATTCGTAGGCGCAATTCTCCGTGTTGAAGATTCGCAGTTGGGCGTTGTGACTGTAGGGCAATACGGGATATGTTTTCTATTCGTGCATTGGAACGAGACAGAGACAGACGAGAAAGAGAAAGAGATAGTCGGGTGCACAATTCAAAGAAGCTCACATCCATTTCGAAGCATTTATAAGCATATCCCAAACTCACCTCCAGATTGAGCTCGACAATGCCAGAAATGATGAATGCAATGCCAGCGAGAATTCCGCCCAATGTCAATTTCTGCAGAGGACGACGAATGCCGACGAGACGCAGCAGAGGATAAAAGGCGACATCGTAGAGGGGAATGAAGACGAGAATCAGGAGCGGATTCAGCACTTGCAGTTGATCCGGTTTCAGGTCCCAGGAGCCCATGTCGCCATCCATGCGAGTGGCCTGCAAGTTGTTAGATATTTTTATTATATACATACATATATATACATATATATATTCGTGATGTAAACTTGTGTGGAAACATCGATGTCGATGCTCATCGATGCTTTCAAAATGAAAAATCGATATTGGCATTTTACATCGGGTCAAAACTTCAATGCATCGATTGTTCTAAAAT